>BROG01000209.1:740000-1059415 GCA_030159075.1 Atrina japonica | reverse complement strand
CCAGCTCAATGTTGATAGGTTTCCACTGTATTAACTTAATATTAACTTTATTACTTACCTTATAAAAAATTAATTGCTCTACATCAGTTTGACTATTAATTGATCCCACCCCTTTTTCCTATTTTTGTAGCACCCTGGGCACTTATTGGGTCGAATATGGTAACTAAAATTTTAATCAACATATTATTCTATCCCTAATAATCTTGACTGGCCTTATCTGGAAATTCGACTCACCCTATTTCGATATAACAAGATTTCACTGTACTTATGTATTCAGTGTTATAAAAATATTGGAAAGGGAGGTAATTTGGTCACTTTCTTATTCTTACCTTTAAAAATTTAAAACTCAAATCTTCTGTTTTATTTTGCAGGTGACTGAAGCATGTGTGCACTTTGCAACATCCATACCAATTCCTTTTATCAGAGAAATACAAAGTGGACCAATTCACTCTATCTTAGATATGTACTCTGTTTTATATTTGAACTATAACCTCACGAGTCAGTACCAATCAGAGTGGAGGTTGTTGTTTAGTAACAGTCTCTATGGTGACAGTTTTTCACAACTTGTATCAAAAATAATTGACAAAGGACCTTCATTGATTATAGTGAAGGACAAAAATGGGAATATATTTGGAGGATTTTGTAGTGTTGGCTGGGAGTGCAGAGCAAAGTTTTATGGTAAGTCATAAAAGTTTTTTGTTTATCATTACAATATGTGTACATCTTTTTTCTCAATTATAAAGATGCATTTTTATTAAAAATTGATTAAGTTGAAGAGGAGATAAAATTGCAAATGGCATAGTCTAAATACTGTAATATGTCATCAGCTTAATCATCAATCCCCCCAAAAAAACAATGGACTCTTCTGTAAATCAATGATTTAAGCCAGTCCACATGTGTCTTTAGGGGTGAATGAGTTAATAGGATTGTCGAATTTTTGTTTTGTAGAAAGATATACCTTTTTAAAAATGCTTACCAGTATGTTGTGTAGAAAACTTATTTCTTTATCTGTATAAAGGGGAGATAATCTCTGCACATGGCATATTATCAGTAAGAAAATTATATTGATGCACAATGCATCGACACGTGATATACTATAAAATTTAGAATTTTACTGAATGAACTATCTGATTTTGACCCTACTGTCTTTAAAACCTGGTATAGGGTTCAGTCAGGGTAAAATTTTTGTAAGATTTTATGTGAAGAAAATGAAATTTTGTCCATACAAATTGTTAGGCATATAACAATACAAATTGTATTGTCCCTTGTTATCAAGGTAAGTTAGACAAACAACAAATAAATCATTTCATGAAATACATACGGTATATGTTTAAATAAGCATTTAAAGTTGTTCTTCATTTTCTACTTCCAGGTAATTCCACATGTTTTCTGTTCACATTATCGCCTCAGTATGGAGTATTCACTGCCACAATGTATAATGAAAATTTCATGTATCTTAATCAAGGACAAGAAACTTTACCTAATGGTTTGGTGAGTAAGCATTTCCTCATGATATTAATAGAGTTAAACTTATCAAAGGGAGACAAATGAAGGGTATGAAACTCTACCTAGGGGTTTGGTAAATAAGAATTTCCGCATGATATGAATTAACTTGAATAGTTACAGCGCCCTCTTATGTCCAGGGACCTCCAGTGGGCTTGAAGACAAAGCGTTGATAAAACTCGTCACTCCCAATACAAATTGTATTGGACCAATTGCAGGCAAGAACCCCAATAGTGTGTGCAACTGTGATTTCCGGCAACCACCCGCTTGTAACAAATACGGTGTTGTCTGGCTATCAAGGATAAATAAATGTTCGAAAAAACAAAGAAAATATATTGAACCTAAACTGCAAATGAATGATAGGTATACAGTTGTATTTTACCAGTATGCTATGATAAATCAGAACTTTCATTTACCAGTTATTTTAAAAACCCGAGTGTTGTGGAGTAGTCCTGATACAACGTCACAAAATTCTGACGTAAATTACTATGACGTCACAATCTGGCACAGTAAAATTTTCTTTTGGTTGACGTATTCTGATTGTGTATGCATTCAGGCGTTAATATAGTAATCAACGAAATATAACAATTGAATTATTCAGGTTAGATATGAATATAGTTAAACTTATCTATCAAAGGGAGACAAATCAAGGACAAGAAACTTTACCTAATGGTTTATTAAGTAAGCATTTCCTCATATAAATATAGTTAAACTCATCAAAGGGAGACAAATCAAGGACAAGAAACTTTACTTGATGGTTTGGTAAGTAAGCATTTCCTCGTATAAATATAGGGAAACTTATCAAAGGGAGACAAATCAAGGACTAGAAACTCTACCTGATGGTTTGGCAGGAAAGCCTGCCCTCTTGATATATGTTATATGTGGTTAAACTTTCCAATCAAGGGAGACAAATCAAAGACAAGACACTCTAGCTAATGGTTTGGTAGGAAACCCTGCCCTCTTGATATAAATATGAATAAACTTGTATATCAAGGGGAGACAAATCAAGAACCAAAACCTCTACAGAATGGTTTGGTATTTTTAGTATGCCTTGTCTTATAATATAGACACAGAATAATTCTAGAACAATTTACATAAAGCAAAAGCCAATAATTCTGTAGCTATTTCATGTTAGGGTGGACATCAGTGTCCAGTGGACAATGTTGTGACCAATCATGTACCAGGGATTCATATTTTATGTGATTTCAGCCTTCAGTTGTTACTTTACATATTTTTATACAGGGTATGGGTGGGCAGTTTGAATACTTTGGATTCTGGATAGACAGTAGTTTCAATCATGGCCACAGCAAAGCTAAACCACGATGTACAACCTATGGAAGCCCACAGTTGTCAGCATCTCCAGAATTTGAAGTTGTTGCTATAGAAGTATGGGCTGTTGGACCCGAACCTAAAAAAGACAGCGATGATGAAGATGATGTAGATGAGGTAAAAAAATTGTATTGTTGTTTTACATCTTGACAAGAACTTTTCTCTCTCATATGTCAACAGGTAAAGATGACATGTCATAAAATAAGACTTTTGCTAAGGACTCTTATCAATGTAGACTTTTTAGCATACAGTGCCATTCTGATTTAGTCAGATCACCCATATTAGAGCAGTGGTTCAACTTTTGCTAAAATTGATAAAAAAATCCTGTTTTGGCCTAAATTTTCACTTGCAAAGTTCTCATTAGAAGAAGTTACATTTAGTCCTGTGTTTCAGGGCCTGTATCACAGTGGACACAGCCAATTACAGAACCCTTAGCATTTAGTCAATAACATAGGCCAAATTTTGTTGCACATCACCTATAACTGGTTACGTCTGCAAAAAAAAAAACAAAAACAAAAACAAAACTCATATATGAAACAACAATAAAACTGAAACAATAAAACATTGAACCAGGTGCTCAGATTTTAGCATTTACTTATGTACATTTTTTGTCAGTAAAAATTCCAAATTTTCAGAAAATGTGGAGTTACATTGAAAATGACTCTCTATATGCAATAGAATGAAAAAAATCTTTCATACAGTTAACTATTTTGTATTACTTATGCCCTGTTTATATATCTTTCTTCAAGAAGGCAAAACTTGAATATAATTTTGCCTGTGAATGTGAAGTGTCAGGCCTTTTTCTGCCAAATTTTGGAAAATGCCATTTGGAATGCTATTGGGTAATTAATATGAATTTGTGTCAAATTGGGAAAAATTGTTTGCAGACATATAAATGTAATTGAATTTCTCTCTGCACTAATTTACATTTTAGATAACAAAGAAGAGCATCCTGGATAGAGACCCAGAATCTAAAGCAATGCTGGAGTTACTGGGAAAACACCAAGTCAGTGAAGGAATGAGAGAAAGAGACGACGATGATGATATGTCAGAAGAAATGAAAAAGAAAATGAATACAATACCCAAATTATTTTAAGTAGAATAACTAGGACACATGTACATGTATTGTAGAAACTATAATTTATCAATTAGTGAACTTTTTATTGGAGAACCTACATCATAAATGTGCCATAGTCATATTCAATTCCATTTTATAATTAGTTATTCTACAAGGAAATATTTTTTTCTACATTGGAATTAGTTATTGGACAGGTGTTCTACTGTTTTACCAAGCCAGAATTTCTCTTTCCACACCCTTAGGTGTAGACAAGCTTCACACGCTATGAAGTCACAATAGGATGTTATATCATAGGACTTCTGTGATGAAAATAGAGTGCATTAGAAGTTGCATCAAGTGTTTGTTTACATGCATAAATATGTATATTTGAATCATTGGGATCATTTGGGGGGGGGGTAATCAAACAGATGTGTGGAGTGGAAAGGAGAATCTCAACCCTCATGATAAGAATCTGGAAGTCCATTTGAGGTAAACTTGGGTGGAGATTTCCAAATCTTCTCCACACATCCATGTACCAGTAAGATTCTATCATTCTACAATGGGACATGTAACACAGAAAATCAGGCTAATCCATTTAAGTGCCTCAATGTGATTCCTGTGATTATTTATCTCAGATTTGATTGTCATGATTGTGCTAATTTATTTCTAACAGAAATTGTTTCTAAATCAAGCACTGCCCCACCCCCACCTCACCACTCTGGTAGTGCATTCAGTCTCTTTTTATAATTACAAAATTTGATTGAACTTTTGAACTATGGAACATGAAGTATGATTATAAGTGACACACCCTATTATGGTATACATAGGGTCTAAAATGATCAAATTTATAAAAGCGGGAATTTGGCTTTATCAACGTGTATACAGGGGCTAAGCTGGAACTGAAAGTAACAAAAGGCAGAAGGCAATAGACAGAAGGGAGTCCTAAGGGAAACGGTTTTCAGCATTTCTAGATGCATATTTGTAAAATTTGATAAACATATAGGTACAGATTCATTGCTTTGCCTCTATACTTTTTTCAAGAAGTAAAATTGTCTCCGACGTGTTTAGAGAAGACACCCCACTTTTGATAATAAATAGTTACATGTATATACGTAAAAATTATTGTTACATAAATTTTGATATGTTATTGTTATTTTGATAGCATTTATTGTTTATTTTTTATATATTAAATTACTGCTTTTTTCAATTGTCACTTACCTTTTCTGTCTTTATGGGAACTCTTACATCCTGTAGCTGAAATGAATGTTCTATTTGTATGAAGAATCAAGTTGAAACTGATGTCAAAACCTCAAGTAGTTATCTCCCTTTGTAGTTTACTGCTTATCACTGCTTTAAATATACTCATCAGACTACTAGATCCTGTTCTTTGTATCCCTAATTACCAGGTATTAAATTAACAGTACACCTGAGCAGGTGTTAATTACAGCAATGAGTACTGAATACCTGTGATAATCACTTAATTACAAAATTGATTGCTTCAGTAATTAACCACAGATTGAATGATTAACACTTAAATTTGTGTTTTGTATAATCACAGACTACTGCTACTCAATCTCTCTCTCTCTCTGCATATTCAACTGTTATTAAAAGCTGATAAACCTGTTACTTGTCTTCAAGAAGACCCATCTTCAGTAGTAGACCCACTTCTACTCACAAGATTCTTTTCTGTCTCTCTCTCTCTTTCCTCCCCTACTTTTCTCTGAAATATATTGTTTTAATAGTTTTGTTTGTCTTTATATGATACTTACAAACAAAATGCATACTGTTTTATCTTTTAATTTGTCAGAAATAGAATCCATACTGTATTTATCAATTTTATTTTGTCTTCATTATGATCCGTCTTTCATATTAATGCCATATTTAATAACCAACAATCCAATGTACCTTTCATACAGTGCCTGTTTGTATAAAATTTTGTGGAAGATTGATATGCATTTGATATTTCATGAATTGTTATAACCACAATTTCAGTAGACTAATTATCAACTTAAGAAGAACAATAAATTCCAAATAAATTTCTATAATTAACCGAGTACAGACACTGGTACAGTCTAAATTTTTAACATGCGACCACATTGAAGTAAATGTAATTATCTGCCATTTTAGAAAAACAAATCGTATACATGTCATACAAAGTGATAAACTTGATATTCCATGTGAAGTAACTAGCCTACTGCTTTTAACTATACATGGTCTTGTATGGCCTAATGGTTAGAACATCACTTACTTTGAACCATAAAGTCTATCACTTTTGGTCAGCACAGGTTAGAACTTCACTGAAACCTAAGCTGTTTTTGAGAGAAAGTTTACTAGTTTGTTACGGAAGGCTGGTGGTTTCTTCTTGGGTACATTGTAACCAGGTTCTCTCTCCACCATTAAAAACTGGTCGCCACCATATAACTGAAAAATTGTTGAATATGGCATAAAACACTATTCAAAATCGATACCAAATCTAACGTTACTGCTTTACATTATGTATCATTTAAAATGTATTTAATTATGGTCAGAAAATGATGTGGGGATGAAGCGGTTATAACAATCTGCAGTCTGCTTAGTCACCTCTAGTCAACATGAGTTAGACCCCAGGGACATTGTAACTGTGTTTCTCACTCCACAATAATACACTGATTGCCTCAGTATGATCGAGATATTGTTGGAGATGCATAAAATCTTGTTATCAAAGAATTTACAATAAAGTTATGTTTTGTAAACATATCTGTGTTTATTTATTTTTATGTATTCATGTTTATGTGTGTAAAAATGTATTTATAATGTGCAAGAAATAGCTAAACAAAAATGATGTGTACTTCAAACTCTGTAAATGGATCTAGGGGCCACTCAATGCACCAAGTAGATCAAGGGTAAACCCCAGGTAGGGGATCCAGAGGGGGAGGGTTGTAAGCTCTGGGGTTTACAGAAATATATCTTTGTTTTTTACTATTTCAGAGAGTGAGTATTGCTTTTTTTTTTTTTACTAAACTTATAAGAATTAGTATTTTTCCCCCAATTTTTTTTGTGAATATGTCTATTGATGTATGTGTAAAAATGTAGTACATGTATACTGGTATGTGTGCATATGTCTAGCTGTTTGTGTATCTATCAAAATGTATTGATATCTGTGTATGTATCTGTGCTGTTTGTTTTGGTGTCAAAAACTATTGATATGTGTATGTATCTGTGCAGTTGTTACAATTTAATTTTAATACTGCGTAAAACTTGGAAATGTTATCGTCTTTTGTTGCACATAATGCAACCCTGTCTTCCATGTCTACACAGACACAGTAGCTAACTACTCTAGGACCTACATGGATAGGCATAGCCACCCTCAACCCACACTTTTCCCCATATAGCAAAATTCTTATATTATCAACACAAAAGCAAATTGTCTCAAATGTAATTATATTTAAATAAAATTTGGGCTATCCCACTTTTGAATTACTTTCTATGTCACTGATTACTTATTGTGTTATACATATATTAACAAGTATGACAAGGTTATAGGCCTACAAACATGAATGCATAAGATACAAATGTTCTTGATAAAATTTTTGTACAGAAATTACTATATATTGACCATGGTAAAATTTTGTCATGGATTGGAAAATATCTCTCCATTTATCAGTCTTTCTGCTTTCCTTCAATGATGAATTTTTAAATTTTCTTCCATGTTGTCTTTTCTCTGTTTAGTTGGTTAAAATATAAATTGATATTATAGTTTATACATATACTAAATTTGTTAAGATTACTTTATATTTTGATACCAATCATACATTTCTATAATGCTATAAACTTATATAAAAATTTTATTTATTTATTTATTTATTTATTGTTTTTATTTTTCATAAATTCTGAAAAATACATTTAGAGTAGTGTCAATTTCAATAGTTAAAATTTAGTAAATAATTAATTAATAATTGTGTGATCTACCTGTAAAAAAGAGAATGGGTATCCCAATGACAAGGCACCTCTTACTTTCCCACCTCAGTGTAATAATTTCAATAATTGATACATAATAAAAGACAGTTATACTCCTTAAACAATCTATATTGTAATTGTCCCACCAAGAAACAGACACTTTCACACCTGAGATAGGTAACTATTGTCTGTGTTATCTATCTAATTATCTCTGGAGTGATAATCTCCTAATCTAATTACAGGTAGCTCTTCTCTCTCTTTATCTATTATCATAATTAATTATAGACAGGAATCTAACCATTAAATGTCTTCTTTTCATTAAGTGAAAAAGAGTAAGACTCAATTATACTAATGATAGTGATGTCATACCTTGGGTATATATACCTGACCCTCTGGCCAGATTGAGCACAGTCATTGCTTGTCTTAAAGCAAACAACACTTGAAATTTGGTGAACATTCATATCTGAAAGATTATTTTACCTGAGAGAATTTACCTGCATTTATTTGTGAAGTGAATTTTGTGTATTTACAGAAATTTTGTGTTGAACAATTTTATGTTGATTCAAGGTGAGAAATTGAATTTTGATATTACATTCCAAAGTTGAGATTTTTTCACTGGATTAAGTGTGTGTACAATTGTTTTTGATTGGATTACAAATTCCTAAGACATCATGAATGAAGGAAATGTATACAAGGAGGAATATCAGGAAATTAAGGAATTAGGTGTTAACCATGGTGATCATAATGGACAAATGATGAACTCAATATCAACTTCAGGATCTTTCCAGCCACCCACAAGACCATATTATACACCAACATCTGATTTTCAGCCACCATACTTCCCACCTCCATTCTCTATTGCTGGACAGCCATCAATTAGTGAATATCATCAGTCAGCACCTTATGGAGCAGAACCATATTCTCATATGGCTTCATACCAACAGCAACCTCAGCAGCAGGAATTTCACCAATTACAATCATTGGATCGAGTTCATGAGTACAAAATGGATGGATCTCTTCATCGCCCTGAGCCAATTATTCCTGGAAGTATACCAATTTCATACGAGGATCAGAATCAGCACATGTTAAATATTCATCAACCACCAGCACTGCCATCATACAGCAATGGTAACCACCAAGGAAATGTGGAGGATATAACTAACTACATCCCACGGGAAGTTCCCATGCACAATGACCTACAGAAAGCTATGGTGCCACAAAAGGAAAATAAGCGCAACATGATGATGGCCGGTTCTAATGCCCCAAGTGATGTATTTTGTCTGGTGGATGGAAGACTATCACTCTTGAGTAGTACTTCTAAGTACAAAGTGACCATTTCAGAAATTCAGAGAAGATTATCTCCCCCTGAGTGTCTTAATGCTTCTTTGTTAGGTGGTGTTCTTCGCAGGGCAAAGTCAAAGAATGGTGGAAGATGCTTACGTGAGAAGTTAGATAAGATTGGATTGAGTTTACCAGCAGGCAGAAGGAAAGCAGCACAAGTTACACTCATGACATCCTTAGTAGAAGGTGAAGCTGTTCGACTTGCAAGGGATTATGGGTACTTATGTGAAACCGAATTTCCAGCTCGTCCATGTGCAGAGTACAACGCACGACAGTATCATTCAGTAGATCCTCAGGATCAAATTGCCAGAAAAAACATGATACTTGCTACAAAGCAAATTCTTAAGGAGTTCATGGATCTTTTAAATCAGGACAGATCACCCATTGGTAATTCCCGACCACAAACCATCCTGGATCCAGACATTCAGCGTCATCTAACAAATTTCAGCTTAATCACTCATGGATTTGGTGCACCAGCCGTAGTTGCCTCCCTTGCTTCTGTTCAGAGTTATTTAAGTGAGATGCTGAAAATTATCGACAAAGGATTTTCTTCAGGACATGGTGGGAAATCAAATGGAAGTGATAGTAAGTAAGAACCTCTATTTTCCACAGAATGATATATTTAAAAATATTTACTCATTATTGTAAGTGCTTAGGAAGAGAGACTCGGTTGAAAATGATGTGTATTTAATGTAATAAGTGACTACTAAAACAAGATCTTCTTGTATTTTATGTAATAAGTGACTAATTAGACAAGACCTTGTAGTATTGTTTGTAATAAGTGACTAGCATGCTTGGTGCATATTATGTATTATTTTATGTTTTTATAATGTTGAAGTATTACACCTAACTATCTATTATGTGACCTACTTTTGATTCAGTTCTGTAGAAATGCAGCCAATCTCCTGTGTCACCAAGTGTAAAAAATTGTATTTATCTATTTTCCAAAACATGATAATTCTGACTGAAAATATTTTGAAATTCTGTTATTGAATATTAAATTTGTTTATTAGAATATTTTTATTTCAGCAGTTATTAGAAATGTTAATACATGTATATGCATATGTTTGTATTTTCTTCTGTATAGAAGAACTGTTTCGTATGTGGTCATTAGTTGTAATATATTTTAATTGATAGAAGCAAATGGATCTATTTGCTTTGATTTGTTAATGATTTATTTTATGCATGGATTATGTTCGTTGAAATTCCATTTGATATTTGTTGCTAACTTTTATGTATAAACTTCTTGTGACATACATGATCTGAAATCCTAATAAAATTCATAAAATGTTCTTCCTTTTTCTGTTTTGTTTTGTACTGGTCAAGGGCTTGTTTAAAAAAAAAAGTAAGACAGGTGCATATCCAGTGATATCTATGACAGTTGTACATACTGAGGGATAAAAATCCTCTAAACTACATCAGCTGAGAGATAACATTACTTAGTCATAGTGAGACGAAAAAAATTGTCATTTAATGGAGTTCTGAAAATTTAGACCAATACTATGGACATGCTCTGCAAGACTCTTCAGAGAGACTGTTAAGCTCAGCATATGACAAACAGAAAGGCTTTATCTCAGATTTTAATTTGTCCAATGTCAGAATTGAGGAGTGAATAACTTAAATAAAAATTTATTTCAAAATGATTTTACATTCAATATAAACTTCTTCACCCCTGAATTTTGACAATAGACTTTACAATTACTGACTTGGATGATTTTATATGTGACGTCGGCTGTTGATGAGTTAAACACTCGGATCTGACTTGGATTTGAACTCAGATCCTCCTAGTCTCAAGTTGTGTACACAACAACAGGACCACTACAAGTGGTATTTTAGATGCAGGACCAGATCTTTATTTTCATAAAATTCTACTTATTACCATTTTATCATAAGAATTCTATTTACTAAAAAAATGAAATTTTCTAAATCATGCATTTAATGTTACTTTTTAAGTAGATACATTTTTGTTAAAATGTTATGTTAGAAATATAATTGAATTTTATCAAATTCTGTGAAGGAGCACTTTTAGAGAGAGAGAGACACACACAAGCAATGACCCCTCATGTCATAGAACTGGACATTTTAAATCACGTCGCTGAAAAAAATGGCCTCTCATATCAAAAATCAAATTTTTCATGGAAATCAAACTTTAATTTTTAAAAAGTGGATTAAAGAGACAGTCTCCTGAGCTGACCTGGCACAGTTGGTAGCGCACTCGACTCTTGGTCATGAGTTCGAGTTCCAGTCGGCGGCAGGTTGGTGTCTTGTCCTTCAGATGGGACAGTAAAACCGAGGTCCCGTTACCCTCACTGCTCTATGGCCAAAATTTAAAGCCCTTAACCAGAATTTGATGACGTCTCCATATGAGTGAAAGATTCTTGAGTGGGACATTAATCAGCAATAAATAAAAAAGACAAGTCTCTTAAAAATGCAAATTCATAAAACAAAAGTACAAGTACAATGAAAATTCGCGGGACCACCCAATTTACTTTGAGATATTTGAAATTCGAGATATCAAAAATTTTCAATTCACATATTTCTATTCTTATTTGACAATGGATAGACTTACACAGGGTGCTGCGTATTTCGATCTTTCGGACCAGAAAAATACTTCGATATAAGCGAAATTTCAAGATAAAAACTTTGAGATATCCAGAATAAAAGTAGTATAAATATATAGTAAAATAATCGAGACCGGCCGTTCGACTTTGACATAACTGGGATTTCGACTCATCCGATTTTAAAATAACAAGATTCTACTGTACTTGTAAATCTGGAGAATCTGATGTCTAAAGCAGATAAATCTTCAAAATTTACATTTTATAACCATCACAAGAACAAGAAGAATCGTGGTACAGGTAAGATGTAAAAATCCTATTTACAAATGCCAGTGGTTAAAAACACCCAAAATGAAAATGGTGATGTTAGTACAATGTATAAAGAAAACATAAGTGATGTATATCACAAGATATTTATTTACCTTTTGTATCTTATAAAACTTAGTATGTGTTGAACATGATAAAAACATGTATTATGAAAAAAAGAAAGGTATTGTTTTAACTGTATACATAATAAAGAAATTGAAAGAAAATCACCACTCCTCTAAGTGACATGTATATGAAAATACAGCAATGTAGTGTAAGTGTCTATGATTTTAAATTCCATAACAACGAAAAACTCTTCCTTTAAACTTTAACATAAAATGCAAAAAAGTCAACCTTTTCAATTACTGAATTTTGACAAAGGCTTGGAGTTATTTGGAGTAATAGTACAGTAGTTTTAAACAAGAGTTGTCAGAAGACAACAAAACTCGCCATAATGGGTGTAAATTTTCAAAATAGATATCTGACCAACAGCTGTCAGGTTTTAAGGTCAAAGGACTGGTGAAATATTTTGATTCCTCCAGCTCAGGTTAACAATTTTGAAAAGAAGATCAATGTTCAAGGTCACTAGGTCAAAAGTCAAGGTACCAAATGAAAGCTCTCATCATATGGAATCTATATGTGAAATATCAAAGCCCTGTCCCTTCCGCTTAAAAAAGGTATAGGCTAGGTTAAAATTTTGTCTACAGATGACAACAGCACGATGCCGAGGTATGGCATTAGGTCTCGGAAGTTTTCTCCCGGTGAGCTAAACATTGGGAACAGTCGATCAACTTTGCGATAGAGGGAATTTTGACTCAACCTATTTCTACATATTAAAATTCAACTGTAAATATAATACATAATGATTTGAGATATTTGACAGAATTAATTTACATCATTCATGCATATATACAATCAACAAGCTTCGCCAAAAAGAATTTCTATTCACAGTCACACCAGGTGAACAGAGCAAAAACTTATCTTGCAAAACAGCAATAACATTTTGTAAACAATATCAATTATCACTGAACACAATAAACATTGTTTGTAAAGATTCTCCAAAGCAAAATCACATTATGCATCAAGCAAAGTAAAAACTACAGCAAAAATACAATACATTATATACTGTACATACGGTATGTCTTGTATCTGAGTACAAGATTAAATATTCAATTAAAAATTAGTATCAACAAGCAAGTAAAACCTTAAAAACATCACAATTTTGTCTCTTCCACCAGAGAGAGAGACAGAGGAATGGCAGAAATCAATTCTTTACCCTCCCCAGAGGAAAAAAAAACAATTCTAAATATCCCCCACAGAGGGGGAGAGAGAGAGAGAGAGAGAGAGTCAGAGTCAGTGGAGATTATAAAGGAGATCACAGTAATTTGTACATGTATTTGAAAATAATGCAAAATGTTTTTGACATCAAAAATCAACTTCTGTTATATAAAGCTTGGTTTATCAACAGCTCTATATATGATATATTCTTTCCAGAGTTTTAGAAAATTACATTTATTAAAAAAATATCTTTATAATTATATACAGTAATAAATCTCATCTGACACAAATGTTCAGGATAAATTGGAAATACATTATATATGTAATACAATTTTACTAACATCACTTGTTTTAAGTCCAACAGAGGACAAGATAGAATATAGAAAAGTAATTGGGGGTGGGGGGATGCAAAACGGCCATTTTCCTATCATGTCCTTTAAATGACACTTATTTAGTAAAATGATAGTGATATAAAACAAATAGTTGGTTTTTTGCTTTTTAAGAGGAGGACAAAATGTAAAAGACAGAAGTTACTACCACAGAAATGCTATTATAAAATATTCATGTACAATCACTTGCCAAAAGTTTATAGACATTATCATTTTTTACTATACATGTATATTTCATATAAAACCACATTTTTTTCAAAAAAGTATTGTGAAGCCATTTCTTATTGCATTTGACTATAATTTTCACTGTTAAACAGTTTTCAAGTTTCATTGATTATTTGGATGTTATTTTCTAATTTCTAATTTCATAAATTTGACAATTTAACCACAACAAAAAATTAGATATCACAATTTTACTTACACAAAGAAGGAATTTTCATTACAAAAATTAAACTTTGTATTTAAATTGATGAATTTTAATTTCTAATTTGTAAAATTAAAATAAAAAGATATAATGAAACTGTATCCAATTCTTTGTTTAACAGTGAAAATCCTATTGATATGTGATAAGAAATGGCTTCACAATATGTTTTTGAAAAAATATGGTTTTATATGAAATATATAGTAAAAAATGATGTCTATAAACGTTTGGCAAGTGGCTGAATATGTAAATCTTCATAACTCTTGACAAAACTTAACCCATAGATAGATATAAGTATCACATTTACAATAGCACTATAAAATACCTTGTGACTAGTTTTCATGTTGTTCACTTATATCCTTCCTGGAGGAAAAAACCCTTCACACCTCAAATGTTAACAAAAACACCCAGTGGCCGACATCATAGGGCACATCTTAATATACAAGATAGGTAATGATAATCTTATTTGTAAGATAGGTTATATGTAATCTAGTAACAAGAGGTAAACATTATCTAATCTTGTATATAAGATGTGTACAAGATAGGTAATACATTATCTTACATACAAGATAGTTCATACATTATCTTCTTTAATATATAAAAGAGAGGTATCAAAATCACTATCTTAAATACAAGATAGGTATCATATTATCTTGATAAATAAAATATATAAAAGATAGGTAATACATTATCTTACATACAAGATAGGTAATACATTATCTTACATACAAGATAGGTAATACATTATCTTATATACAAGATAGGTAATACATTATCTTACATACAAGATAGGTAATACATTATCTTAATATGTACAATATAGGTAATACATTATCTCTTTGTATATAAGATAGGTATCAAAGTCATTACCTTAAATTCAAGATAGGCAGTACATAACCTTTTATATAAGTTAGGTAATACATTATCTCATATACAATATAAGTAATGCATTATCCTAAATACAAGATAGGTACAACATTATCTTAAATACAAGATAGGTACAACATTATCTTAAATACAAGATAGGTAATGCATTATCTTAAATACAAGATAGGTACAACATTATCTTAAATACAAGATAGGTACAACATTATCTTAAATACAAGATAGGTACAACATTATCTTAAATACAAGATAGGTACAACATTATCTTAAATACAAGATAGGTACAACATTATCTTAAATACAAGATTGATAATATGTTACCAAACATGCAATAACATAAATATTTCACATACAGGTAAATAAGAATGTTGTAACTAGTATGATGTTGTCTACTGGAACTTTGCATGACTGTGTATCATTTTACACAATTCATACCAGTATAACTGGCACAAAATTTCTGTCCATGAACCACATGATAAAAATAATCTTACTTCTGCGTAGCAATATTGGAGATATTAGGGTATGCCATGTCATTCGTTCTATATTTAATCTTACTTAGATAATCTGTTGGCATTTGAAACATGCAACACTGGTATCCCCTTTGCTGATTAGGACCAGCTTGTGCAACACATCGCCATACATTGGTGTGAAGGTTGTATCCTCGAACAGCATGGAAACTGCCCCCGACATCTAAATCCCCTACCACCCAAATTTCGTTTTCATTTTTTACAACTCCAAAGATTTGTGATGTGTCTGTCATAGTGCAGAGGGACGTATGTCTTGGGTGGACCTGCACCCAGTAGTCATTAGATGTGGAGTATATTTCCGTCCCACAAAACTTGTAGTTGTGGCCACCATGCATGGCACTGGGGCATTCAATACGACGGAACCCTCCAAAGACATAGATATCATTATCAACAGATATTGCTCTGGCATCACAACGCCTTTCTCTCATAGGACAAACAGATATCCATGTTGATGTTCTTGTGTCAAAACACTCGACAGCTTCAAATAACTTCCCAACAGCCCCTCCGGCTATAACATAAATTTTCTTATCAACAGTCGCGTACGCTGACCACACACGTTTCAAATTCATGTCTGGTAGTGGCTGCCATTTGTTTGTAAAAATATTGTACACTTCTATGGAGGTCATCGGGTTGGTCATTTCATTACATCCTCCAAGAGCATAGATGTTATCATCAATGACCACTAGTCCGAAACCAACTCGCGCATGAGTCATGCTGTGGACAGGTGTCCATCTGTTCTCCTGTGGGTTGTATTTTTCCCCGTCACTCAGAATTCTACCACTTTCATCTCTACCACCAAAAACAAACAAAGATCCACCTGTATCAAGTATAAATAAAATGGTGAATAATTCACAGAAATATAATTCTATAGAGGAAGTTGGTAAGGCAAATTGTTTTATGTATATTGTCAACAAAATGAGAATTGGTGAAAAGACATATATACCAAAATCATATTCACATTAATTTGTAGTCATGGCAACTGATGATTTGATTTACCACCAAAATATAATAAATAGTATATTGGAATCTGTACTGAGAGACCACACCGTCTGCCACTAAAATCTGGTCTCTCAAGATAGGTGGCCTGTCAAAAGAGGTTTTGTTCAAAGGATTATTTATTTAAATGGTTTTTAGAAGGTAGTCTCAAAAGACAAGTGGTGTTTTATGACAGTGGTCTCTCAAGACAGGTTTTCCTGAAGTCAGCTAGGAAAGTTTTAACTGTCAAAATCTGGAGTATTGCTCTGTAGTTGAAGTATAAATACCTTGATAAAACACAAACTACGATACACATTGTACTTAACACCAATAATAAGTTAGTATAGAAATAATCAGCCATAACAGATTATAAAATAGGAATTTTTGCATTCTTTTAGGATATTAACCCATTGTAATGCATATGGGACTTTTATTGAATATTTGGGAATTTTCAATAGTGAATTTTTACACATTCTAACGGTAGTATCTGAAAAACAAGAGAGTGTTTAAGACAATCTAATTAAAAACCGATCTCTAATAGCTCCAGTTTTCTGATATGTCGCATATAGGATCTAACATAATCTGCTATGAGGTCACATGTGTCATTTTTTACCAATGAAAAAGCGACTTACACAATCTTGCAAACAATCTAATGGCAAAGAGATGTAAACCTTCTTAACTTTATAAACAACATTGAGCACAAAATCCAGAAGTACTGATTTATATTCATAACATTGGATAGGTTAAAATCACCAAATATATTCCAATGGACTGATGGTTTCCATTTATATTCAAAAAACTGAAAGTACTGATACGAGTTGACGGCAATGGTAAGTTTTAATGATGTATAATACACTCAGTATACTGAATATTTTTTAATGAGGTAAAATTAGGTTTTACAAAAAAGTAACTAAAATCGGGTCAGACATTTGGCCTAAAGTGAGTAATAATGGCTTATTTATTATGCAACAAACCACATAGATCACCAATATGTTTATAAACATTGTTTCATCAACATTAAATTTCTATGCGACAGGGCAGTATTATACCCTTACGCTATACTTCCTATCAGTAGCCTTAAATCTCTAGGTCAATACATGTACATGTAAAACATTTTCCCAACTTCAAAGATTGTCGTGTTTTTCTCATCAGTTAAGATCACATGAATGAGGAATGACGCAATGTCTATGTCCAACTTCACAGACAGATCTTGCATCTTGCATAAGTCGCATTTTCATTGGTTGAACATTATACACCTACAAGAGGTCATCTGCACGTGACCCCATGGTGGATTGCATTAGATACTCTACACGACATATCAGTAAACAAGAGAGGTGAGGGATCGGTTTTTAATTAGATTGTATTTAAGTGTACAACTACATTTTTATTTTGCACATAATATAAAAAGAAATGATTTGGTTCACATTTATTGAGTTGTTCTAAACAAAAGTGTTGAACACTTTCTCAGATAAGGCCAATATCTACTACACATATCATGTGAACCTACCCGCCTCCACAAGTCCATGTCCAAATCTTCTTTTAGACATTGGAGCTAGATCTACCCAATGACCATGTCCAGATTTCTGACTTGGACAAAAACATTTTACTTCATACTTGACCATCACTTCCTTCTCTGTCCTAAAAAAAGAATATTTATCATGATATATATGTATGTAACATTTCCATATTTCAATTACCAAAAATCAAAGAATTTATATTTTACCTGGAACAGCTTGGGGTTTGCTATCTGATCATTTTTTTTAAATGTATGATACATACATCTAGCCTTTCACATAATTTAAATCAATGACAACAGTGTCTGGCATTTTCCAACAAACATCTGATTTTAAATACCTGTCACAATTTAAATCTATTGAATTAGTTAATTCTTGTCAAAATCCACATGTTTAGGAAAAAAGTACAATGTACATGTACATTCATTTTCAAATAAGATTAATTTAAAACTCCTTTGAATCTCAATTTTTATTTGCAGTAACTATTTTGTTGACGTCATTTACCAGATAATTCAATTTCTAGAAAATTAACTTATCGAAGAATTTTTTTTTTAAAAACAGCACCTGCAGCTACATGGTAGAGTAAATAGATTTGACCAAAAATAAGTTTTTGTTTGATGTGACTTGACTGACCCACTTAAGACTTAAATGATCTTCCACGGTACAGCGGTACATTGACAATGGGATGCTTAAAATAGGATACAAACTTACACACTGTAAGTGGTACAATGACAATGGGATGCTTAAAATAGGTTACAAACTTACACACCGTAAGTGGTACATTGACAATGGGATGCTTAAAATAGGTTACAAACTTACACACCGTAAGTGGTACACTGACAATTGGATGCTTAAAATAGGTTACAAACTTACACACTGTAAGTGGTACACTGACAATTGAATGCTTGAAATAGGTTACAAACTTACACACCGTAAGTGGTACACTGACAATTGAATGCTTGAAATAGGCTACAAACTTACACACTGTAAGTGGTACATTGACAATTGAATGCTTGAAATAGGTTACAAACTTACACACTGTAAGTGGTACATTGACAATTGAATGCTTGAAATAGGCTACAAACTTACACACTGTAAGTGGTACACTGACAATTGAATGCTTGAAATAGGCTACAAACTTACACACTGTAAGTGGTACATTGACAATTGAATGCTTGAAATAGGTTACAAACTTACACACCGTAAGTGGTACACTGACAATTGAATGCTTGAAATAGGCTACAAACTTACACACTGTAAGTGGTACACTGACAATGGGAATGCTTGAAATAGGCTACAAAACTTACACACTGTAAGTGGTACATTGACAATTGAATGCTTGAAAATAGGTTACAAACTTACACACCGTAAGTGGTACACTGACAATTGAATGCTTGAAATAGGCTACAAACTTACACACTGTAAGTGGTACATTGACAATTGAATGCTTGAAATAGGTTACAAACTTACACACCGTAAGTGGTACACTGACAATGGGATGCTTAAAATAGGTTACAAACTTACACACTGTAAGTGGTACATTGACAATGGGATGTGTAAAATAGGTTACAAACTTACACACTGACTCTTCCCTCTCCTCCAGCTACAACTAGCAATTTTGTCATGCCACGGTATGGTGATTGTCCATAGGATTGTTTTGCTTGCAAAATAATTCCAGTCAAATTTATATCACTCAAAGAGGGATAAGAATTTATGATATCCGATACATTCGTGTCTTGCAGCTGATCTATACGTAAAAAGTTCAAAATCAAGCTTTCAACACATTCCTTCCTATTCAATATATCAAAATTGATCCAGTGTAAAATGCTGTCCAAAATGTCTTCCTCACATCTCACCATGAGTGTGTCACGTGACAAAACTTTCTGTAGCAGGTCAATCGAGAGACGCAAGTATTCTTCACTACGACACACTTCTCTGTAAAAGGTTGAAAAAGGGTTGATGAATATCAAAACATACCAGGATTACAACAGTCAAACATGCAATGAAGGCCAACTCTGTATAAGGAGCACCTGCCTGTAATGGCCATTCAAATATATCTTTGTTAACCATTTTTACAATGGATAAACCTCTAAAAGCCACCTGTGCCTGGCTACTTTTGTCGCCTGTTCCCTCGAGTGGCCTTTATTGACAAGTTTGACTGTACATTATATGTAAATGTATGTGTACATTCACCTCTATTGTAATATACCAGGATTCATTTGCTCCCATTTTATTTTTCGCTATTTCGTTCTGAGATGAGAGAGCGAATTCAAAATAAAAGCAAAATGTTGATGCTAAATCATTGGAGCTTGAACATACATGTAATGTCCATGAGACTAAATGGTAATTTTGGGCAAAGACAGGATGAATATGTATTCTGTTATAAAAAGACAAAAATAAACCAGCAGTAAAATTTTAAAGTTGACAATATCATTGTATTAAACCTGAAAATTTGAATGACATAATGTAAATACCTGTCTTCACATCATCACAGTTGTGTTTACTGTATAAAAATGCCATTTCTACAAGTTGATGTTTCATCAATTGAGTAATGTTATGGTAAGTTGTTTATTGGGATCACGTCAAAGCACATTTTGCAGTATGGGGTTAATAACACATTGTATTGACAGGAAATTACACATGTATGTGCATTTCAGCAACATCAACTGAACTTCAAGATTGAAATTTACAAATCAAACTTTTATTGGTATATTTTTGCTTTTTAAAATGACAAAAATACAGTAACAATTTTCTGAAAAATATGTCTACAAGACTTGTTGAAATATATGCTATTAAAGGTCAGTTTGGCGTCCTTTATGAATTTTAAGATATTATAAATTGCTTTAAAATGTTAATTTTCAATTATTTTTTAACATTATACACTTGTTATCAGCTTCAACTTTACTTTATATAGTATATATAGACATCAGATCTAAAACTGATGACTTAGTGACTTTCTGATACCTATCATGTTCACAAAGTCTGGATTTTTGGCTTTTATTTCAGGCACAAAATACGGTAATATTTTGTTCTTGTGATGTACTTAAATCAACTTTAAAACAAGAGGCTGATGGGCCACATCGCTCACCTGAACTGTGTTGGTATCTTACAAATGTGGGAATCTCAAATTTACAAATTATTTTAACACTCCTTAGGAGTGGAGGAGACTTAAAAATGAATGAAAATGACAAAGCTGGGAAAGATGTAAAAAAACATGTCAAAAATTAGTTTTCCAATTTATTCCAAAAACAGGAAATTGAATCATGCATCCATAAAAACCACTCAGATGCAATTATTTTTTCAATCCATGCAGCAGTTCTGGAGAAGATTTTTAAAGAGGGGTAGCCCAAAGGCATCTTTTGCCTCACCCTTGATCCACCCATGGGTCGATCTGGCCAAAATTTAAAAACTTGGTAGAGGACCTTGAGTACTTACATTCTATAAATTTCATCAAAATCCCTTCAGCAGTTCCCTCCCCCTACAGTTTTAGTCTTAAAAAATTCATAAAAAATTCAGAAAATTAAATTTCAACAAAATTCTTTCAGGAAAGCATTTATCTACCAAACCACAGGTAAAGCACATACAATAATGCATCATAATGAATAATAGGGGAGAAAATCAAAGAAATCAAACAAAAATGAATGAAAGTTACAAAGTCTAAAAAGATGTCAAAACGCGTCAAAAATTTATTTTCTGATTGGAACAAAATTAACAAACTTGAATCATACATCTATGTAGATAACTCAGATACAGTTAGTTTTCCAATTTTGCAGCGGTTTTGGAGGAGAAGATTTTTAAAGAGGGGTACCCCTGGGGCCTCTTTTGCCCCACCTTGGATCCATCCCTGGACCAATCGGCCCAAAATGAACAAGTTTGGTAGAGGACCTTGAGTACTTGCTTCCTATAAAGTTTCATAAAAATCCCTTCAGCTGTTTTGGAGGAGAAGTCGAAAATGTGAAAAGTTTACGGACAGTACGGACAGACTGACGGACAGACGATGGACAAAAGGTGATCAGAAAAGCTCACTTGAACCTTCGGTTCAGGTGAGCTAAAAACTTACTTATGTAAGAACACTGCCAACCAATAATCTTGAATACCGTAATTTTTTCATCAGTGAAACTCAAAATACATTTTTAAATAAGAGGTAAATAACAGAAAAACAACTGATAAATAAAGTGTGAAGTTTGGAAAAATTTGCTAACAACATACATGTACATAAATTACAGAGTCAAGAAAACAAATATCGGTAATATAAAAACCTGACTGGCCTATGCTATTGTAATTTTATCAATGTTTTTTAAAAAAACTGGAATAGACTGAAATGGTTTACTTGTGGTAAACTTCTCTATCATCTTTATACTGTGATGCTAGTATATTAAATATCATAACTTACCTGAAATGCTCATCAAGGAAGGATGAACACTGAAAATGCACCCAGGGACAGTTAAACCTGGCAGCAAATTCCCATATACCCAGACAATTAAAAGAAGAGATACATTTCTCGAGGTATTCACAACATAAGGCTTTTAATTCTACCATAAGCAGAAGATCGGCAGCCTGAAGAATATCTTGTATATTTTCTTCACTTAGCATTATCTCAGAGGTGTATATGTAGTCCAGAATTGTCTCAAATGTATTAACGCTGATTTCAAGAGATGTAAGATCAGCTGTATTTGTACGTGTACTTGGATTAAATTCTTCCTTTGGATCATCATAATCAAAAACCAACCTGCAAAATTAACAGAAAAATCCAAGATCAGATTTCAGGAAATAGCCAAAGTTGAGCAAATTTGTTTAAGTTTTAAAAGTACATGTGATTTATAAGTTTTATGGTGTCAGACCCGGATGAGATTTTATCTAATGGAAATATTATTCCAACTACAGTGGAACCTGTCTAAAGAGACCACTCTCATAAAAGACCACCTGTTATGAAAAATGAAAGACCACATTAAAAAAAATCATGCAGTTAAACAATTCTTTAAATAAAACCTTGTTTAAAAGACTACCTGTTTTGAAAGACTACTGTAGAATCAGAAAATTTCATGGGGTTAAATTTTTGTTGTTTTAAATTAAATTTCGTTAAAATTAAAAACCTATTTGTAAAGGAACCTTCTACTGTTACTTGGCATATTTTATGTTAAATTTTCGTCATGGTTTAACTTTCGTTGAAAAATGGAAACGATATTAAAACCACAAAAAAAATTCTCATTTAACAGTATATTTCAGTGGCAGATGGGTAGTATTTCAAGATGGGTTTCACTGTACAAATATAAGTTTTTTTCCTTTTTTTCACATTCTGCAACAATTCACAGAAGACAGAATATGTATAACAACACTGACAAAAATACCAACTGGTTTTGTAATAAGAAATTTATCAATTGGATTTTTCAGTTGGGCCTATATCCCTCACTTCAGCACCACAGACAAATATATAGAAGACCAAGAAGAACATGTGGGAAAATTAAACATAGAAGAAGAAATTTGACTTAGCTATGGCCTAGACAAATAAAATCAACAAAGGAAAGTAACTCTATAAATACGGTATTAGGAGCAAAATTTTTGTATGTGAAACTGTCTTATTTAAATGTATACTTATACCAAATATTGGGAGCCTACAAAATGTAGATAAAAAAATAACTTAGCTTTGACCCAGAGAAATCATAAAATAGGGGAATAACTCTAATGATAAGGATGGTACAAATGTCATTTTTGTATGCAAAAGTGGCTTATCTGATGAATAATTGTACTAAATATGAAAAGCCTAGGTGAAGAAATAATTGAGATATGGCCAGGAAAATTAGAATAAAGAAAGGGGAGCAACTCTAGAAATAATGGTGGTATAGTAAAATCCATATAACCTGGTGGGGCAGAGTCTCCTGAACCTTTTTTTGACCTGGACAAGTTTAAATTTTAGTTGATAAAGCATAACATTAAAATTACACTAGCTAGAATAATTGTTCCTACTTGTCACCCTACATTTATAAGAGAGTATCCAGCAAAGAATAAAATTTTTTTCCTATGCAGCTTGTCATAACTCAAAAGTCAGTAGAATCATCCATATGATAATCAAAAGGTTACTCCTCCTCGCAATCTAATGTGAATTGGACAATACATGTGCAATTACTGATTTCTGAGAAGATTTTTAAAGATTGCCAAGTTTTGGTCCTTTTTTTAGCCTCTTTTATACCTTTTTTTCACAAACGTAAAGCAATTTTCCAGGACCAAGCTCCCTGCCAAATTTGGTTGAAAAGTGTCTGGTTTGCCACAAAGGGCTACAACTCATTAATTGCATAAATTTAAGGTCAATAATTTTGGTTTCTCAGCTTGGAGAAATTTGATTACCAAAATGAGTTGCTGAGATTCTACATTCAGAGGATGATTTATTGACATGAAATGTGGGACAAGTTTGATAAAATTTAGAGTACCACTATTGGCTGGTAAGTTTGGAGTAATGACCATTATTGAGGAAATAGTGTATGCAAGCATGCAAGCATGCAAATGTAGAAGATAATGAAGGAAAGGGTTTCTCGTCATTCTACAAAGGGCTATAACTCTGTAAATGATGCACAATAAATTTTGGCTATCAAACTAGTTCAAGCTTTCATGGCAAAAAATGTCCACAATTTCAAATTCAAATTAAACAAGTTTTGAATTAATCCATTTAAAATTAATAAAGTAATTGAGTGGAAACAGTTTCCTCTAATCTACCCAGGGCCATAACTCCGTACATAGATGGCAAATAATTTTGGTTTCCACACTTGTTGGAGCAATCATTGCAAAAACCTTCCCATGAAGTTTTGAATTAATTTGTTTACTCATCTACCCTGAAATTAATGGCCTCTTCTTTATACCAATGACTCAAGCCATTCTAAATGTGTCCTAATCTCCTTTCACACATTCATGGATGAGACGCCGGATCAACACTGATTAAACATTTTGATCATCTGGGACCATCTGGCGCCCAAGGTTTCTTTGACATCATGATGTCGGTGTCAACGCGGTCGTAGAAGATGCTGATATGGATATCGCTGACCTCTCTATGGATAATCAAGGTAGCTACCCGGATGTCCTCAAAGAACCCATCTGACATTGCCGGAGTGGTCACGGAGTGCATGGAAGATTACGGTTTATGCCAGTCTTTACACGGTTGTTTCATGGTGATACCCGGAGTGTAAACGGACACCCATGGATTATCAGTCTTTCATCCCTGTAGCTTCTGGACAGAATTAGTGTATAATCCGTAGACATCCGTGTTCTTCAGTAGAAACAAATCGTATACGGATGGCCCCAGACATTACACGGACGAACCCGGACATTACGGTAACTATACACAGACTTCTCGGCGGTTGTAATACGAATGTACACGGATCCTACATGGATCAATATGGATGATTTTCATCCATGTAGGTCCGGCTAAAAAATTAAGCATGTTTAATTTTTCTCCCAGATCAGTTTGACTGAGCTGGATGGTCCCGGCTGTCGCCAGATGCATACATGGTCCATACACAGTGATGGCAGATTGTCATGGATTAACGGTCCATGTTGATCTGGCATCTCATCCGTGAATGTGTGAATGGCTTTACTCTTAGGCGTATATATAAATGAGTTAAAAATTACTGAATAGAGGAAACTGATGTATGCCCGTCCGGCTATGTTAAAACATTATTCACTCTGGATAGGTCAAATTTATAATTAGTAATTAAAAACAAAAACAAATTTTCTGCCAACTAAAATAAAAAAACAAGAGGATAAAAAGAGGGCCTCAATAGCTCACCTGAGAACCATCTACAAATATGGAAAGAAGACCAAGAAAAATATGTACATGTAGGCTGATCTGGTCAAGAAACATAAATATTACTGCTTTAAGAAATTTAACCTAAAAATCTAGCAATTAAATTTTGGCAAAATCTTGCACAAAAACATCTCCATGCCTAATTACAAGTAAAATACAAAAAATTATTGCATCAAAGTGAATGCAATTAAAGATAATTTAGGAAATCATGCAAAAATGAATGAAAATGACAAAGTCTGTAAAAAAAACTCAAAATATGTGAAAAATTAACATTCTGATTTCTATGAAAAATACAAACTTGTATCATACATCCATGTAGATCACTCAGAAACAATCTGTTTTTCAATTCATGTAGTGGTTCTGTAGAAGAAGATTTTTTAAGAGGTACCTTCTGGGACCTATTTTGTACTGTACAAATACTGATAATTAAAACAGTAGATCTAGGCCTTTCTATATTTATTTCACTGTAAACGATAGAATTATTTAATTTAGTATAAGGGTATGTATAAAGCTTAATACATCAGTGATACATGTATTAGAAAAGCTTGATGGAATGTATGTCATTTCTGGTTTATCACACCTAGCAGGATATTTGGTAAAGCCTAAAGGGCAATAACTCTTTATAACCCTGTAACTGGTTACATTTTTTTGCCTGGTATCGTTAATTGGGAGTGTAAAACACTAAAAAAAATGTTCACTGTACTTAAAAGAAAGCTTTGATGTGTATCTTAACAAAAAATAAATAAAATCAACACTGAATTTCAGTGTCCATTGACTCTTTACATCCCACTCAAGAATCTTTCACTCATATGGAGATGCCGGTGAAGGGCTTAAAATTTTGGACTAGCACGACATTTGAGCAGTGAGGGTTCTTTAATGTGCCGACACCAACTGGACCTAGGTTTTTATTGTCTCATCCAAAGGACAGGAAAAGCCACTGTAGTTACAGCAGCAACAAAGAAGGTATTTTACTATTTTGATTTTTCTGTAAAAATAAAAATAGTAAAATACCTTCTTTGTTGCAGCTGTAACTTCCTCCACTTAGACTCGAACCTGTGACCCTCAGGCCTACAGTTACAAATCGAGCACTCTACAGCGGAGCCTCGACAGCTCTCCCGAACCCAGTGAAATCCGCTGAATGTGACAGTATTCTGTATGACAGTAACGAATTGTGGCCAGTTGCCTTCAATATCATTTTCAATGATTTAATTGTTGACACATTTAAAAGTCATTGTACTCCGAAATTTAGCTTAAATTAATAATTAGATGCAATGATCATGATGTTTTATATCAAGACAGAATGTCACAAGTTCAACTGAAGTTGGCTGAATGGATAATGCTTGACAGTTGACTTGCCTGAAGTAATGACTCGCTGCGGCCAAAACACTTTTCTGGATGTGGATTTTATTGTCCCCTATAATAACAATACTGTCACAAAATTGTGGCTTTTTCCTATTGTCGTTAAGAGCCTTGAGTATTGTCTTGGCATGTTTATCACTAGAAAACTTTTGGGGACTTCCATCAACTGCCCCGCTGGAGGCTGCCATTCTTTTTTTTTTTTAAATTGGGTCAAATGTTAGGTTACCGTCTTTGCCTTTTGTTATTGGATCGGAAAACCAGTTTAAATACAAGCGGATTTGTATACCGTGCGAGTTTGAGAGCCTTGCAAAAATTTAAAATCACATTCCGGGGAGTAATGTTCATAAATAAACTTTTTCTGTACTCTCTTAATGCGTTTTCATATGAGCTTTCGTCATAAATCTAAAGTCCTATTCGAACTAATTAGTTAATTAATCGTGGGAAACACCTAACACATTGATCTATTTATGAGTATTCTTGCTAACTTTTTGTTTGTTTGTTTTATTGTTGTTTAACGTCCCACTCAAGAATTTTTCACTTATATGGAGACGTCACCAAATGCCGGTGAAGGGCACTGAGTAGTGAGGGTTCTTTAACGTGCCGACACTTACTGTGACACGGGACCTCCAGTTTTTACTGTCTCATCCGAAAGACAGGAAACCAACCTGTCGCCGGCGGGACTCGAACTCACGACCTCACGATCCAGAGTCTAGCGCGCTACCGACTGAGCCAGGCCGGCTCTTCTTGCTAACTAAATGTATACTAAAGTATTTGTTTTTTATTTATTTCATGCATAATACCCATGCACTCAGTGAGATAGACACATACATATTTTGAAGAGTTTCACAACAATGTATGTAATTTGTGATTGTTTATGTAGCTCAAGTAGGCCCTACATAATAAATGTTATAACTTTCTTTTATATTGAAATTGTCGATATCACGATGCTGGAATATTTCCATAATATCGTAGTAAAGTTTTCAGTATCGTGATGACGATAGATGATAACAACTCTGCTGTCAACGTCTGAAAAGAAGTCCCAAACACGTGGTCATGTAACTCACAGAATGTATATAAAACCAAATTACACAGAGTGCTAAGAAAACTTTACGCAAAATATAGTCCCTAAATTTATATTCATTTTTAAAAAGTATTTTTTACCTCAGATAGTTTTTTTTTCTATGTCAGCACTAAAATATATACCGACACTTTATAAAGAGCAAAACCTTTAGTAGATTTATACATTTTGCCAGAATCTAGCAAAAGTCAAGACGTTGAGATTGTTAAGGAGTGCAAGGTCCGAGAACACTGTGTAAGAGATTGCGGACTATAACGACGGAAACATTCGGCTTAAGTTAACGAACGCTGGAAAGGCAGAGAAATCCACGACATTTAAAATTAGAATCGGGATCGGACTGTGTTTTATTCCTGACACACAGAGACAGCGCGTGCCTTGCCTTTGTCTAGTGGACCGTAATGAGCTCAGAGGAAGAAAAAATGGCCCAATATATCCAAGTTGCCGAACAAGAAAACGATGAACCAGTTGAAATACCTAGCGAAGAAGACGGAACTTTACTGGTCTCAACATTATCTGCCCAGTTTCCTGGTGCATGCGGTTTAAAATATCGAAACCCGCAGACTGGAAATTTCCGGGGTGTCCGACTCAACGAAGGTTATTTGTACCCTCCTGAAGGAGTCTGGGGAAGTCACGTTTTTGTTGTGGTGTTCCCGAAAGCATCTGCAGGTCAGGGCGATGGACAAGATGAAGCTCAAGTTCACTACATTCCGAGTATTTGTGGTTTGTAAAAAGTTGTGATGGGTTGTCTTCTCAGTGCTCTTGGTTTAAAATGGCCGCCATATCAGTTCGACAAATTCCGGCATTATTTTAATCAGCAACCACTATCTTATTTTTTAGCCCTCCTTTTTATTAAAAAAAGAACGAAACTTATTTAAATAATGTATAGTACATGTTAAGACATGAAATTTATTCATACTCATTTGAAGACCCCCACACTACAGAAATAAATCAATAATGATAATAATAAAAATATGTATATAATAAATAAATGATAATCGGGTATCTCCATGACAATATTTATGATGAAGCTACATCATCGTTAAAATGTCTGCATCATCATTTAATTTTCAAGCACCATCGTTAAATTGTTTGCATCATCATTCAATTTTCAAGTGTCATTGTTAAATCAACAACTGCCATCCTAATAGTAATATACTGTATTGTAGCCCAGACAGATTTATCGTTTTTGTCGTAAATCACTTTCGTACAAGCTTATTTATCTGTAATGTTTGAGAAATAATATACATATGCAAGGATGTCATTAAATTTTTTAGTAACGGGTGAAACTTTAAAAGTAGCAGGCGAATTTCTGTCTTTTTGTATAGAAATCTATCTAATTTTGTCAAAAGTAGGTGGCTATTAGTATTAACTGAGAATATGAAGTTAGATTCACCTGTTACCACCTTCTGATGACATCCCTCCATATAAATAAACAGGCCCGTATAGATTTAACATTTTGTGATATACAAAGTCCTGTCAGTGGAAGCCAACAACCGACAAAATGTCTCGGTAATTTTCATGTAAATGCTGACGTTTTAATTGCAGTAGTGAAAGTTGTGACTCTTATATTTTTTTTAGGGGTGCAGGTGGAGTTTTTTTTAGGGGTGTCGAGTCAAGTCGAAGATTGCTCTATTATGAAATTTTCATCCGTGGAGATCCCTGAATAATAATTAAAAATAATAAAAAAAAAAAAATAAGAATAAATTAAAGGAATGACTGGACCACTATAGAAATAGTTTTTTTTGGGTCCTAGACTTTGATTTTGAATAAGGAGACTCTCACCTTGGGATCCCATTTCTTTCTATTGAGGGCCCCGAAAACCTAACTCTTTGTCACAGGTTTTGGAGTCGATATGTCATTATTTATGCCTTCGTAATAAGTTTGTGCTTATATACTTTTTCATATTGATTACAAACTATGAAACCTTATAAGTATACTTAAAACCAGTAAAACACCCAATATTCACAAATTTTTGGCCTCTTGGCCTTTATCAATTGAAAAGCGTCATTATAGTATAGTCTACAGAACATTTATAATTTGTATATCCAATTGTTACTCTAGTTTCTGAAATCTGAATGTACAGGCAACTGAATTATGAGTCTCCATATGATTGGTTAATGGAAATGAATAAACCAATGAAAGCAAGTGTTTTATTATGTGTTGCCATGGCGAAAAACAAAATTTGTTCAGAAAGAAGTCAAATAAAGTCTGAGAATTAATAACAATGGACATGATTATATTGAACCAAGAGTAATGATTTTGCAAATTAAATTATATAAAATTATATTAAATGTTATATACTACAACCAGTAGTTTGCACTTGTCACTTTAAGTAAAAAAAAAATATATTTGGTACAATGTATCAATATTCATTTCATTTGGCTACAAAATATGACCAGTTTTTGGCTCATACTTTTTTAAGTTTAGGGTGAACCCAGTACAAGCCTTAAAGTTATATAAACATGCACTTGTATGTTATACAGGACTGAAAATTTTCTTTCAGCTGACTGCTGCTTTGAAATTTTGTCTGGTTTTGGTTATCTAACATCTGGGTCCAATCACAATATCTATATGTATGTTGATTATATACATGTAGTTTGCTATAAGGAATAACAAATTTATCCTTGATAAAGTATGTGAAGTGGAAAACAGACAGTTGAACTTTTACAAAGGAAACAAATAAAGTGTACTGTAGATAGATAAAAAATGACAGAATATCCTTGGACTTGCACAACTGGGAATCGACAGTGTCCAGAAGTAAAATTAAATTTGAAGGTCCTGGACCTCAGACGGAGAATTTTCATCCCCAAGGCCCTGAATTGTTACATGTACATAAATGTATTGTATATGATTAGGCAACCACTATCAAACAGTTTTGTCAGTAGTGTTTCTTTAATAATGTTTTTTTTTTCAGACAACAAAAGAAAGGGTGATGAGATGGAAAGTCCAATTTCCAAGACCAAACGTCTTGATAAACAGAAATGCTCTGATCTCATTGTACTTGGACTGCCATGGAAAAGTACAGAAGATGACTTGCGTAATTACTTTTCCCAATTTGGGGAATTGCTGCTGGCTCAGGTTAGAACTTAGAAATATTTCATTTTATTGTAGGGACTTGTACAAGCTAGGAATATAGTGTTTATTTTGATAATTTCATAATATGAATAACTGTATGAACCATTTTTTAGTCATGGGTGAATTTTGATGTGGAATGTACACCAATTTAAGGACTGTTTCCCCATCAAGAATTCATCTTAATTTTAATTATTATTTTTTTTTAATTTTGCTGTGTTGAAAACATCCCAGTGTAATAGGAAGAAACACTTAAAATTAGACAGGAATATTCACTTGTAGTAGTTCTTGATGAACATTTTAAATAATTGTCAAACTTCAAAACCACAAATTAGAATTTCATAGGGCAAGGTTTGAAATAAGCAGTAGTTCGCAAGTCAGAGACAAGTAACTTTTGCAGCAGACTAGTGGAGGTTGTGCTTAGTGACTAGTAGAATTTCTGTGTAAACATTTCAGAAACATGAGGAATAATCAATGAAAGTTTATAAGTGTATGCACATTGACACCAAAATTATCTCATCATCTTTTTTCTCAACTCCACCTAAAACTATCACTTTGGTCATTCTTGTGCTGCTTCGGTAAATACTTGCAAAGTTGGTAATATGTCGTACCACTTATTGGCTAATTAATTTGTCACAGGACTAGTAAAATTTGTTTCTTACTAGTGAGACAGAATTGCTAAGTTTGACCCTGAAGGGGACAACATTTTTAATAATGATTCTTTCTATTGATTGATAGGTGAAGAGAGATACTAAAACTGGACAATCAAAAGGATTTGGTTTTGTGAGGTTTGCTGAATATGAGTGCCAAGTAAAATGTTTATCACAGCGCCACATGATTGACGGAAGGTGGTGTGATGTCAACATACCAAACTCCAATGTAAGGGATGCTATGTTTATTTCTTAAAACTGCCATGACACGACAATGGTCTGTTTTATGTGTGCTGGGGTAAAATGTCTAGATAGCTAATGTCATACCCACAGCTCCATCTGTATTCATGGACAAAAAGTTAACCTGGGCAATATCTTTTGAAATATAAGTAGTATAACATTAATATAAATGTATGTGCAATTCTTATGATCAGCCCTTTCAGATGGTACCGTGACCTTGTGACCTGGATATTGCTGTCTGACCTATTTCTTAATCAAAATTTCAGTATCAGAGATATAATGCTTACATTAGCTAGCTTGTTGTTGCCTGACAAATCTTGTCTCTGTTCCCAATTATATTTTTACCCAACAAAACCAAGTCTTTACAGAGCTCTTCCACAGAATTATATAAACTTTGGTGAGTTACCTATTGCCAAATGTCAAAAAAGTGGACTCAATGTCCTGTGATTTTTTTTTTACCTTTTTCTATTGTGAAGTTATAATCACTCAGATGTTTTATTGGCCATTTAATTGTGACATAATAGAAAAGACTTGAAAAATGGTGAAATGTCATGCCTTTTACAAAGGGTAAATTATTTCTATCATATAATGTTTTGTTTACTAAAATAATACCATTCATTAGATTTTGAAAAAATGCATCCCTAAGGGGCTTATTAAGACACTAGTGTTAGAGAACTCGAGTATTCTGGATGCTTTGAGAGTCCCCTGTTTTAATTACAAAATCCATGCAGCAAATTTCTAAATGAAAGATTTTGGTTTTGTTTCTTTCTTTTTTTATTTTGACATTTACATTGTTTAAAGATGATATAGTTATATTCAACTCTTTAAATGATTACCAAAAATTGGTTATTGTGGAAATGAAATTTTGAACCCATACATGAAAATCTGTAAAAGAAAACCTCAGATATTTGGTTATGATAAAGACAATACAGTAATTCATAACTTTTGATATCCAAAAGTAAGAAATCTGATGAACAGGGAGTTTGCTACCTTAAAAATTCTGGTTCTAGGGTCTGGAAAATTGGAAAATATATAACATTTTAACTACAAACTTGATTTGAGATGGATCTACTTGTATCTGTTAAAAATACTTTTTTCTATATTTCACAATTCCAAATTGAGAATATTTGCATCATGTAATTTTGTGAAAATACAAGTCTTTTTTTGCATCAGTCCTGTAACTGTACCCAGAACAGCTTAGCAAAATCCCTGAAGAATATAAAATTCATAGGGATTAATAATTACATATGAATTTGTTTGGCATTTGGATCAGTGATTTTGATGAATACCTAGGTTTTTTTGTTTGTTAATTGCTATTTTCACAGAACTTGGATATGATAAATGTTAATAGACATTTTGTTTCCATATTGCAGGAGCACAGTGGCCCAACCATGAATAGAAAGATTTTTATTGCACGATGCTCTGAGGACATATCTTCAGATGATCTTCACAGATATTTTAGTAAATTTGGGGAGGTTACTGATGTTTTTATCCCAAAGCCATTTAGAGCTTTTGCTTTTGTGACCTTTCTTGATCCCAGTGTTGCTGAAAGCCTTTGTGGTGAGGATCACCTCATAAATGGCACTAGTGTACATGTTAGCAGTGCTGCCCCGAAAAACTCTGGTAAAGGACGGGATGATAAGCGAGGAGGAAGGGATAGGGATAGAGATTTTGGTCGTAGTTCTAGAGACAGGGATCGTGATAGGGATTTTGATCGTAGGTCCCGGGGATCGGGTAATGGAACTTCAGGCTCTGGAAGGACTGAAACTTCAATGGATCAAAACATGGGAATGAGCTTTTTGAATTCAGCTATGCTTGCTGCAGCTCAGGCAGTTCTTAGTGGGCAAGGTAGTTGGGGTCCATTGGGACAGAACACTCAAGGTACAGGTGATATGACCCAAAGTACAACGCAGGGATATACATCAAGAACTGACAGCACAAACCGATCATACACTGGTTGGGGTTCTCAGTATGACACCACGGGTACTAGCCAGGGTGGCGGTTACAGTAGTTGGGGTGGACAGAATCGGACCGGGTGGAACTAAATGTTTCCTTGTTGTCCATTTCATTGATATAACATTTTACTTTTCATCATCATCATCATAGCCATCAAATAATCATTGTTATAGCAGTTGTTAACGATTTTTATTATGAGGAAATGTAGAAATCAGTTTGAATGTGGGAGGGGGAGTCATTTGATTTTTTTGTGGGAGGGAAAACTCGGGGTAAAAATCTTCTAATGAACAAGTAAAAGAAAAAGATCTGACAATGGCATCACCTGGGAGAGAGATAAAATGTCATTTTTGGGAGTGAAGCGAAAGTTATTCATTGCGTTGCCATATTGTAGAGAGAGGCAAATGCTCTTCATCAAGTACCAACTGGGAGTGAGACAAAGTTTGATAATCTTTGTGCCAGTTAAGAGAGAGGGGCAAATGTTTGCCACCAAGTTGCCAGCTGGGAGAGAAACAAATGTTCAAGTTGCCAGATCTCTGGGAGTGAGACAAATGATCATCAAGTTACCAGAGCTCTGGATGTGAGACAAATGATCATCAAGTTGCCAGAGCTCTGGGTGTGAGGCAAATGATCATCAAGTTGTCAGAGCTCTGGATGTGAGACAAATGATCATCAAGTTACCAGAGCTCTGGGTGTGAGGCAAATGATCATCAAGTTGCCAGAGCTCTGGGAGTGAGACAAAGTTAAAGTTGTCAAATTGCCAGTTAAGAGAGAGACGTGTGTCATCAAGTTGCCATCTGGGAGAGAAACAAATGTTCACCAAGTTACCATCTGGGAGTGAGACAAAGTTAGGTGTCAAACTACCAGTTAAGAGAGACAAAATGTGTGTCATCAAGTTGCCATCTGGGAGAGAGGCAATGATATATCACATCACAAATCGGAAGAGAGTTGAAAGTATCAAAATGCCATTTGGAGAGATTTTTTCAACATCCAGTAGGGAGAGAGGAAAAGATATTGCAAATGATGTCATCTTTTAGAGAGAGGGAAAGAATATTTTTACCATTTTGAGTGATTTATTAAAATTGTATCTGTTAGAGACAAGAATTGACTGCAAATAGAGAATGAATATCGAAGAAAATTTTCAAGAAAGAATATAAAGTCTTTGTGTTGCAAGACAGATTTTAAAAGAGAACAGAGTGAATTATGAGAGACTAAAAGTTCAAATTTTCATGAGAAAGCATTTGAGTGTTATTGCTACACAAGAATTCACTGTTTACTTTTGTTACATATGTTCATATGTTGAAAGACTTGAGTGATCATGTCTTGGAATGATGAAATTTATCCACAAAAATGCAAGACAGTTACTGAAGACAAAAAGCTATGTAGATGTTTCCAGTATAACCCTTGTGTGATGTTATGTTGTCCTTTTTGTTGTTTTCAATCTTTTGTGGCTATAAAAGCTTTTAGAAAGTGGAAGAGTGTTGTGTGATATAATTTAAGACATCAAAGAGAGATGAATGTTATCAAAGGTACTGAAAGTTTTTGATTGAGTGCAAGAGAAAAGATGTGAATTTGGTCATACCAGATCACCCTAAGACTGTTGTCATCTTTGAATTTCCATGCCTTAGTTCAGGGTTGAAACAAAAATATGACCTGATTTTACCATTGAAAAACAATTGGTATTGATGTAAAAAAGAGTGAAATAATGTTTCTGTGTTGGGAAAAGGTATTAATATTGTACATTACATAGGCGTCGGAACCGGGGGGGCTAAAAACTTTTTTGCAAAGATAGACATAGGTGTTAAAAATTGGGGCCACTTTCAATTTGCTTCCGACGCTGATGCATTATAATTGGCATTAAATGAGGTTATTCTGCTATTTGAATCTAATTGTGCAATAACCTATATTCCAAAGACGTATTACCGAAAGTAATTTTACATGACGTAGATTTTTTTCATGGGTGCTGAAATATGTAGGTACTGTTATAATATCGATAAAAATAACTCATATCAGCGTTCCAACTGATCATGTACCCGATCGATATATACATGTATGTTCACATGAATATATCCTGATTTTGTTCTATATATGTTAAATGGGATCTGTTTCTCTTGTAGATTCTGTAAGCGATTGCTCTCTCCCATTTTTTTTGCATTCATGCACCAAAAACTTTAATATTAGTTGACACTAAGCGGCGTTGACACCGAGTGACAATATGCCTTTACTGATAGGAAAAACATTTTAAAGACTAAGTTCCCATCTGTTAGATGGAAGTGAAAAACCTTATTAGCAGTCTCTGGGTGTGTGTATGTATTCGTGTGTGTGTGTGTGTATATATTATATATATATATATATATATACACACACATATATATATATATATATACACAAAAGAATCGTTCTAATGGGGCCATTGTGTTTAAAAGTGGTTTTACATTAATAGCATTTCTGGTACAGGATGTAATAAAGGTATGCATGTCAATTACTTTCTGGTATTGTGCAAACCACTGATGAATCAATCGGCTTAATGCTTTCATTATTTTGAATACCTGACCTGATGCACCATTTTTAAATGAATATTGGGACATTTCAACATCTAAAAAAGGTATATATTTATATATATAAAAGCCACGAATACAATATTTTTTAGCTTCATACATATAGCTGTGGTGGTCTAGTGATAAAACATTTGAATGGGAAGCAGAAGGGACATGTAATTTGAAAGAATTTATAGATGGGCGTGGTCATGGCATTCTAGAAATGTTGCTGAGTTAGACTTGTGTCGTTTCATTGTGTGGTGTGAGCATGTTAGGGTTTTCGAAGGTAAAATTGTGTCTGTGGAGAGAATGTTTTATGAAGGTATTTGATGTGCATGGCAGAAAATTGCTATTAAGGCATGGTAACGACTAGAGAGTTTTAAAGTTATGAAATGAAGAATTTAGAAAGACAAAAACGAAAGAGATTGTCAGTGCAAAAGCTTCACCGGTATTTTCTGGTTGGTTTTGACATTTTAAGTGGAAAAATCGAAAGAAAAGTTATATCAGGATTGTATGTTCCGAGTTATATTCATGGCTATTAGACTGTAGGCCTACTGTTATTCCAGGAGCTGGCTTTTTCCCACCAAATTGTAACTTCAGAATTTTCTTCCACCAAACAAAAATTCATAAAAATGACTGCTAAAATAACAGAAAAGCGGTAGTGTTCGAAAACAAACATGCATGGCAAAAACTAAAGCTAAATTACATTCTTTAAAGGCCCATGATCGGCGATTTACGCTCAGTAAGGTTGTTAATTTTTATTTAAATGGCAGTATGCTTTGCAAAATGTATATTTAAAGTATAAATCAATAGAATATCCAGGACATGGATACAAATTCGGTAAAAATGGACAAACACGGACCTCTAGAAACCAAGAGGTGGGATCAGGTGCCATGGAGGAATAAGCATCCCCTGTCGACCGGTCATACCCGCCGTGAGTCCACAGTCAAGTCCAATGAAATACATGAGGAGTGAATCGTCGTCACAATTGGTACAGACGTCTCAACAACCGCCAATGAAAAGGCAACTCAACATATCACTTAGTGAAACAGTAATCGCAAACAAGACTATTATACCTATCGTAAAATTTGCGGAACGTTGACATTAAACGCGGTTTTCAATATCCCTGTGTCAAAAATTTGTCAGTAGTTTACCTCTGTATATGAATATCGTCATGTTGTACACGCCCTAGAATATCGGATCATTTGTGAAATATAAACTCCATATATGGGTGACTGAGGAATATTACTACTTAAATGTGGAAAATTTACGATGGGAAAGCCAAAATTCTGGCGTTTGTCGTATAGTTTAGTTGCTAATTTCCCGTCTGTGTCTATGTTGGGTAAACGTTTAAGTATGAAGCGTGAAATGAATTGGCGTCAGAAGTACTTCGCTGACAGAGGTATTGTCCACTTCACAAAAAGTGATGGGCAGATTAACCTTTTGATTATCTTGCGGATCATTCTACTCAATTTTTGCCAGATTATATGGATACAAGGTTAAGGGGCCGTTATAATTTTCGAGCTTTTGGTGATTTGATTTTGGTTTCGAAAACAGAAATTTAGAACCCCCGAATGTGCATAGATGTTTATATAGATCCCTCATAGTCGTAAAACCACGGTCCGGAATCGCTATGCACATGCCTACACGTGGTTTCATTTACCCGAAATCACTCGCAGCTAATGAAAATTTAAAAAGGAGTAGGTGTGTTCAATTTATCCAATCACGGTAGTTGTGATCGGCAACGGAAGTTATCGCAAAGTCCACACAATTGCCATGTATATAGCTATAATATTAGCCTACTAAAATATGTGTATCTTGTTCGACATGGTCATTATTAACCGTTGAATATTTTTTTCTATTGTGAAAATATACTTGGGTTATATTTCTATTTTCTAGATCCGTAAATAAAGTTATCTGGAAAAGCTAGTAATTTTTCCTACTGGTATGGGTCATTAGGCCTTTTTGGAGTTGATTCTGTTACCGTTTGTCATAATAGTATGCAACTTCAGAGAACTTCCTGGTAAACATTTTATCTTGTATATATGACGTGGAATCCCAGGAGAAGAACCGAGACACAATATCGTTGACTGAATTACGAAACCGGAAGGGATCTTGCCCGATATTCTGTTGTGGTCACATGATATGAACACTAACTTCCGTCAAAACTATACGGAATGGAGCAAACTGAAAAAGCGGAACGGATATTCATGATTCCTACGTAGAAAAATGAACGAGACCGGGTAGTTTTTCTATGTGCTTGAGAACTAAGTCATCGATGGGTACGACTCTTAGTTGTTTTGATTACGAGTCGGTCAATCGTAGGCACGACTTGGCCAAAGAGGATACGAATTGAGATTGGCTCGTATTTAGGTGGGTCCGAGTTTACCAACATTCCACAAAGACGTAAATACGTTGCCATACGGGTAGCAAACAAAATAATAATAATAATAATAATAATAAACGAAACAAAACAGAAAAAGAAAAGGAGATAGAATCGATAAAGAAATTGTGCCGTACGTTTAGCGTTGAAATGCTTTGAGGAAGGAAACGAAGCTGAAAACAAATTAATAATTTGCCACCCGTCTTTGAATTTCCCCTGAAGCAACCTCAATCTGCCAAGGCTATTTATAGAACACTTCTGTTCAATCGTGGAGTCTCAAACTGGTCGGGGAATACCAATACATTCTTTTGTTTTTATCTGTTTAACTTGAAGGTGATAAAAGCATATGTATAGAAATACAATATTTTTATTTAGAAAAGTGAATAATTCCAGATTTCGATAAAATACGTCCCATAATGTGACGTATATTCATGTTTGATATGCTTTGCGTGTCGATGTAACCGCAGTGAACGGTACACGTGCGATCGCTAATTAGGGGTATTTGTATCACGTTGTTGTTATCATTTTCTGACTAATTGCAGTGTATGTGTGCACTAGTGTTGATCAGTATGTCTTTAAATTGTTTACTGTGTGAATCTGAGAGCTTTTTACGATATTTCTTGTAGTTCAATATTAGCCGGTCATGGGCCTTTAAGAATTCCATTTGTTCTGATTTGAAATTAGTTGGCATAGGTCTAATTTTGACCCCCAAAATCCTTCTTAGTAATATCAGCTGTTGACGACCTTATATCATATTTTATTTTTTAATGAATTTTCAGGCATTAAGTAATGCACGACATTACAATGTAGTAATTCTATGACGGAATTGTAATTTGCAAGTGACATCAAGGTCAAACAATCCGGTTATCGTCGTTAAAATACCGAAAGTTAATTTGAGGTGACTGATTCAAACTAACATATACAATGGGTTACTTTTGATATGTTTATTTTAATAACAAACTCGCATTTGTTCTCTTAACCACCAGGCTGTCTTTCGGATATATACGAGATAAAATATTGCATAAAGTACTGTGAACCATAGCTCATATTGCTGTGACCACGTTAAAATACTTTTGATTTGAGTAGCTTTTAATCATGAAAGCGCTATACATGTATAAAGCGATCATGCAGGTTCAGACTCGCCGTTTTCCTGCAGTATTGAAAAGATGCAGAATTTTAGCGCCTTTCTTGATTTCAAATTTTAGGGCATATCTGAATTATTTCTTCACTTATTCTCCCCAAGTATACATTTTAAGAAGACGGAATGTCGCCCTCAACAACATCATTTATACTTCGTTTTATATGGTACGCGTACAACATAATCATATATAAGTCCTAATATTATAAGATCCATAAACTGAAATTGTACAACACAAAGAATTCTTTATAATGATAGAAAAAAATGAGTTGAAATATATAAAGAATACGCAAACGTTTTGAAGCGAACGCGCCTTATCGTGAATCTTGGCTTGCTTGACATTGATCCATTTGCCCTATTCCATGCAAAATTAATTTTTTAACGAAACTTTTGCTTTTTTAGGGGGGGGGGGTAGCCTCAGGGTGGGTGACCAATTGCGATCGTCTTTTGTCTGTTGTCGTTAACATTTACACATTTTCGACTTCCCAAGAACCAATGGGCCATTTTAAACCAAACTTGGCATATAGCATTCCCACGTGAACCCGTATAATTATGTTTTGTTCTTTTTATTTTTTATATATATCGTTTTGCCATATAACTTTGTACTTTTCTTTTCTTTTGCCAACACACTTAGCTTGTGGATGAGAATTGTATAAGCTCAACTAAAAAACGAACATAAAACATAAAGGAATTGAACCAAATTTATTCTTTAAAAATAAATATTAATTAATTATAAAACTAAAAAATACTGATAAAATTAAGAACATAGTTCCACCTCTAAATCGTGGTACTTCAAAGGAGGTAACTTGACTTTTCCCTCACAAGTAACATATTTCCTATCGCTTGGGAAATGATACTAAATCTCTGGACATCGAGATCTGGGTGAATAATGTACTGCGTCATACACACAGTCACTGAAATGAAAGAAAGGGAACAGTCGAAGAATACCTAGATGCAGATGTAAATGATAACAATTCAAAAATACAAAGGAGATAGTTATTCTTGTGAAGTCAAATTGATTACATATATTGGTAAGACTAAACCAAACTAAAAATTATCTTATTGCAATAATGAAATAACCTACATATGAAGATCTTGAGAACTTGAACTTCGAGATCTGTTGGAAAAAAGACTAGTTTTGTTGTCGGCTAAAGTCGGGAAACTAATAAGAATTACAGGAAATATCTTTCAACATCTTTTCAGTATAGCCTACATATATTAGACTTACATATACAAATGGCTGTATTTCCACTCCGTCTCCTTCTCTTCCTCAGACATTTTTTTCAGAGGAACGAATGGCCTCAGGTTTTCCCAACCAGCCGGTCTGTCTAGGTATTCAAATGGACTTCGTTCACCTGAGTCCTTTTTCTCGCTTTTCTGGAAAAATACCATACAATAATAGTGTTTTTATCTTTAACATACATATCTTAATAGTTCAAAAGTACTGAATAAATGTGTTATGAATTTCTTTCATTACACATTTTATTAGTAATTATATTCTACATTATCATAGAAAAGAAATAGTAAGACACTTACAATATTGTGTTTAATGCTAAAAAACAACAGATAATGAGAGAGAGAGATACCTGAGTACAGGAAAACTTCAGCCTGAAGAAATACATAGCTAAGACTAGAATCTGTAGTACACTATTTCTCAGCATGACCTGCAATGGTGTAAAAGGAAACACTGTGAACATAAAGTCATTGATATGAAATTTAAGCCGAATCATAATTATTAGTGTAAATATAACTTTGACATATCTACTCTTGTATTTTACAGAAAATGATTTTACGTTAGTCTAGAGTAAAACTGATATTCAAAATGTGAAAAAGCAAAGATATCTAAAAGAAAAAAAGTTGTTGTTGTTGCTGCTGATGGTGTTCGTGGTATTTCAATAATTACCTTTGTCAAAGAAGCCGGAGATGGGCAAATATATTGTTTTTCCATAAATCCTAGAAAAATCAGAGCTCTTTCAACGACATTCTCTTCTGGTTCAACACTATAAAAGATTTAAAAATCAAAACGTAAATGTATACAGAATTACATTAAAATTATATCATTAAATTATTTACTTAGATAAGATGGGTTTTAAATCAGGTGTAAGAATAACTCGAATATAAAATATATATTATTTAAGCGGAATATGTATGATAACAATTATAACATTTGATATCAAGACTTTCGTGGCTTGCAAGAAGTCATGTTGAATATATTATTATCTTCTGTCGATTGACTGAACATACCATGTGAAATACTCGTGTAGTGGCGAAAACAACACAAAAAGCAAAAGAATTTGCACAAAAGCCAAAAGGCACAACTCTCTTCTAAACACCATTTTTGTAGCATAGTGATGGGTCTACTGTGACGTCATGACATTGAATCGGCGTGCGCATGCTTCCAACAAAGTTCATACTAAACTGACATGACGTAAACTTTTGAGAAGCTACTCTCCGATCCACATAACTCGCGGTCGGTGTAACGTTTTTTTTAGAAACTACTCTCTTTCCAATTAAGGATTAAGACAAGGTTCAGGGAGAAAACGTTTCATTTCCTTCTAAATACTGGTAGGTACGGTGAGATGTACTGGTTACTCTTAATATCGCTGTGCTGCATTAGGCTACCTAAAATTTAAATTCGTCCAAGTCAAAAAAAGGTTCACTTGCGTCCAGTCGCCATTTTATATGTATTTGACTATACAATAGCCAATGGGATATCTCTAATGCCCTTTTCCGGGGAAAAAGTAGAGAGAGTGAGGGAGATTAAAAAGTTAAGACTACTTCTTTCTTGTATGAATAAGATGTTCCAAAGAAGAAAACCACAAAAGGGGACTGGACAAGGGAGTGAATAACCGAAAGAGACCAACTTTTATCAGTTCATAAGCTAACTTGCAGCCTTTGAAAATGCGTCAGTTTGCTTCTTATCTCTCTCCCCAAAATGTCTGCATAGGGTGACATGTAACTGCTGTTCATACAGTGTAAGATATTGACCCAATTTATATTATTTTAGTTAAGTAAACTATTTCAGCATTCATAGGGAAGAGATTTATATTCCTGGTACAAAATCTCTATTTTTATTGTACGTCGGAGTAGAAACTTTCAGACTTAAAACTGTCGGAGTAATAGTAATTGGATTATCCAATATTTCTTGCATACGATATATATATTATGTATACTACATATACATGTTTTTATTATTTTAGTTAAGTAAACTATTTGAGCAGACAAAGAAAATGGGAAATATATTTATATTCCCTGGTATAAAATCTCTATACTGTCTTAGGAAAATGTGCATCAACATCGTCATATAATATAAAATCACAGGAAAGTGTCAAAGCTAATATTGTGGAAGTTATTGTACGTCGGAGTAGAAACTTTCAGAGTTGAAACTATAATTGAATTATCCGATATTTCTTCAAATACTCTATATCACAGTATATTTTGAAGTTTCAGTTGGTTATGAAATTAAATTCAAAACCATATTATCGGGAAGTAGATCTATAACGGAATGTTAAGGTTTCAATATTGGAATGTCCATCTTTACACATTTGTTAAAAGATGTTTAAATAAATCAAATAAGGCTATTTATCTCGGCAACAGTTTGATTGCTTTTTTCATCTACCACAAGAGTTACTAATAACACCAAAACGTACCAGTGGAGCCGGCCTGGCTCAGTCGGTAGCGCGCTCGACTCTGGATCGTGAGGTCGTGAGTTCGAGTCCCGCCGGCGACAGGTTGGTTTCCTGTCTTTCGGATGAGACAGTAAAAGCTGGAGGTCCCGTGTCACAGTAGGTGTCGGCACGTTAAAGAACCCTCACTGCTCAATGGCCGTAAGTGCCGAGCATAGGCCAAAATTTGAAGCCCTTCACCGGCATTTGGTGACGTCTCCATATGAGTGAAATATTCTTGAGTGGGACGTTAAACAACAATAAACAAACAAACAAACGTACCAGTGCTCTATGGAAAATTCCCCCTCGTACATTTTTAAAATTTTATTTTTGATTTGACTCATATTAATCTAAAGCTGATTAATATGAGTCAAATCAAAAATAAAATTTAAAAAAAAACGACTTAAAGCTGAAACTACATTCGACATCCGAACAGCTATATGCCTACATGTACATGTCCATGTAATCAATAACATTCTTAGAAATCGTTGATCTGGGCCCAAGACCATAAACAAGGGAAATTTTGAGACAAACTTTATTCTCAAAAGTTAAGAATTTACTCATATGAGTAAAAAGTGAAAACTCGCGGACCATAAAACGACTTTAGAATTTTCTCAACTGAGATAAGATTGTCAAGGGGCAGTGTAAATCTCGCCCAGGACATATATCCCAATTTATGCTCCGATTCACTTAACTTCGATGTTTGACCATTATTCTTACCGTAATCTATGATTAATTATTTGATAACTTGAGGTATAAAACGCGTTAACAATCAAGTAGGCAGCACGTTTTGTGGCAGAAAAAGGGGAATAGAGATATATATTTTTAAAAACGTCTAGTAAAATGCCAATACTTGACCGAAGTCAGTAATTTATACATATAATATGTATCATGTATATAATACACGGTATTTAAGATACAAGTAAATTAGTATAAGTACATTAGATAAGATAAATGACTCGGAACATACACTGGGGTACATGTACCGGACTAAATTTACACCGTCCCTATTGTTAATGTAAACAAACGTCCTATGCCAAAAAAAAAAAAAAAAAAAAAAAAAAAAAACCAACAGAGAAAGAAGTGTTAGTCTCCGAAACCTATTTCGCTCAAATAACACCTTGCTTTCGAACGCTAGAGGGTTAAACATGTCCCGAAATACTCTTGGGCGACAATGACAATGACATTTGCGTTTATTTATCCCGAGGCGAACATAGGGGGGCAGCCATTTTCGCTTTTAAGAATTAGCTAAGTAGTATATTTTTTGAGAAAGAAATTTGTCTAAGAATTTATTTATGGTCCTCAACTTTACCCAAGTTGAGAAAATTCTCAAGATTTGAGTAAAACCTTGAAGTTGAGTAAAACAAATTGTCTGAAAAATTTTTTATAGCCCTGGGCCCTGGTTAGAACTCAATCTGTAAGTGACTTCATTTTCTGTTGTTAGGCGAATATATTGAATTAGTGTTCATCATTTAATTAAATCAAATTTAAAAAATAGTATTGATATCACGCCTGTAATTAAAATTTTCACAACTTATTGAGTGGGACGATTTTGGTTCATCAGGATAACTAAGTTGTTTATTCGAGCTTTGACAATTGATATTTTTTTTCAGTTGTTTAGATAACTTTCAGCAAAAAATGCAGCAGTATGATTTTTGTCAACCAAATTAAAATGGTACCCATGCCATCGGCTATAAATGAAATACCACAAAATCTGATGGTTGGTATGAACTTTTTCAAATGTAAAATAAGTGGACCAATGATTGTGGTTTTATGTTGTTAATTAACCTTATAGTAAACAGATACACCGTAGTGAGGTATTGACGTGTCATGCCTCGGGGCACAGGGTCTTCGTTTTAAACCTCACCTGAATGTCCTTCCGACAGTATAACTGAACCATTCATTTTTAAGCAGTGTTCTCGAAATTTCCATCGGTCAGGAATTTTTAAAATGCTTCCTCATTCTAGAACCAACGAAACATATATATATATATTATATTATATATATATATTTATATAGTATATATATATATATATATATTATATATATATATATATGTATGTATTTATGTATGTATGTATGTATGTATATATATATGTATGTATATATATGTATGTATTATATATATATATATATATTTATATATATATATATATATATATATATATATATATGTGTGTGTGTGTGTGTGTATGTATAATTAAATGTTATATAAGAATTTTCAAAAAGTACTGTTATGATGGATTCTAACATATATACAAAGTCTCTTATAAAATTATAATAAAAACCTTGATGTACATTCCGTTTGTATTGGACTGTCGGCCTTAATCAGCGATATTTTTATTTCATATCTATCTATATACATTTGAATTGCTACGACGAAACCTATAAGGTCGATCGCAACTCTTTAGTTGTGATCGACCTGTATAGGTTTCGTCCGGTGAACAACTACGTGAATTTTAGATTTAAACATCTTATTTAAATATGGAAATTTTCAATAAAATACAAATGTGCTTTCTGCTGCTAATAAAAGTATGTCAGGATTAATATTCAGCTTATAGCTTACTGATTCTATTGAATTACTTCCCTTGGTATGGATGCATAGCTTTGAGAAGTCATATAAAGAGCACTTTCCTACTTAAAGTTTACAGTAAATAACACAATGCTTTCCAGCGAATTATCTCCCTTGGATGGAGAGACTTGGAGCTTACTTATATCCATTAACATATAGAGAAAATTCTTCAAAAGTATATCTATTAAACAGAATAAATATGATTACTTATTGAAGCAATTCAAGCATAGATCTACTTGGATAAATTCACCATATTTGGTGAAATGGACCGTACTTGGAGAAAATGCACCATACTTGGTGATTTACACCATATTTCATATCAGTTCTACTTGGAGAAACAAGCAAGGTTTGGAGTAGGCCTATGGTCTACTCCTTATTGTAAGAAACTTAATCTTAACTGGAGAAATTCTACTTGAAGCGATATCAGCTGTCACAATGCGTTTTTTTTTATTTTGACTGCTGGGGGCGCCACCAGTGGCCCTGTTAATGACGACATCAAAATCCTGGCTTCGGATTGGTCAGTTAAAAAAGCACGCTATAGGCAGCTATAGTTGTCTGTAACGTCATAACTGGAAGTGAGGTCATACTGGACGTACGTCATACCGGAAGAGAGGTCATGTTGCCATGGGGACAGGTAACAGAACCAACCGTTCGTGGCTATATATGACCGGAAGTGGACGGTTGTGGGGCGGCCATCTTGGATAACGAGTCAATAAGAGCCTTCGTTACAAGAGGTCGGGGTCACGTGAGTTCACGAGAGGTCAACGGCTAAAGATAGACGTTGGGTTTTTCCAGTTTTGGGTTGAGAGTGAATCGATTTTTAGAATCGAAACTTTGGGGTTTTCCAAGTTTTGATTTGATTTGATTTTTTGTTTTATGCCATACTGAACAATCTCTCAGTCTTATGATGGCGTTCAGTTTTATTGGTGGAGGAGAAACCCCAGTTACCCGAGTAAAGACCACCGACCTTCTGCAAGAAAACTGGCAAACTTGATTTTTCCAAGTGAAAGGTTGGAGTGAAATCAGTAGTAGGTGTCGCCACAGTTGGCGAGAGTTACGTGATTTGACGAGAGTTGTAATGTAAGTAGTGTTTAGTCACACCAATTTTTAAACTCGCCGCTACAGAATAACACAACAAACACAAAACCTGCTTACTTTTAGTTAAGGTTTCTTTTCGAATAAGTTGAATAAGAGCTGAATAAGAGAGACTCTAATATCTGTCGAGTAGACGTCACCAACGACGAACTTCTCTTTCTTGTCTATCATCAGTCGATTTATCTCTGCCTTATGTTGTCGAAGATTGGCTAATGGTTCCTGAGCTAGTACGTATTGTAAAGGTACTGGAAGTGAAAGGTCAGGTCTAGGTGGTTCCTGGTGTTGTATAGTAGGTGTCAGGATTTATCGTGGTGTGTGGCCTTACTACAGTACGTGTCCTCCGTGTAAGAATGATTCTCATGTATCTTTCTTCAGGTTGGATATCCATGTCGGATGAGGTATCCATGATGAACTAATACCGAGACTCGGACAGTACTAGCTTAGAGTTAATGACATACGCGTGACGCATTGATTTTAGGATGACATCTTGACACTTGGAATCTGACCAACTGTTTTAAACATCTGGCCACCTGTTTTTTAGGCAAATATTGTCACTAGTTTTTAGTATTTCTAATTCTATATGAAAATAAAACGAAATAAAATAATTTTTAGTTTTATGTACCTGTGAATATATAAAAAAAAAACTAGAATAAAACAGCGTTATGAATACATATGTGTGATGATACTTCGTTTGAGTATCTATTCAGTTATTTCCCTTTTCTTATGAATACATGTATACAGTTACTGTACTTCATTTTAGATTCGACAACGGAACCATACATACGGGATGGCTAATTTATCTAACTTTGATTTATTGTTAAATGAAAGAAAAGAACAGGCTCACTAGAGAGACCAACGGGGTGATGGATTTAATGCAAACAGACAACTCAATGATTATAGTGATTACTAGGAAGTAGACACCATGAGTGAGCGTAAATCATGCAAGTTTAAAACGGCCTCGAATGTGTAGTCAAGTATAAACATTTTTCTAAAGATGCCATACACTTAGTATCAGATGTATGTTGACTTCTATCAAGAACAAACTACAGTGTGAAGATCGGGATAAGATGCGAGTCGATATACATAATCCATCTTTAAAAAGTGAAGTGCGGATAGAATTTACAGATGCCAAAGACCTAAATGCTGATCTACTCATAGAGAAAATTGAGAAAGTACAACAGAGTAATGACAATTTTAGAATCGAAGATAGGTCTACCACCATGTCAGTGATCCATATCATACAACCTGTAGGCAGCGGGGGATGGAAAACGAAAATATAATCTCAGTTTTGATGAAAATAATAATTTGAAACCTTATAGTAGCAATACGACCACTACCCCATGTCAGCTGATAACTCGATGTTCCACTTGTCATTTATGGATGAGTAAGAAACAATTCACACAACACTGCTATCAAGAAAAGAAGAATAAATGTCGCCATTGTATACAGATCGTGGATCTAGATCATCGTTGTTTTATACAACAGATCCCGTCTCAGGATGCATCATCTTCACCCCCCCCCCCCCTTATTACATTTTCTATGATTTTGAGTGTAACCAGGATACCGGAGAACACAAACCTAATCTATGAATTGCTCATCGAGTATATCCCATGTGTACATCGGATGACTGGTGTAAGCAGTGTAATACCATGGAGGATCATCGTATTACATTCCGAGGTCCCACGACACTCACTGATTTTTTGACTTGGGTTTTTGAAACGACCGTGTATGATAACATACATCAAAGAGAGAAACTTTTACATGATGGGGCTATGGCTATTGCACATAACTTTAAAGGGTACGATGGACAGTTTATTTTACATCATCTGGTACATCAGGTGAAAAACCTGAAGTGATCATGTCTATGACGGCAGGAAACATCAGGTTTATGAGACTCGTGTAATTTCTTGTCATTTCCTTTAGCTTCGTTACCCAAAGCTTTGAATTGATTGAAAGGATACTTTCCACTTTTGTTCAATACAGATGCTAATGCTGATTACATAGAGGTATATCCCCCAGCTATGTATTACAACCCAGAACGTGCGAAACCTGATGTACGTCGTGATTTTGAAGAGTGGTATCAAGACTAAATTCGAAAGGGTGAGATTTTTCATTTGCAACCAGAATTAGAAGAATAATGTGAATCGGATGTGACTATTTTAGGACAGGCTTGTATGCATTTTCAAAGCATGTGTTTGAAACTAGCCGATGTTGACCAATTTGCTGAATCGATTACGTTTGTAAGCACAGGGAGTATAGCATATCGTCGCAATCATATGCTAAAAGATACGATTGCTATCATACCTCCACGTGGATATCCTTCGGCACGACAGTATTCCACCCTAGCATTACGATGGTTGGGTTGGAAAGAACATCAAACTGGTCAAACGATTAGATATGCTCGTCATGGAAGTGAAGTACAAGTAGGATCTTATCGAATGGATGGTTATTATGAAGACTCTCGGACCATTTACGAGTTCCAAGACCGTTTTTGGCACGGATGTCCCTTGTGTTTTCCTAACTTGCAGCAAGAGAAACATAACATACATTTCATCCCTCTTTGACGCATGAAGAAGTGTATCAAACGACCTTAGAAAGAGATCAGTATTTGTGTCAACACTATCAAGTAGAAACGTTGTGGGAACATGATTATCGTCAAAGGTACAAGACGGATTTAAAGTTTCAACATTTCATTGATGAAACGTATGAGGATTTTCCCGACCCGTTAGTTCCTAAAGATGCTTTATTTGGAGGTCGAACGAATGCTACTTGTTGTTTTGTGAAGAAGGAGACATTCGTTACGTGGATGTATGTTCTTTGTACCCGTTTGTCTTGAAACATTGGACTTTTCCAATTGACACCTAGACGTGAATACTTATGATTTTAAAAGTCTAGATCAATATTTTGGAGTAGTACAATGTCGAGTATTCCTCCTCGTCAGCTGTTTTATGCCGTGTTATCTTATCGGTTTGGAGGAGGAAAACTACTTTTTCCTTTATGTCGTACTTGTGCTCAACAAGGAATCGAACAGGAGTTAGGTATTAGTTATCGATGCTCTCATACGAATCAAGAGTGAAGTTTGTTAGGTGCATGGACGAATGTGGGAATTGAATAAAGCTATAAAGAAAGATTATGTGTTATGTTCTGATACAGACAGTATCATTTATCAACACGATCCACAGCATTGGAATCCCGCTATAGTGAACAGTTTAGGAGGATGGACAGACGAATTAGATGGTGATTCTATTATCCTTTGTCTCGGGACCACGGTGTGTAAAGTCAAAGGAATCACTTTTGATAGTCGTACCACTTCTACTGTCAATGTAGATACATTGAAACAGTTGTTACATTGTCAACAAAAGAAAGTGCTTGTATCGTACCCTTATAAGATCACGCGAACGAAACAGGATAAAGTCAAAACAGAGGCAATGACTAAAGAAGTGCGCGTAGTGTATGATAAGAGACATCGCATCGAAAATTTTGTACTTTACCTTATGGTTATTGAAAAGTGAGACTGAAAATTTGAAACTGTTTGAAAACTTGTTTAGAAATTGTTCGAAAAGTTGATTGAAAAAAGTTTGTTTTTTGAGTATTGAAACTATGAAACTTTACTTTGGTGTTGAAGTTGATATGAAACAGAAGGAAGTGAAGGGTAGGGGTTAATTCATCTCAAGTACACGTATCATGGCTACTTTCTATTCTAAAGATCATGGTAGTTTTTACATGACTTTACCTAGCGATGCTAGTTTAAAGGTCTTTCCTGATAATACCTCAATAGAATTCAAAACTCATTTACATCAAGCTTTAAGTATGATGGATAGTGAGTTGGAAGTAGCTTTTAGTGAATTGATCTTTCCCAACTTAATAGAATCGGTAGGATCAAATGATAATTACATAGATGCCCTGGTTCCCGTTCACGCTCCTTTGGAATCCGTCGTTACACCTAAAGATGCCCGGGATCCCTCTACGTATCCCAAGAAAAAGGAAATGAAATATCTTCAACATGAACGTTATACTATATAATTTATTAAGAAACACGTCGCCTTAGATGATCCCCAATTTGACCATGTCATCTCTAAAACAGATACGTAGTCGGGGATAATTTTTGTAGGAAGTATTTGGAGACTTTAATTTCGTTCAGGGTTTTATGCGTCTCCTGCTGCTTTAATAGAAGAGATTAGAGTCGGGTTTTCTAGAGTATTTCAATATGTCATTGGTGGTGTAGAAGAACTCTCACATAAACATACTATTCAATTCAGGTATGACTCAGCTTTAGATCGATTCATGATTGAGTTTAAAGGCCGATCCATCTATTCCGTTCTCTTTTTAATGTTTTCCAAGTCTACTAGGTTATAAATTCGGCTTTGAAGCCATTGACATGCATGGGGGTATGACTGAATGGATCGACGTCACACACGTGCCACGGTATGTACCAGATTTAAATATTGGTATGAGTGGTATCTATGTCTACAGTAACATTGCCGAAACGCGTGGTTCCTTTTCAAACGGGTCAATCGCTCAATCATTAACATTGGGAACCATATCATTGCAATTATGTGGGATTAAATCAAAAGTATTTTGATACCACTAAAATACAATTAAGAATGACATGGGACGTAAAGTTCATTTTTCTAGGAGGAAAAGTGATTGCCAAACTTCATTTTCGTGGTGTGATTTAATCATAAAATGAAGCGCATCACAGGACTTTGGTCAGTTGATGACCGAGCGTCATCGTAACAACATCTTGTATTGGAATCTATCAATATGAAACCCACGAAAAGAGAAAATGAAATGAGAAAAGACGTGAGAAAAGAAGAGATGAAAAGACCAAATGGGTGGAAAGGGGAGAAACAGAGAGAAGAGAAACAGAGAGAAGAAGAATAACAAAGAGAAAGAATGGGGAAACGATGGAAAAGACAGAAGGACAGAGTCAGGAAAAGAAAGAAGGACAGGAAAAGACAGAAGGACAGAGAGATGAAGGGAAAGGAGAAGAGGAACAGGGACATAGAATGAAAAGAAAGAGGGGACGTCCACGAAAAGTATCCATACAGAGAACAAAAGAACAAAGAGAAGAAGAAGAAGGACAGTGGGAAGGAGTGAAAAGAAACAGGGGACGACCAAGAAAAGTAGAACACGAAGAAATACCTTATGATATTTTAATGTTTATACGAAAATGGTTAAGCGATTGTCGTCAGTCTCCCATGTACAGTGTCACTTTCCATTCACATTTAAATGATAATAATGGTAACCGAGCAAATATGATGTATCATGTGCATAAAGAACAACGACAAGTAGCATGGGATCCTTTTGGTCATAGTTTAGACGTACCGATGACAGAATTTGTGTTTCAGGACAAAAAACGTAAAAATATGAATGATTTTGGTCTGATCTAAAAATACACTTTATGTACCTTATGAAAAGGGGTGGGAATCCACATCAGGGACAATTCACTCTCAGACATGATGGAAAGAACATCAAGTATGGATCCTTTATTCTCATCGACGATGAATGCTAGTCAGACTGTCACGGATAGTGCTCCCATGAACCGAGACATGATGGATAGTGTACCACGAACCCATCGGGTAGAAGTGGATAGTCTACCGAGAGCAAATCTGATAGAAGTGACAAGGAGTCCACCTACAGAAAGGAGACAATGTGTGACCACTTTTAAAATAAGACCTGCTACCGTCAGAGGGTTATCGTTTCATCAGGAATTAAGAATACCTTTAGCCTTACCTAATTTTTGTACGCATGAATCCAGGTACCTGACGTTTAAAGGTCATTGGCCAAAACATCTACCGGGACCTAAACAGACAGAATTAGCCAGGGCAGGATTTGTGTATTTAGGGGACAGTGACCACGTTCAGTGTTTTTGTTTTGGCACCTGTTTTAAAGATTGGGAATGGGCCGATAATGCTTATACAGACCATCGACGTTGGTCTAAAGATAAATGTTCAAGAAAACTCAATTATTGATAATACTCAAGGAATCCGAACCCACCGATCTAGGACAAAAGCTGACGTTCTTTTGCTCCGTGCTCTATGGGCAAGATCAACCGTAGTAGTGAGACAAAAGTTGTTTGCATGTTTCATAGTGATGAACGTTTCAAAAGTGATCAGTGTTTCAAAAGTGATCAGTGTTTTCAGAGTGATCAGTGTTTCCAAGTTAATAAGTGTTTCAAAGTTCATTCTTATGTATTGTACATAGTCACATCTGCTGAATATCTAAAAAGTTTTTTTAGCGGTGTATTAAACTTATTAAAAAATATCTGATGTTTGTGTATTATGGTATAAGGTGTACACTTAGAGTTTAAACCTAGTATCTACAAGGTAGACACAAAAGTACACAGAGTGATCTGCTGTAAAACACTATTGACAAACTATGAGTATGACTAGAAGGATACCAAGAGTAAAAGTGTAACACTTAATGACTTAGAGTATAAGAGATACAGAGAGAGAATAAGGGTATACAAAGGATCTATGTTTTCTTGTTGAGACTATAGAACTGCTGTTATTCTAATCAGTGATAGATTTCTTTTCGTAAAAAGTTAGGTGGCCCTGAAAAGGCCGTTTGTGGGTTAGGCTTTATATGTCATGGCATAAAAAAGAATTTTGTACGTTTGCTCTGCCGTCTTTCTCTTTTTCTTTTTTCAAACTTCGCGAGCTCTACCCATTCATCGATGTTCTTTAGCACTTTTCTTTCCACTATATCGGCACACACCATCCATTCTTCTTTTTGTTTTACTTCACCCCACATGTTTACGCATTCAGCCATGATCAAGCAATGACTATAGACTCTTAGACATACTCAGCAGGATGTGACGTCACACATCGCGTGAACGGTTCTTCTCCTAAAAAAAACCAAAATGGAGAGTATCTATACAGAAGCTATTCGGAAAATTATTCTGTTACAACAGAAGAAAAAAATTACCACGGTGCAGTGTGATCGTTACTATCAGAGTCTACTGATGAAACTCAATCAGAGATGGGGGCAACTGAAACAACAGCAAACCTCACAGACAGTCAGGGATCAACCCAGTTGTCTCCATCTCAGCAGTACCGGCTGTGCTTAGACCATCTGGCAGCTTAGTATGTTTGTACTAGAAAACAGATTACAGCTAGTTTTCGTCAACTACAGATCTCATGACTATCAAGAGGAAGACATGTGATCTACTGGAAGCAGATCGACGTTTACCTCTAAAAAAGAAAGGATGCTACTGTCAATATCAGTAACCTATCCAACGGCCCTTTTCAGGGCCACCCAACTCGTTAGAATAGTGATCTAAACTGTATTGAGATATGCTACATATACTAAGTACTCTTCAAACCACTCCTTCTCATAAACCCTATAACTCATTGCATTGTATACACTGCACATTCAGTTTAAGGTTTCTTTTCGTAAGATATAAATGGTCCTGAAAAGGACCGTTGCTGTTTTTTAAATATCTGCCATGATTCATGAACAGAATCTTTTGTTAAACGGCAATCACTTCTCGTCCATCTGCTTGCGTTTTCTCTCTTCTCTATCAGACCGCAAAACAGAATTGAGAAGAACAAGTACAGGTGAACATCTTCTTATCCCTAATGAAAGTTCATATTAATCTTTCGTAACTTCTCTTTGGTATCACGAATAATCTGATTGGTATCATATACCGGCACAGGTTCGTTCGGTATAGGTTCGTTTTCTTGTTCCACGTTTGATTTTTTATCACTGTAAGACTGATTTCTCCTAGGAATCTATCAATGTTTGTTTTTTCATTGGTGGAATCACATTGCCAACGACGCATAGACTAATCATCAAAGAGGTCAAAGTTGATGAGACAGAGTACGTTGCGTGCGCTATACTGCTCATATAAAAAGCCGTGCGCGTCTATTTTCACTGCGCTCGATTCAGAAGACATCACACACACACAAGATCACAGTGCATACTGACAGTGAATGTGCAGTGTATACAAGATGGTGAAACCAACTACAACTACAACCATGTTTCTGGACAGCACAGTGTTTTGGAGGGTAAAAACCTCAATTCACTCTCAGCAAACTTAAGACGGCGTCCCAAGAGTGGGAGTACTTTGAGAGACAATAGGCTAGCCTGGAGATATGGTGGCGTGCTGCTGAGGCTAGAAGAGCTGTAGGTGTTTGTAAGGGTTATAACAAATCTAAAAACCAACGGCCCTTTTAAAGGGCCACCCAATTTACTCGAAAAGAAACCTTAACTGAAAGTATGCAGTTTTTGTATGTGTTGTGTTATACTGTAGTGGTAAGTCTAACCTATAGTAGGTGAATTTGAACAATCATTAGCTATTTTACTTGCTCGATAAAATTTATTAGATAGAAATTCAAACTAGTGAAAATAGTAACTTAAAAAAATAGAGAATAAGTTCAGTTAGACCTCTGAGAGCTCATTTTGCATCCGGAGCTCGAAGAGTCAAAATCGTCAGAAAAAAATCCGCTGGTGAGTGTTTCAATTTTTTTATTTTATATACAGAAGTATAAAAAACAATATAAAATATTACAGATACTTTTTTTCACTGTCTGAACTTTGATACTTGTTAAAACGATGTAAGTGAACAATTCATACTTCACAACTTTGTCACATTTGTCACTTTGAGACTTCATAACTTAGAACGTTACACACGTTGCAAACTTTGAAACATGAGAACGATTCAAACTTGATCACTTTTGCAAACTTCGGGTACGTTACACACTTTCATGTTCTATGTATCTCTCCTGTCGTGAGATTAGTCAGTCTTTCGTTTCTGGTAAAATGAAGTATCCCTCATTCGCCGGGATTACCTATCTATCCATGAAACTAGATATTCCATGATTCCATAGCCAAGATGACTACTCTTCCTATACTTCCGGTTTCACTACCCACCCTCCATCGCTGGTTTAGTGTATACAGTTCATATAGAGTAATCTCCACTTTGTTTTATCCCTGTAGTCTATATAGAGTTATTTTCCTGTGTTCCAGTTCCTCCCTCTGTATAGCCTTTGCTCTACTCATACAGGCTATATAGAGGGATCTCCCCATTTGTCCCACCTATACAGTCTATACATAGTGATCTCCCTTTTGTCCCATCCATACAGGGTATACAGAGTGATTTTCCTTTGTTCCACCTATAGAGTCTATACAGAGTGATCTCTCTTTGTACATACTCATAAACTGTATAAGTCTTAGTACAAGGGTAACATGTACAAGCTTGATTTACCGTTACGACCTCCGCCTTGCTTGCGCACTTGATATGGGATCGTTAACACTCGCCGACAGTGGCGACACCTATTACTGATTTCACTCCAAGTCTCAAACCTGGAAAAACCCAAAGATTCGGTTATAAAAATAGATTCACTCTCAGCCAAAAACTGGAAAAATCACAATTCTGTCTTTAGCGTTGACTTCTTGTGAACTCACGTGACCTCTCGTGACACCGAACTCTTGTAACGATGACTCGTTATCCAAGATGGCCGCCCCCACAACCTTCCACTTCCGGTCATAGACACGCCTCTAAACTGAACGATTGGCTCTTTCTACCAGTCGCCATGGCAACATGACCTCACTTCCGGTATGTAAAATATATGCTTTTCAATGGTATTTTAAATACCTGAAGAAAATCGGATGAATAAATATATCAATAAATATATCAGGTCACTAAAAGATTTTTTCCCCCGATCTTTAAAGACATAGTATCTACGAAAATGGTTATTTTTTTTAGTCGGCAATTTTGCGGAAATATCGAAGATATGACTGAATAATGATCTTCCACGTCGACACTTTTTTGTATAATTAGCGTAATTAACGGATAAATGCTGATTTGTTGTCGTCGTCTGTAAGAATCAAACTCATTAATTATGCACAGAAACAATCCCAGAAGCACACGCAATGACCTAGATCGTATCGATATCAATCAATGGATGCTGAGGTAAGCAAGTGTTGATTTATTTTGAGATCCTACATTTAGACGGTCCTTGAGGCTTATCCATCGATCATGCTCCTTTCCAATATTTATCTTGGTCTTGTTGTATTTCGCCAGAACTTCTTTCCGATTTCTTTTTCTAGCTGAATCTGTCAATTTAAACAGGTCGGCCACGATTTGTTTTTGCTTTGGACGCCATGCTTTTCACTATCAACAATGGAAATGCGCATGCGCAAATACAGGTCACGCTAAGGTTATATGAATATGGGCGGGCTTGCAAAACGAATTTTTGTCGTACCGACAAAAAATAAAAAAAAACGTGGAAAGTTTGTGAAATACAATAAAACTATACTTCTATGTGTTTTAATTCAACAATTTTTCGTTTTTTATCTCCAAATATTAACATATTTGACCCAAACAATTGAGATTGAAATATTTGAGGAAATCGTAGATACTATGTCTTTAATATTACCCTGAATGCTGATGTTGACAAAATGAAAACAATATAACTGTGAAAAGAATGCGTACTTCATGTTTTACAATTGTGCCGCCATGTTCTTTGAAACTGGGCAGTTCATGATCATATGCGTCAAGAATGATAAAGCCGAGAATGCGATGGGACGAGTTAAAAATAGTCGAGATCAATCGATATACCCGGCACGTGGACAATTTCAGAAACGAATATTTTGAAACGACGAAAAAGACCAACTTTGCTTTATTTAGGTATGAAATGATGATGTATGAAAATAAATGCAAAGGGTTATAAGAATAAACAGTATATTAACTGCAAATAGCACGTGTTTTCGGTCACTCGGTATTCCTCGTAAAAAATTACCGAAAGTTAATTTGCAATGCCCAAAGTATGGCGGACAAAAAATAACTGATATTACGGGTTACGTCTGGCAAGATTGTTGCAATTTTACACATGCATTTGTTATTCTAACCACCAGATGGTGTCTTTGGAATTTATATAAGACAGAATATCACATAAAATAAGCATGTAAGAATTTTCACCCACGACAGCTCATATCGCTTTAACATCCAAATGAAATCCCTACATAGATATAAACTTCTTAAACCTTTACTGGTGCAGTTGCTCTAACTTACGGAGAAAATTTTCTCAAAGTGTTATTTCGGATTACTCCATATTGTTACATACTTATGTAATAATGTCGATGAAGTCCAAAAAATGAAAAACAATCCTTAAATGCCCCTGTTAGCCAGTGACTGGATTCAACCGTTATTAAAATGTTCACATGTTTATTATGAAAGCCATCACGGAGAATGTGTAAAATAATATATATATATATATATGAACATGGTATGGTACACTGTTACTATTGAAATGCATCAGATTTTCTGAATACATTGAAAGCACAATAAATATAACATGTACACTGAACACATGTATTACACTTACTCGTATGTCATATACGACAGCATGCTTTGATAACACTGGTGTAAACAGCTGACCGAAAATTGCCAGTTCTCGTTGTGTAGGCTATAATAACTGTAAAACGGAGTGACAGCTGATTAAGTCTTATTGAATGCATGCATTAATAACATAAAGATAATAACTTTGTGTTGTAATTTAACTTTTATTGAAAGATAATGATAAACGCGAGATTGACAAATAACCTTCATGTAGCGAGAATGAATGATAAGTAGACCACAACCGGGTTGACTTGACCGCTGAACTTCTAACATAGATTTAGCCTACATAACTTGTTGACATTACTTTTAACTATCTAAGTCGAATCTACAGTATTTACCTAATTGATTCATATCAAAATTCCATAAAAACACCCCGCAAATACACCTAGAATGGCGAACGTTCTCCAGTTCACAATCCTTATATTTAAATATATTACCATTTTTCAGTGAAACTGTTGTCTATTGGACACTAAATTCATTCCGGAATACTGTCTTTGCGGGTGGGTGGGTGGGTGTTTACATATGACGTATAGCTCAACGGCTGTTTTGACATGAGAAATAGTTCTCTTTTCTGAATGGAAATACTAAATGAAATTCAGGTTTAATTTCAATACACATACTTTTCAAATTGGAGCTCAACTGATGAAGTCTAATTGACAGAAACGATATCGTCTTGAGCATTATAACTTTGGTATTATGTTTATAATATTTATAACCACTAGGTCGTTGCCACTGCTGGTGGACACCATTTGAGTCCCCGAGGGTATACATAAACCTAGTACCTGGGTATTTCGGTACCAGCTGTTCATCTTATACTAAAGTAATATTTGGCACTGATAACACCATTTAAATTCGAAAATTTTCTAAAGCTAAGATAGTCATTTTTTACAGTGGTTACTCTTAGACGGATTTCGGCTATACTTTTAGAGATATTATTTGGCCTTGATCTTTAGAAAATACACATACTTTTCAAATTGGAGCTCAACTGATGAAGTCTAATTGGTCTTGAGCATTATAACTTTGGTATTATGTTTATAATATTTGAAAGTAACTACTGAAATGACAACTCTGGAATATCTATTCTTGGACTTGAATCATCTTCATTAATATTCGAGCTCTTGGTGGCGGAGGGTTAACTGTGTCAGAAGAGAATTGAAATTGCAAATGGCTGCGCCCATGAGTATGCTGAATAATGTATTTACAATGAATTTGAATTCTGATATATTATTGATGGAATATACTATAGAAAGATTAATTGTGACTTACAAGAAGTTAGACAGCTAATATTAAATTATGACAACTGAAAGTAGCCATTTTATTTGACATTTTTTACCAAGCAGCTGGGAACCACGATGACTGATTGGTACGTAACCTACGTAAGTAGGTCCATTTCACACGACCTAATTTCACACGATGCGGGTGACGAATTGTTTCAGATATGAATATCCAGTGAAGACAAAAAATAGACTTGTTTATCAAGAGATGCTTGACAAAGTTGCTCTAGGCCTTACTTTCTTTCTTTCTGCTGTAACTATGAAGCCAGACGGTGGTCTATGGTTCTGGTCATAACATGACCTAGATATATCGCGATATGGGCCTGTAGGCTTGTACAATGTGCTACAGATGTAGTCTCGTGTTTCCGATTTCTTTCTTGTTATTTGTTTTGTGATAGGCCTAATGCATGGCTTTTCAGATTTAATATTTTATCTTACATTTTTCTAAAAATAATAAACATTCTATAATTAAAAGTAATCAGTAAAATATTATTTTTATTTACTCTGGAAAAACTTTTGGCTCCACTTTGTGTTTAGTTTGGTTGAAGTGCTCTGATGAGCATCCTCATACTTTTTTTAAATCTTCGTCAGTAACACTTGCAAATCGAATGAAATCAGTGGGCAGAGTTCAGAGGTGTTCAGAGGCATTGGATTGACAGAAGGGTTTGTTGATTCTTCTGAAGCAAAATCATTTTTCTCACTAAAAATGGACTGCAGTAGGCCTACATCTGAATCAACTTCATTAGTGTCGTCGTCATTGAAAAAGAGTCCATCTACAGTAGGCATTGTAAAATCGTTTATATCGTCAGGCATGATAAAAACTTTTGTCACAAGTTGTGAAAATAGCCAACAGATGATAAAATTGACGTCATTTGGTTATAACAATGTGACCTAGATTGTGACCCAGATATCGGCCTGTACTGTACATGTACAAGGCATGCATATCGCCATATGTTGTAAATATATACAATAGATCTACTCTTGTAGTTCAGACTTTTTCCCCGTGATTTTTTTCTTCGTTTTGTTTTTGCAATGTATGGATTTTACAAAGAAAAGTAAACACAACTTTATCGTATCCCTTATTGCTATAGGTTGTAGTCGTTTCAGTATTCATTTCATGTATTCCTACGCCAAAAGTAAAGCGGTTAATACTTATATCACGTGATAACCCAACACCCGTTGTATTGAAATAAACAAAACAATAATTTAGTATGTCTGTAATTAAGGAAATTACAATCGGTATGTAAATATTTCAATGTATATATTTGGTGTTTAGCTTGTAGGTGAGTATTGTAGAAGATCAGCTTAAAAACAAACATAAAAACAGATAAGAATATAAACATATGTTTATTCTTTAAAAATAAGTATGAATTAATTAAAAACAACACTGATAGAATTCAGAACATAAAAATACTCTAAATCGTAGAACTTAACAGTACTTGAAAGTCTTTGGAAGTGTTTTTTCCTCACAAGGAACACACATCATATCGCTTGAAAAATGATACTAAATCTCTGGACATCGAGATCTGGGTGAATAATTTACTGCGTCATACACACAGTCGCTGAAATGAAAGAAAGGGAAAAGTGAAAGATGTAAATGAAAATAATTCAAAAAGGCCACGAAAAAAAAAATTGTTCCCTGTACAGACTTGAAAGAAAGGCTGGCTAATGTCAAATTTCCTAGATAGACTATTTCCTACCAAGGATAAGACACCGCCGAAAATGAGATTAGAAAATATCAAATGCAAAACTTTCGTTCAAACGGAGAATACAAAGGAGATAAAGCTGATCTTGTGAACTCAAATTGATTACATAAATTGGTAAGACTAAATCAAACCTAAAAAATTTTCTTGATTCAATAATGAAATAACTTATATATGAAGATCTTGAGAACTTGAACTTGAGATCTGTTGGAAAAAGACTAGTTTTGTTATCGGCTAAAGTCGGGAAACTAAATTAGAATTACAGGAAATATTTTTCAACATCTTTTCAGTATAGCCTACATGTATTAGACTTACATATACAAATGGCTGTATTTCCACTCCGTCTCCTTCGCTTCCTCAGACATTTCTTTCAGAGGAACAAATGGCCTCAGGTTTTCCCAACCAGCCGGTCTATCTAGGTATTCAAATGGACTTCGTTCACCTGAGTCTTTTTTCTCGCTTTTCTGGAAAAATACCATACAATAATAGTGTCTTTGTCTTTAACATACAATATTTTAATAGTTAAAAAGTATTACATAAATGTGTTATGAATTTCTTTCATTACACATTTTATTAGTAATTACATTCTACATTATCATAGAGAAGAAATAGTAGGACAGTTACAATATTTCTGAATATTGTGTTTAAAAACTAAAAAACCAGATAATATGAGAGAGAGAGATACCTGAGTACAGAAGAATTTCAGCCTGAAGATATACATCGCTAAAACTAGAATCTGTAGTATACTATTTCTCAGCACGACCTGCAATGGTGTAAAAGCAAAAAAAAGTGAACATAAAGTCATTCATATGAAATTTAAGCCGAATCATAATTATTAGTGTAAATATAACTTTGACATATCTACTCCTGTATTTTACAGAAAATGATTTAACGTTAGTCTAGTAAATATGCAAGAAAGTAAAACTGATATTCAAAATGTGGAAATGCAAAAAGCAAAGAAAAAAGGTTGTTGTTGTTGCTGCTGCTGATGATGATGCTGTTGTTCGTGGTATTTCAATAATTACCTTTATTAAAGAAGCTTGAGATGGGCAAATATATTGTTTTTCCATAAATCCTAGAAAAATCAGAGCTCTTTCGACGACATTCTCTTCTGGTTCAACACTAAAAAAAAGATTAAATAATCAAAACTTAAATGTACATGGAAATACATTAAAATTATGTCATTAAATTATTTACTTAAATAAGATGGTTTTTAAATAAGGTGTAACAATAGTTGAAATATAAATATATTATTTAAGCGAAATATGTATGATAACAATTATAACATTTGATATCAAGACTTTTGTTGTTTGCAACAAGTCATATTGAATATATTATTATCTTCTGTCGAGTTCCTGGACATACCATGTGAAATACTCGTGTAGTGGCGAAAACAACACAAAAAGCAAAAGAATTTGCACAAACGCCAAAAGGCACAACTCTCTTCTAAACACCATTTTTGTAGCATAGTGATGGGTCTACTGTGACGTCATGACATTGAATCGGCGTGCGCATGCTTCCGACAAAGTTTATACTGAACTGACGTGACATAAATTTTTGAGAAGGTACTCTCCAATCCACATAACTTCGCGGTCGGTGTAACGTTTTTAAAATTATCATACGCCGATACGGATGAGTCTATTTTCTCTCCGCAAGCTTCAGAGGGAAAGCGTTTTATTTCCTACTAAATACTGATAGGAACGATGAGATGTTGTACTGGTTACTCTTAATATCGCTGTGCTGCATTAGGCTACCGAAAATTTTAACTCGTCCAGGTCAAGAAAAGGTTCACTTGCGTCCATCCACCATTTAATATGAATTTGATATGCCATTTTCCAGGAAAAAAAGTAGAGAGAGTGAGAGAGATTAAAAAGTTAAGACTATTTCTATGTTTTTCTTTCTTGTATGAACAAGATTTCCGTCCCAAAGAAGAAACTACAAAAGGAGACTTGACAAGTGAGTGGATTACGGAAGGAGACCACTTTTCATCAGTTCGTAGGCTAGCTTGCAGCCTTTGAAAATGGATCCGTTTGTTTCTTAGGCCAGACATAAAATATTCTCTGTTTGCTGTTTACCGACTCTACCTTTTTACCTATGGATAGGTAGGTAGGGAAATTATTTTATTTTATTGGAAATTTGGTATGGAGCTGCCTATAACTACTTCGAGCCTTTACGCGCTCGGACTATGTTAAAGTCGGTCGATTTTTATGTGTTCTATTTTTATTTTTAAAATACAGGGCGTGATTTTTTATTGGAAAGTGCATGTGTTATGTAAAATATATGCTTTTCAACGGTATTTTAAATACCTGAAGAAAATCGGATGAATATATGAATAAATATATCAGGTCCAGAAAAGATTTTTATTTTTCAATATTTAATATTACCCTGAATGCTGATGTTGACAAAATGAAAACAATATAACTGTGAAAAGAATGCGTACTTCATGTTTTACAATTGTGCCGCCATGTTCTTTGAAACTGGGCAGTTCATGATCATATGCGTCAAGAATGATAAAGCCGAGAATGCGATGGGACGAGTTAAAAATAGTCGAGATCAATCGATATACCCGGCACGTGGACATATTTTGAAACGACGAAAAAGACCAACTTTGCTTTATTTAGGTATGAAATGATGATGTACGAAAATAAATGCAAAGGGTTATAAGAATAAACAGTATATTAACTGCAAATAGCACGTGTTTTCGGTCACTCGGTATTCCTCGTAAAAAATTACCGAAAGTTAATTTGCAATGCCCAAAGTATGGCGGACAAAAAATAACTGATATTGCGGTTTTTTTCTGGCTAGATTGTTGCAATTTTACACATGCATTTGTTATTCTAACCACCACATGATCTCTTTGGAATTTATATAAGACAGAATATCACATAAAATAGGCATGTAAGAATTTTCACCCACGACAGCTCATATCGCTTTAACATTGTTTATTAATTAGCATACTGATTTATTACATAAGTATACAACAATATGGAGTAATCCGAAATAACACTTTGAGAAATTTTTCTCCGTAAGTTAGAGCAACTGCACCAGTAAAGGTTTAAGAAGTTTATATCTTACTATGTAGGGATTTCATTTGGACTGGAGAACTTTCAGTGTGAAAGTAGATCTATAGCTTTCTTGAAAACATTTGTCTCGGTTACTTTTTTTCAAACTTGGAGTAGTTACAAAGGCTTTCACTAAATAGCTTACAAATTCAAGTTCGCATACAGAGGATAAAAATCAACTGCCTTTACAAGTAACACGCGGCGTTCGTACTTATAAACTTTTTGGACCAATCAAATAGCTCCATCTGCCAATGACATCATTCTAATGCATCGAGATGGATTGAACCCGTAAAAACCCGCATCCTTCCGAACAGTAAAAACACGCGTCAGACATGGATAACGTTCGACATTCTAGGAGTATTTACGGGGTATTTGGATGGAGTATTGACATGAATCAACAAGATAAATACTGTAGATTCGACTTATGATAGCTAAAAGTAATGTCAAGAGGTTATTTAGGCTAAATCTATGTTAGAAGTTCAGCAGTCAAGTCAACCCGGTTGTGGTCTACTTATCATTCATTCTCGCTACATGAAGGTTATTTGTCAATCTCGCGTTTATCATTATCTTTCAATAAAAGTTAAATTACAACACAAAGTTATTATCTTTATGTTATTAATGCATGCATTCAATAAGACTACACAACGAGAACTTCGTGTTTGGCCTGGCAATTTTCGGTCAGCTGTTTACACCAGTGTTAACAAAGCATGCTGTCGTATATGACATACGAGTAAGTGTAATACATGTGTTCAGTGTACATGTTATATTTATTGTGCTTTCAATGTATTCAGAAATTCTGATGAATATCACCATACCATGTTCATATATATATATATATTATTTTACACATTCTCCGTGATGGCTTTCATAATAAACCTGTAAACATTTTAATAGCAGGTTGAATACAGTCACCGACTGACAGAGGCGTTTCAATATATATCTTCAATATCAATTTGGTGTTTCAAATTATATAATTAAAATTTAAGTGTTGCTTATATATTTATAATTCAAAGGGTTACTCCGCTCCGCCAAGAAAGCGAATCGGTCAATAACGGCCCTCAACTATGTCATTTATACTCCGTTTTAAAGGCTTTAAAGTACAAGATAACAAAATCAAATATAAGGTCCTAATACTATAAAATTTATAAACTGAAATTGTAAAACACAAATAATTATTTATAATAATAGAAAATAATGAATTGAAATATATAAAGAATACGTAAACGTTTTGAAACGAACGCGCTTTATCTTTGATTATTGACTGCTGGTATTGATGGCTTGCTTGACACTAATCCATTTTCCCTATTCCGTGCAAAATTGTATTTTTTTAAAACGAAATTAACCTGTCGCACCTGTAATGGTTTAATATTTAGATTTGTCGTGTTTTTAAACGTAGTAAATGTGTCATTGAAATGAAAATATTTAAAAGGGGCATTAGATGTTTTTGTTTTTTTTCAAAAATAATTTTCCCTTTTTTTATTACTTAGATTGATATTTAATAACAACACAGGAGATATACACAGGCAAACTTTTTACAAAAACCCGGATTTAGCACTTTTCACTTGCAACTGAAACACTTCTAGTATTTGTATATGAATACCACACCGGACTTTATTTTCACAAAATATGTAGGAATATAAGATTTTTATGTCTGTGTATAGCTCTTATTTGTTATTGTTAATCAAGTACAAATAGTAAAATTTTAAAAATCGAAATAATTTTGGGGGTAAACACAACTAATGCCACTATCTGCAGTGTTTTATTTACTTCCCCCTTTGTGTGTGTGTGTGAGGGGTGTCTTTTTAGCCTTATAGTGACCTATTGCGATCTTCTGTCTGTCGTTGTGCATCATTTACACATTATCTCCAGAACCAGTGGGTCAATTTTAACCAAACTTGCCAGGTGAGTATTGTATAAGATCAGTTTAAAAACAAACATAAAAAACAGATAAGAATATAAACATAAGTTTATTCTTTAAAAATAAGTATGAATTAATTAAAAACAACACTGATAGAATTCAGAACATAAAAATACGACCTCTAAATCGTATAATTTAAAAGTACTTGAAGTCTTTGGAAGTGGTTTTTTCCTCACAAGGAACACACCTCCTATCGCTTGAAAAATGATACTAAATCTCTGGACATCGAGATCTGGATGAATAATGTACTGCGTCATACACACAGTCACTGAAATGAAAGAAAGGGAACAGTTGAAGAACACCCAGATGTAGATGTAAATGAAAACAATTCAAAAAGACCGCAAAGAGAAAAAATGTTCCCTGAACAGACTTAAAAGAAAGGCTGACTAATGTCAAACTTCCTAGCTAGAATGTTTCCTACCAAGGACAAGACATCAAAAATATCAAATGCAAAACTTTCGTTCCAACGGAGAATACAAAGGAGATAAAGTTGTTCTTGTGAAGTCAAATTGATTACATAAGTTGGTAAGACTAAACCAAACCTAAAAAATTATCTTATTGCAATAATGAAAAAACCTATATATGAAAATCTTGAGAACTTGAACTTAAGATCTGTTGGAAAAAGACTAGTTTGTTATCAGCTAAAGTCGGGAAGCTAAATTAGAATTACAGGAAACATTTTCAACATCTTTTCAGTATAGCCTACATGTATTAGACTTACATATACAAATGGCTGTATTTCCACTCTGTCTCCTTCTCTTCCTCAGACATTTCTTTCAGAGGAACAAATGGCCTCAGGTTTTCCCAACCAGCCGGTCTATCTAGGTATTCAAATGGACTTCGTTCACCGGAGTCTTTGTTCTCGCTTTTCTGGAAAAATACCATACAATAATAGTGTCTTTGTCTTTAACATACAATATTTTAATAGTTAAAAAGTATTACATAAATGTGTTATGAATTTCTTTCATTACACATTTTATTAGTAATTACATTCTACATTATCATAGAGAAGAAATAGTAGGACAGTTACAATATTTCTGAATATTGTGTTTAAAAACTAAAAAAAACAAATAATATGAGAGAGAGAAAGAGAGAGAGAGATACCTGAGTACAGAAGAATTTCAGCCTGGAGATATACATCGCTAAAACTAGAATCTGTAGTATACTATTTCTCAGCACGACCTGCAATGGTGTAAAAGCAAAAAAAATTGAACATAAAGTCATTCATATGAAATATAAGCCGAATCATAATTATTACTGTAAATATAACTTTGACATATCTACTCCTGTATTTTACAGAAAATGATTTAACGTTGGTCTAGTAAATATGCAAGAAAGTAAAACTGATATTCAAAATGTGGAAATGCAAAAAGCAAAGAAAAAAGGTTGTTGTTGTTGCTGCTGCTGATGATGATGCTGTTGTTCGTGATATTTCAATAATTACCTTTATTAAAGAAGCTTGAGATGGGCAAATATATTGTTTTTCCATAAATCCTAGAAATATCAGAGCTCTTTCAACGACATTCTCTTCTGGTTCAACACTAAAAAAAAGATTAAATAATCAAAACTTAAATGTACATGGAAATACATTAAAATTATGTCATTAAATTATTTACTTAAATAAGATGGTTTTTAAATAAGGTGTAACAATAGCTGAAATATAAATATATTATTTAAGCGAAATATGTATGATAACAATTATAACATTTGATATCAAGACTTTTGTTGTTTGCAACAAGTCATATTGAATATATTATTATCTTCTGTCGAGTTCCTGGACATACCATGTGAAATACTCGTGTAGTGGCGAAAACAACACAAAAAGCAAAAGAATTTGCACAAACGCCAAAAGGCACAACTCTCTTCTAAACACCATTTTTGTAGCATAGTGATGGGTCTACTGTGACGTCATGACATTGAATCGGCGTGCGCATGCTTCCGACAAAAGTTTATACTGAACTGACGTGACATAAACTTTTGAGAAGGTACTCTCCAATCCCATAACTTCGCGGTCGGTGTAACGTTTTTAAAATTATCATACGCCGATACGGATGAGTCTATTTTCTCTCCGCAAGCTTCAGAGGGAAAGCGTTTTATTTCCTACTAAATACTGATAGGAACGATGAGATGTTGTACTGGTTACTCTTAATATCGCTGTGCTGCATTAGGCTGGAACCGAAAATTTTAACTCGTCCAGGTCAAGAAAAGGTTCACTTGCGTCCATCCACCATTTAATATGAATTTGATATGCCATTTTCCAGGAAAAAAAGTAGAGAGCGTGGAGAGAGATTAAAAAGTTAAGACTATTTCTATGTTTTTCTTTCTTGTATGAACAAGATTTCCGTCCCAAAAGAAGAAACTACAAAAGGAGACCTGACAAGTGAGTGGATTACGGAAGGAGACCACTTTTCATCAGTTCGTAGGCTAGCTTGCAGCCTATGAAAATGGATCCGTTTGTTTCTTAGGCCAGACATAAAATATTCTCTGTTTGCTGTTTACCGACTCTACCTTTTTACCTATGGATAGGTAGGTAGGGAAATTTTTTTATTTTATTGGAAATTTTTCTGTCATTGTGCAGTCAGTCATTTTCTGTACAAATTATAATGAAAATAATTGTAAATGAGGACACATTAAATATTTCATAAATGTTTGAGACAGACATGAGAAGAGAGAGGTTATTTGTGAAATTTCAATAAGTTTCCCCTGTACCACAATTACCTATCGAATCTCAATGGTCACCTCATAGCATTTGTTCACTGTTTGCAAGTTAAACAGACTTGCCAATATTACATCAGAGGCTCAACTTGACCTCCCAACTATCGGCAATCAGTGACACGGCGAGGCAGTGTTTATAATAAAGTGCATGGTGCAGTGACAGAGTCGGTGTTTTAGAATGATAACTTTCCTGGGACTTTTTAGTATATTTCTAATGTAATACACAGGGTTATGTTAAAGGAAACAGGTGTATATATTTAATTGATTTCATTTTACTAGATTTTATATCGTTTTTGCAAAATCATTACGTTTTGACAAATATTTTTGAAATAAAAAAAAAATAACGGGAGGTAACGTAACTGTCTACACGATTTTATGTTTGCTTTAACATTATTCCCTTCATCTTTCATGAAAGGAAGGAAACATATCAAACAAATTTACACAGGTGTTTCATGAATTGTTTATCTTAGTAAAACATGTATCATACAGGATTTTTGGTTTCCTATTTTTGTAAATAGTATTCGTGGAGAAAATACATGTGTCATTTTGGGATATAGCAGTAGCTTACACCGAACTTTATGTCCCAATTTTAAGCGATTTTTTGAGTGAGTAAAATCTGAATGAATTCCTTTGGAGGTTTTGTCGTGTTGCCCCGCCAGACAGAATCTCCAAAGGGATTAGGGTAAAATCCTAATTTACCCTCCCCCTAAAAAAATCGCTTAAATCGGGAAAGAAAGTTCGGCGAACTCATATTATACTGTAGGTGGATTGGTAATATATCGAAGAGTTACAAGAGGCCGTCTTATGAATTTGCAGTTCCCTGATAGGCCCCTAGTGTCATGTTACGTACGTTCTGGTAATTATTTTACACTACTCAGATAAAATACTGTTGATATACGATGTTTCATTAAATAAATAATAGCGCCACGGTTAAAATATATACATGAATATTCTCAAAGATCTAGACGAAATAATACTAATACTATTTCAAGTTGTGACGGTAATCGAACGTTCCAGAAAGATCGTCAATAAAAATATTTTTTTGAAAATGGCAATAAAATTTTCCGAGTCGCGGTGATTTCCGTGGGTCGGTCGGTAAACAGCAAACAAACTTAATTTTATAACATCGTATATTAACAGTATTTTATCCGAGTAGTGTAAAATAATGACCAGAACGTACGTATCATGACACTAGGGGCCTTATCTCTTTCCTCAAATTGTCTGCATAGTGTGGCAGGTAACTACTGTTCATACGGTATAAGATATTGACCCAATTTATAATATTTTAGTTAAGTAAACTATTTCAACAGACAAGAAAATGGGAAGGAGATTTATATTCCTGGTACAAAATCTCTATTGTTATTGTACGTCGGAGTAGAAACTTTCGAGTTAAAACCGTCGGAGTAATAGTAATTGGATTATGCAATATTGTATACTCTACATACTCTATATCACGGTATATTTTGAAGTTTCAGGTGTTTATGAAATCAAATCCAAAATCATATTATTAGGATGTAGATCTATAACGGAATATTTAAGTGTCAAGATTGGAAGGTCCATCATTACTTATTTGTTAAAAGTTGTTCAAATTTAAATCAAAAACGTCTATTCATCTCTGCAACAGTTTGATTGCTTTCTAATTTTTTAACGTACCAGTGCTCTATGGCAAAGACCCCTTGTACAACATATATGTGTATATTTTTTATTTAACTCATATTAATCAGCTTTAAATGACTTAAAGCTAAAACAAAATTCGACATCTGAACACCTGGACTTAAACTCTGAAAATGACCCAGAGTTTTTTTTACCGTGATAGAAAAATAACCCGAGTATATTTTCACAATAGAAAAAAATATTCAACAGTTAATAATGACCAAATGGAACAAGTTACACGTGTTTTAAATTGGCTGGATGGCAACTCTGTAGTGTTTGCGAGCAGTGCAATTTCGTTTGAAAATTACGACGGTTTCGATGGCATAAAATGTTTAAAACCCGCAATTCCTTAAAGGTTCCTCTAAAACAAGTAACTACTAATTGACACGACAATTTTCTCTCCTATCATATGAAAAACTGAAAAATCCGACAAAGTGATTCCTAAATTTGTCATGTAAACTGTAAACAAACAGTATAGGTAGCCCTATCGTCGTAAAACCACGGTCCGGATTCGCTATGCTCTTTTCTATTCGTAGTTTCATGTGCCCGAATTCACTCGTGCATATATATTTTTTATTATTCATGAGGCCTCAACCAATGCAAGGAAACGGTGCTCGCGCATTCATCAACTAATCAGATCGAGGCAATTTCAGAATGGACTTCGCGATAACTTCCGTTGCCGATCACAACTACTTTGATTGGATAAACTGAACACACATACTCTATGCATCTATGCACATTCGGGGGTTCTAAATTTCTTTGTTTTCGAAACCAAAATCAAATCACCAAAGCTCGAAACTTGTAACGACCCCTTTACCTTATATCCATGTAACCTGGCAAGATGTACTGTCGTCAAAAATTTAGTAGAATCATCCGCAAGATAATCAAAAGGTTAATCCGCCTATCACTTTTTGTGAAGTAGACAATACCTCTGTCAGCGTAGTACTTCATTTCCACAGATAGCTGTATGTCAATTCAATACCGAACGGAAATATGATAATTACCTTATTTGGATATACATGTATACATTGTAGTTCTACAATCAAACATGCGATGGGCACGAATGAGTTAATCGATGGGCACGAGTCAGCTAAAACATGAGTACGAGTCAACCAATTCACTTAGGTACGAGTTGTGATGGATACGAGATAACAATAATTAACCTATATATTGAACTTTTTCATTTGAGGTTGCCTTGAATATTACGCAACTCCGTTTGTATTTATTGTCGTTACGAGTAAAAATCATTTTGGAATCTTCAGTCTCAGATTACTAGCAAACAGAGAATGACTCAGAAGCGTAATTAATGGGAAGATAATAACCCTATATAAACATTTTGCAAAGCATATTGCCATTTTTAAATCAAAATTAACAACCTTACTGAGCGTAAATCGCCGGTCATGGGGCTTTAAGCAGTGTGTACTGTGTACAACATTTCCATTTGTCATCCCTCGGGGTACAGGGTCTTGGTTTTAAACCTCACTTGAATGTCCTTCCGACAGTATAACTGAATCATTCGATTTTAAGCAGTGTTTCCGAAATTTCCATCGGTTAGTAATTTTTAAAATACCCCTTCATTCTACAACCAACGAACGAAATATATAAATAAATATGTATAATTCAATGTTATATAAGAATGTTACAAAATGCTGTTATAATGTCAAAATATTTAACTAAATCTTCAATATCAAATTGGTATTTCAAATTATAATTAAAAAATCAAGTGTTGCTCTTTATTTTCTAATATGTATATGTAGAATATATATACATGTATATATTATAAAATGAAAAACAACAATCAAATTTTAGCTATATAATTTGATATTGAAAGTGTGTGTGTGTGTGTATATATATATATATATATATATATATATATATATATATATATATATATATATATATATATATATATATATATATATATATATATATATTCTACAGTTAACTTCAAATACAAGTAACACACCTACCAAGAGATACGTTTACGCACAGTTCCATAAAAATTACATGACAGAACCTGATCGATAACGCCCATTGAGGGTTACTTTAGTAAAATACAAATGACCTAGCCGGTGGAGTCTCGTAAACCCTTTCTTCGCTTGGACGAGTTAAAATTTTATTTGAGGGTTACTTTAGTAAAACCCCAAATGACCTAGCTGGTGTCTCGTGAACCCTTTCTTCGCTTGGACGAGTTTAAATTTTAGGTAATGAATCAATATACCGAGAAGAGTAATCGTTCCTACATGTCCTCATACCCGATTAGGTTGTCATACCCGATAAGGTTGTCATAACCGATAATTTGGAAGAATCATCCATATGATGATCAAAAGGTTACTCTGCCCCCCCCCCCCCCAAGTTATGTGAATTGTACTATAATTGGAAAACAAAACACTAAGGTGTCCATGGGCGGAAACATTTTTCAAACTGTAGGGTAATCCAAGAACATATTCTAATCAGACCTCATCAAATAGCCGAGAACACGATTGGGAACAAAACAATGAAGTCAGACACGAAGGGTGTCCTTGGGCGAGATGTTCTTGACACGAGAACACTGTTCTTGAGTAAGGAACCTCGAACAAACACGAAGAACATCGAACCGGAACACGGTTCCCGGTATGAATGTTCACACCACCTTTTTACCAGGAGTGAGAAGATCAAACATTGTGAACCAAGCCAGATTTCTTACTCAAGATCAGTGTTCTCGTGTCAAGAAAATCTCACCCAATGAACCATATGATTGCTATATGATTTTGATTGAATGTAGTCGAACATTCCTAAAATGACATATCTACAGAACCACATTCTACACAATCGCACTGTAAGTGTACTAAACTGTTGATGTCATACTTGATCATAATAATGAATAACAAAGTCAAAAGTAAAATATAACTTTATTTAAGGTAATATTAATTCAGACTAGTTTAAAATGAAATATAAATGATTATACAATTTAAATGAAATAATACCTGAAAAGAATCCTTCGTCGTGCAGTTGTACAGGCCATATTTGTCAAGAATGTGAACATGGTACTGTAGCTATACACATACCAAGATGCAACAGAAGAGTTTTGACGATCTTGTTATAACGTAATACACAAGGCGGTTTTAACAATTTGTCAGTAATGCATGAGAAGCCGTAATCGTACTTAAATAATAATTACAATACATGTACTTTTAAATCAGTTTATCTCAGAAACCTACGAAAGCTTTGGTGTATATCGAAAATAATTTCTTACAGGAATGTTAACACGAACATATGAAAGACGGAACTCGGCAGAAAAAAATCTGCAGTTTTTTCGAATAAAAAATAAACACATTTGCAGGAAGTCAAAGACAGGAATCGAAATCACTCTGTTTTCAATTACATGTATTACAAAGCGAATACCAGTGGTATTAAACTTTGGATAAATCTACAGAAGGGTATATATGATGAAGACAATATGATTAGATAAAAGTTTATCTGAGACTAACTCCAGTGACACTAGAAACTTAAAACATTATCTAGATCCGGTCCCGTAATTGGCCCCACCAGCTTTTTTAATCAAGTCTCGAACACAGTCCTCGCTTAAGTCCGATTTTTCACTTGTCTGTATTTCAACTGCAAAACTCTGAAAATTGAGAATGATGTATAAATATTCAAGTATATATACCAATATTAAATAAAGCTATCATTTTGAGAAAATGTCAGTGCTGCTTAATTAAAGAATCTCAGCTAATTTTATTTGTTTTCTGGCATCGAAGTACTTTAATTATCTAAAACATATCATTCATTGCATCTTTGAAAAAAATGCATCCTCAATTGTTAAAAGAAAATTGGCGTCTAAGGTACTTTCTAAAAATATACTTATGCAGAAAAGTGCCAAATTTAGGAAAAATTTAGTTATTTAAAGTTAATCTAAATCCGTTTAGTTGTCCTCAGTTTCTTTCTTTCATCTATTAACATTTATGGTATTTATAACCACTAGGTCGTTGCCACTGATGGTGGACCGTTTGAGTCCCAGAGGGTATACATAAACCTAGTACCTGGTATTTCGGTACCAGCTGATAATCTTATACTAAAGTAATATTAGGCACTGATGAAACCATTTAAATTCTAAATTATTCAAAAACTAAGATTGCCATCTTTTTACAGTGGTTACTTTTAGACGGATTTGGCTATGCATTTAGATTTATTGTTTGGCCTTGTATTATACCACTTTCCTTTTAGAAAATCTGTTTAAAATTGGAGATCAACTGATGAAGTCTAACTGACAGAAGCTATCGTCTTGGACACTATAACTTTGGTATTATGTTTATAATATATATTAGTGTTTACGCCACACTCAACAGTTTTTCAGTTATATGGTGGCGGCTAGTTTTAATGGTTGACGAGAGAACTCAGTAATAATTTACCGGGGAAGAGACCAAAGGCCTTCCGCAAGTAAACTGACAAACCACAAAATCAGCTCAAGTTCTGATGGGACTCGAACCTTTGAGGGACTTCATGGTTTAAAGTGTAATGCTCTAACCATTCGCCCAAGGAGGCCCCTCTCAGTTTCTTTTTACATCTATATGTATATATGGAAAATATATAAAGCACCAATTCGTGTGCACAGAAAAACTTGCAAATATTTGCTACATAAAAAAGTTAATAACCTTCACTACATTTGTGATTTAACAGGAAACATTTCGGTTCGAAGGAAACTTTGATATGGTAATTTCCTGTTACATGCTACTGTTTAAACCTTCCATTGGAATCAAAGTCTGTGACGGCAGGTCGATTTCCTGTCCTGCGGATGAGACAGTAAAAACCGAGGTCCCGTGTCACAGTAGGTGTTGACACGTTAAAGAACCCTCACTGCTCAATGACCGTAAGTGCCGAGCATAGGTCAAATTTTGAAGCCCTTTAACGGAATTTGGTGACGCCTCCATATGAATGAATTAAACAGACAAACAAACAATCAAAGTCTGTGATACATTTACTTACCCGGAAAATTTCTTTTACAACTGTTTTGTCTGTACTTATTCTAGCTTTTTTCATTGTAGAAACATTTGCCCCGAGCCATGAAATGAAGACAAATTTGGCTCTTTTACTCATTTCATCACCAGTTGTAACTCGAACAAAACCATAAAATGGTTCATCCTCTGAAATAAAGAGCAATATTTCAAAAGTACGAAATGTCTCAATATGGACATTATGAAAAAGAAAAGACGATTCAAGTGGCAATTTTCATTCACAACACGAAATGTTCTTATTCATATATGGATTTTTATATTCACGTGCATTTTAGTATTAGTGTTATTATAATACACAAGGATCTTATAACATTTATACATGTATTTTAAAAGCCAAAATAACTAATTGTCTAATTGTCATGTAATTGTGGGTGTGGTTGGGGAGGGATGTGGCAGAAGAGCAGAAGAAGAAGATCGTCTTGAGCACCTGTTTTGAAAGAACAAACAGAAGACAGCAGCAGAAGAAGACCAGAACGACCAGAAGACAGACAGAAAACAGAAGAAGAGAAGAACAGAAGAAAGACCAGATCAGCAGAAGAACCAGATCAAAGGGGGGGAAAAACAGAAACGAGAAAGAAAAAAACCCAGAAGAAGAGAAGAAGAAAGACAGACAGGAAGAAAAGAAGCAGTCAGCCATTTTTTCCAATACTATAAATTTTTGGTATTATGTTTAAGATATTTAAAACCACTGAATCGTCGTCGCAGCTGGTGGACCGACAGAAGATAGAAACAAACTAAAGATCAGAATAAGATCAGTAGAAAGAACAGACGAAGAAGAGCAGACAGAAGAAGAGAAAGACAGACAGAACAGAGCAGACAGACAGAATAGCCAGGAAAGAAGCCCAGCAGAAATCAGAAGCAGAGTCAGACTGCAGAAATACCAGAAGAAGAAGATACCCCACCACCAGACAGAAGACAGAAACAGAAGAACAGAAGCAAACTAAGAAGAAAAGACAAGAGAGCCAGAAGAAAGACAGAAACAGAAGAGAATCCACAGAACAGACTGACCAGACAGACATCCTCAGAGAACTCGCAGAAACAGGAGAACAGAGAAGAGAGAAAGAAAGAAAAGAGAAGACTCAGAAGACCCCAGATAAGACAAGATGACTAGGAAAGGAAGAAGGAAGGAAATCCCAGACCAGAAGACACAGACACAGATTGAAAAGAAGACAGGAAGAAAGAGAAAGAAAGATAGAGGAAGAACGAACAGAAACCAGCTCGAACAGAGACCGCAGAAACAGAAACCAGGGAATTAGAACTAGACCGACAGAAAGAGAAGAAGACAGACAGACCAGAAAAGACCACGAAGAAGACCAGAACCAGACAGAAGCCAAGAAAAGAAGCCCCCCAGCAGAAAGAAGAAGAAGAGCAGAAAAATCAGAAGACAAGGACCACAGACAGGAAGCCCAAAAACAGAAGACAGACAGAAGAAGAAGACAGGCCAGAAGAAAGAATGACCAGAGTCAGAACAGAAGTAACCAAGAAGAAGACAGAAAAGAACCTGAAAGAAGAAGACGAAGAATAACAAGAAGAAGAAAGAAAGAATCCTAGCAAGGACAGACAGAAAGAATAGACAGAATCCAGAAAGAACAGTTAAAGACGCCAGAGAAATGACGACCCACAGACAGAAGAAGACAGAAAAAGGCAGTCAGAACAAGAACAGAGAACAGTACAGACAGAAGAAGTAACAGAAAGACAGAAAGACAGCACAGAGAAGAACCCAGACCCAGACAGAACCAGAAAAGCCAGACCCCCAGAATCAAGAGAAGACCCAGTACAAGACCCCGAAGATAGAAAGAAGAATCCCAAGACCAGAATAAGACAAAGGAAACAGAAAACAGACAGACAGAAGAGACACCAGAAAAACGCAGCCAGACCCCTGAAAGAAACGAGAAGCAGACCAGACGAAAGACGCAGAACAGACAGAAGAAAGAACGATCGCAGAATCACCCAGACCAGACCCATACATGGGAACAGAAGAAGACGCAGAGGAAGGAAGAAGGACAAGAACCCTCAGAACAGAACAGAAGACAGATGGGCAGACAGAAAACAGAAGACAGAAAAACAGTAAGACCCCAGAAGAAAGAAGACCAATGGTAGAAGAAAGAAAGACCAGCCAGAACATCAGACAGAAGAATGAAGAGAAACAGAAGAACAGAAAGAAGACCCGCAGAAGAAGACCAGAAGAAGAAGACCCCCAGAAGAACAGAAGGAATGAGAGAAGAAAAACGATCGTCTTGAGCACCTGTTTTGGCCATTTTTTCCAGAAAAAGAAAGCCAGTCAGACAATAAAAGAGACCCCCAGCAGAAAGAAAAGAAGCAGAAACAGAAGAAGTATAAAATTTTTAGACCAGAAGAACAGAAAAAGAAGAGTAAAATTCGAGGAAGAACAGAGTCAGACAGAACAGACCAGACCCCAGAGAACAGCCAGGCAGTCAGATCAGAAGAAGAAGACAGAAGGAAGACAGACCAGGGAAGACAGAAAGATATGTTTTTCCCAGATTATTTAAAACCACTGAATCGTCGTCGCAGCTGGTGGACCGTTTGAGTCCTCGGGGTATACATAAACCTAGTACATGTACCTTGTATTTCGGTACCAGCTGATATTCTTATACTATCGTAATATTTCGCACTGATATCACCATTTGCATTATAAATTCTTCAAAAGCTATGATACTCTTTTTTAACAATTGTTTGTCTTAGTCGGTTTTGGCTACTTTCTCTTGGAGCTCAACTGTTAAAGTTAAATAGACAGAAACGATCGTCTTGAGCATTTGTTTGGCCATTTTTTTTGTTTTCAATACTATAATTTTGGTATTATATTATGATATTTTTGTTGGCAGTATCAAGCATACGGTTCACCTAGTTATCATATACCCACATTTCGAATAGGTTTTTGACAAGAAATATTTGACATTTTTACAAAACTACAACCCTAACAGAGGGAGAAGAAGACATTTTCAAAAAATCGTCGTATTAGTGAAGTTCCATTGGAAAGCTAACATTTCTTTCGGTTCGCGAGATATAGTGATAAATGTGACGTAGCTACGTACCGCTGACCCGCAATATGGCAAGCAAAACAAAAACATTTGAGAGCGTTTTCGGATAAACATCTTGAGTGGCACGGAATGAAAATGTAGGAAATAGCAATATGCCAAGGAACGATGGCCTTTGGGGAGGAATACAGTCGATGGAGGGCCGTCATTTGCTCCAATATAAGATACTATACCATAATATTACTACAAATTTTAAGATTAAAAATTGGTTAATCAGGATTTTATTTCAGATTAAAATTTGGCTAAAGTCGTAAGACTGTTCCGTGACCCATACTTAACCATATTATCTTTCAACTATTCCACTCTGACTGTCTATTTGTCACGTTTTATTTCTTAAACCCCTTTAACCCTACAGGCCATAATAGACTGGTCTTAGATCAATAGGGAAAAAAGTATACCACATAGATCTATACTGAGGGGTGAAATGGTTAATGTCCATAGTAGTGGATAATAAAACACGAGACCCAAGTGGGTCTTAATCGTAATTGAGCACCATCATCAAATGTTCCGATTTGCAGGGTACCCTATCAGGAAATTTATACCCAGCAAATTTCAAATATTTTGCAAAGTTTGACATGACATGGTCTTTGTGTATACCAATTCAAGGGCCCGACAAACACCGATTAATTGTAGATAAAAAGTTGAAAACCCCCCAACAACCGCTGGTGTTAACAAAGTCAATAACATTACTTCCGGTTATACTTAGGAAGCAGAATTGCAAATCGGTGTGATAAACTACAATCTACTTTACTTCTCTTCAACCTATCGTCAATGTTGTTATCTCGAAAACTTTCGTAACACACTGAATTTCAAGTTCCGTTTGTTCTTGTAAGTAACCGGAAGGAAACAGTAAAATGTTAACACGTGTTTCTGGAATACAATAAAGTGAAAAAATCAGTTCGTGAAGGGGATGTGTATTATATTGGGGCCTATATTATTTCAACTGTTTCAATATCAAACATAAAGAAGAAATTTCATTTTTTTCATAGCAGTCACAGGCGGGACATCTTTGATTAATTGCAATTGCTGGTTCCCGTTTAGTGAATATCGCCAAACCTATACATGTAAATGAAATAAAATGTCCATTTTTGACCTATCATTTGGTTTGTTAATTATTAGGCCTTCCTTTCGGAAATTCTCGACTTATTTAATGTGACACTCAATAATATAATATAAATATTGCACGAGTAAAAGAAATATGAGCTGTCAGCGCCGGCATTTTTTATGTTGTGTAATAAATAAAACACTAAACCACTCTAATAGCCTACAATTTTAAAACATGCAAACACAATTAGTATTAGTTTCTCATAGCAATCTGATAACATGCAGATTACAGTTATTATTAGTTTCTCACAGCACATGAATGTCACCTTTTATAGACGAACAACATGTTCTTCTCTATAATCCGCTTTCTTTCATATTAAAGTAAGTCATTGTCCAAACATACATGATAAGTCCAGTCACATGAGGGTCAATGCATTTGTCTATGCATCGTTGTCGTGGCTTAAAACGCGTCAATGTCGTTATCGGAAAATTAGAATTGAAAACATTTCCATGGAAATGTTTATAGCAATATAAAATTTCAGATACCAAAGTATAAATCTTCAAGATGTCCATGATATATGTACAAATCTGGTGATATTGGACAAAATCGTAATACATGCAATTAAGGGACCTCTTGATCAAACACTCGAATGACCTTTACCATGCATGTTCAAATAAGCATCGTGAAAAGATGTGGTCCAAAGTGACATGAACTTACAACAATTATTTTATGCTTGATTACAAAATAACTACAAGCACCTGGTCTGTCTTTGATACAATGTTATTCACGACAAATCGCGCGTGCTTCCTTGTTACATGTACTTTATCGACGTTGTTGTTGTTGTTGTTTAAAGCGATATAAGCTGTCACAATGATTATTTTTGTACCCTGACATATAGTCGAGAATATTATAAAATGTGTGTTCAAATACATTATCAAACACGTGAAACGTTGTAAAAGATCTTCTTTTCGGAGTTATTTGTTTTCCCGTACCTTAAAACATCCAGCCTTTCGCCATATTAAATATACTTCGTGACGTAATTCGGTTAGGGGATCTGGGTCCTTTACGCGCTCGGACTATGTTTGTATGTGTTTTATATTTACTTTTTAAAATACAGGACGTGTTTTTTTAACGTGTCGACACCTACTGTGAACGGGACCTTGGTCAAAAGTCTTTATCTTGATACAAATTAACTAAATTTGCGATGGTCAGAGTGATGGCGGGTTCATATTAATGGTTACAATGGAATACGTTTGGCGATTTTAGTGTATTTATCAACAATCCAGTGAGCAACTGTAGGAGTGTTCGAGTAGCGTGACAGAAATATGTTTGACGTAGACTGATTGGACACTGGTCATTTCAGGTTTTGCACGGACTGAATAATAGTTATTCAGGAAGTCATTCGAGCCTTTGCGAACGATGTACATAAAAAGATATATCTTAAATATTTTGTAATTGGTTTACAATTTATTCTCGTTTCAGATCAAGGACTAGGTGAACGATTTAGCATCATGTTATTTTGTTCTCTACTTCATTCTCAATAAGCGCCGAGTTATCTTGTGTGGCAAAAGGCATCTCTCACTACGGCGTTTGTGTTTAGTTGAAATATAATTTATGCTCGTTTGAGCAGAGCGAATTAGAACACATGCGCATTTGTGAACTCTTTCTAATACCAGTATACGAGATACAATATTTTATAAAATCTGCTTCAAAGAAATATTGTTTCCAGGAATTTTAAACAATGTTCGCCATTTGCCTAATTTTTGACTCTATACAACGAAAATGTTTTTAAATTTTGACAAGCGTTATTATTGGGGAATACATCCAGTGATTTGTTCAACCCAAATGGTAACATTTTAGCGGAAACACCGGAAGCGGAGGTTGTCAGTAAACGGATGTAAAGCTATGTATGTCTTATAAGATTTAGTATGAAACCCCTGTTTATATCTGTAATATGTAAGTACCAGCTATTAATCTTGTTATGGTGTTGGTAACCGTTATGATAACTTGAAGATCAATTTGGGGAGTAAATGACAAAAAGAATTTTTTACTTCGTTTTCTTTTTCAGTTTTTTATTCAGCCTATTTTTATTTAGTATATATATACCATGTATATATATATATATATATATATATATATATATATATATATATATATATATATATACATGCACACACACACACGTTTGTATTTAAAGAGGTTTGCAGTGTTTCAGCGGAAGAGCGTTCGCTTTGCAAATGCGAGGTGAACAGATTTGAGATTGCTGAACGGGTCACCCTAGGTGTATTCACAGTTCCGTCCTCACCATGGTGGTTCTGACAGTCCACGTCATAGTTGTTTATTTCTAGTACTGCATACTGCAGCTTACGTCAACATAATAAATGAGAAACAACAAATTCTTGGTCGGACTTTAAGAGTTAGGCTATGGTAACAAAAATAACGATTTGTTGTATTCGACATATATTACTGTCCTCATAATCGCTGGTAACCACTTAGTAAATCCTGTTGGAATAAGACCGGAAAGGAAAACTGGTGACAGACACTCAATAAAGGATTTCCAGGTCCTTGTTCTGACAGAAACAAACTAATTTCGGAATCCCGGATTTCAAATACTGCCAGAAATTTCGAATCCGATTATTACGGGCTTTCTATAAATATACATGTATTATATTGTTACTGGCGTGGATTGATATATATTTAAAGTTCACATACATTAATTGATTAATTATGGGGTAAATGTACTATTTCCTCAATTTTATAAAATTTTACTTTTTCCGTTGCAAAATTTTTCTGACTGAAAATATCATTCATAGTTTTAAAATCTGCATTTCCGATGCTAATTACGACGCAAAGAGTTTAAAAAAAATGTGAATAGATATATCGCCTAAGTCTTACATACATTTGTTAGGTTTTATATATCGCTGGCATTAATAACGCATTCATAGGCTATATATTACACGTTTCCGTCACATACATCATTGTTTACCTATATAAGATAATCGAATAGTAAAAATACCTATTACGGCCATCTCATAGTCTGATACAGGTAAGAACAGGTGAAATTATGCATTGTTATGACACATGAGTATTAAATGTATGTCTGCGGTTACGACTTCCTATTTGTGTTATAAATAAGTAACAAACAATTTTGACCCCAGATAAAACGATGAATTTGTACCTTAATGACGTGCAATGTGAATTTGAAGATAGTTACAACCGAAAACTCAAGAGAGAGAAAGTAAACCATAAGTGCGGAGACACGTGATTTTACGATAAAGACCATAAAACACCTTTGTCGGTCACTTTTATCAGCGCCATAGTGTGTTCTCCTCATTTAAGCAACATTTAAGACAAATTAAATGTCTTCGGTCTCATAATTTATATCATTCAATGAAGCAAATAACCCATCATTACATAGCGTTCACTCTGAGTCGTAAAGTTATTTCCGGTTTTTTGAAATTCCTTATATGGTGAAAAATACCATATCCGTGACATATTTCGTGGGTGATCAGAGAGAGAGAGAGAGAGAGAGAGAGAGAGAGAGAGAGAGAGAGAGAGAGAGAGAGAGAGAGAGAGAGGGAGAGAGAGAGAGAGACTTACCTGTTAAACCAGACACAAATTCGGCATAATCATCTCCTGTCTTGTCGAGTACTATATCCTTTTCTTCATATTTTAACCGTGCCCTGTAGAAAAAAAATATTTATTTAAGGTATCACCAGCGATATATAAAGCTGATATATTAGCTTTATATATCGCTGGTATTACTAATTTAACTCAAAGTCTGACCTGTCTATTGATTTCAATAACGCGTGATCGATGGAGATAACATTTGCACTTCACAGCTATTTTACTTTATTTCGAAGAAAAGTAACACAGGATTGTGTCATCTAGCTATTAGTGATAGGACGGGCATTTAAATGTGCAATTTGTCAAAAATGTAAAAACTAGAATTGAATATTTCTTACTTTGCTGACCTTTAAAACAGCGTAAGGAAATTAATACATTGTGTTCAATTCTCGTTGTTAACTAAGTACAATTGTCATCAGAAACTAAACAAGAGAACAATTGTATTGTACATCCTGGCATGACAATACACTGATCCGCCTTATTGGCGATTTTGATAGTGAATTTTATATATTTATTGAAATGAAAAAATAATAAAAACTTACCATGTGGTTGGATTGTCATCATTTCTAACTTCTTCGTAGGCATCACGTACAGATTCTCGGTTTATTTTAGCCATGATCCTATTCTTTCACTAAAAGCCGGTATACTGTGATGGGCGTTACCTTCAGAAGGAAGTGAATGACTAGGCAGTGAGCTTAAGTTCAGGGGTTGTATAAAAATTCTTTTTAGTAACTTCCGGAAGAACTTATGGACCATACAATTTGTCACATGACACTTACTTTGCTATGTAATATCAATTTCTGATTGAAAAGAGATGATAAGTATTATCAGATTTGTATTTATACCACTATAGGATGTCTGATATTAGATGATAGGTCAAAGGTCAAATTTGTGGGTGGATTTTAAAAAAAGGCCGATATATATAGATCAACGGACAAAATTAAGATAAAAGATAAAAGTGGGCTAAAGATATGAATAAAATTTTACAAATCGTATAATTAAGTAACGATGCAGTTCTGCATCACTTTCCAACGAAACCTCGTTTAAAATAACATACATGCACATAGGCGTCGGAGCCGGGGGGGGGGGGGGGGGGCTTAGCCCCCCTCCCCCACTTTTTTTGCAAAGATAGGCATAGGTGTTGAAAATTGGGGCTTAGCCCCCAAGACGTTTCTGGCGTGTGTGTGTTTTAAGTTGGTTTAGCCCCCCCCCCCACTTCTAGCGTGTGTGTGTTTTAAGTTGATTTAGCCCCCCACTTTCAATTTGCTTCCGACGCCTATGATGCATATATGTTATTCAGTATACGTCCCTGATGAAAGGTAAATTATTTTTGGATTGGCATAAGAAACAAAGTGATAAAATAGCCAACACCAAAAAAAAAAAAAAAAAAAAAAAAATAACCAAAAAACAAAAACAAACACAAAAAAATAACCAAAAAAAAAACGTTTTTTTTTTCAGTTTCAGCGAAGTATGTTAGATTATGATTTCAGAGTATGAAATGAAAGGGAATATGAAACTTATCTTCCCAAAGTATGAATAGGGTATTTGATCGGCGCGTACAGAGGACACAGTTTTTCTAAAGTGTATGGTAGTAATTCAGTCACAATAGAATATATATGTTAGAATAACCAGCGATATATAAAGCTAAGAGATGTTAGCTTTATATATCGCTAGAATAACTATAAGGCCAGCAATATATAAATTTATCTAAATCGAAAAAGGCATTCTGAATAAAGGATCTGTCACGAGTTTCCATTCACGCAACATTTATGATACGAGCTTTGAATTTTCCATTTTGCGAGCTAAAAAGGAAAATTCAAAACGACTATAAAAAATGTGATATTATGGGTTGAAAAATCGTGACAGATTTTTTTATCACATGATCTAGCGTATATAATTTAAATGGTATTTTTATGACTGCAGATGATAGTTTATATATTCTCCTTCCTGTCGAATTGACCAAAGTGTTTCAAATAAGGCAAACACATACGCAGACACACGTGCATAAAATATATTGTAAATATTGCTTATATTTTAAAACATACATTTAGGCCTATATTTTAGATTATATTTAACATCAGATCACATTTTATCACATATTGAATTGAATACAACAAAGAGGTTTTATCTACACAATTTGTTCCGCTATAAACACAATCTAGAACGCATTGCTAGTCGATTGGCACATCCAGCACTAAGCCGAACTTTCTGTCCCAATTTTAAGCGATTTTTTGTTGGTAAAATCTGAATTTACCATAAAAAAAACCATTAAAAAATCGCATAAAATTGAGGCAGAAAGTGCGGCCTAATCCAGCCCGAAAACGCGCCCCTGAGGTCTGACAGGTGTCCTCATAGAAACTGCACACGTTTATCTAGTCCCGGTTTTTAGTAATTTTAAACCTGAATTTCGGCCACAGAAATTTGTTGCTATCAATGAGAGTTGAGAATTATGCAAATGTTTCGTAATTCTCGATCACCATCGATAAAAACAAGTCCCCGTGTTTTCGGCCCATGCTAAGGTTAATCGAGATCGGCATACAATTATTATTTTATAGTATGTATATCAGAGTTCATAATGGCTGCGCCCATGAGGCATGTTTTTCCTTGGCAATAAAATATTGCGACAGTTTTTGGCAACTCATGTGTTTCAGAGAAATATATCATATTGTAAAATGAGTACTTTTGTTTCCACAGTAAATCCTGTCACGGGTAAAATTGACTGGGTAGTTCAAGACGAGAACTATGACTATCATCAAGAGATTGCAAGGTATATTTATATAAATTATAACTATTTATATATATATATATATATATATATATATATATATATATATATATATATATATATATATATATATATATATATATAAAGCACAAAAAACCACTACAACATTTAACATTAACTATGGACCTTGGATCAGAAATGATACTATTCTGTGAAAATAAATCATACAAACAGCACAATTACAGAAATAACAAGGCACCTATAAACTCACCATGGCATGGCTGGGGTTCAAACTCTCGACCAACGACACCAATCGTCTGGCCCTCATGCACAACGTCCTAACCACTTGGCCATCTACGCATTCACAAAAATGAATGTTTTGATGACCGTGAATAGAATTCCGAACATGAGAACTTGGTCGTGGAGAAAGGTGAAAGGTATTTAATCCTAATGTTAATGACAATAGATCGATTTACGATGCATGTAGTGTAGAGGAATACAAGTACATATAAAGCACAAATATCACTACAATATTGAACATTAACTATGGACCTTGGATCAGAAATGATACTATTCTGTGAAAATAAATCATACAAATAGCACAAATACAGAAATAACAAGGCACCTATAAACTCACCATGCCCCGACTGGGGTTCGAACTCTCGATCTACGCCACCAATCACCTGGCCCTCATGCACGATGTCCTAACTGCTTGGCCATCTACACATTCACAAAAATCCGCAATGAAGATTATAAAAAAGTGCGCCTCAAAACATATTATTTCTCAATACATTGCAAAATTGTTAAAGGTAATCCTTATAATTTAATTTAAGACAATAAACTGTCTTCAAATTTTAATTTTTAGCTAAAAATGTCAACTGAACATAACAATGAAAGCGGAAGAATATATACGCTACTATCGGTTGCCTTTAGCAACCGCCAACATAAAATGCTAGTCAGCCATACTGAATCAGTTGAAACGACTCACAATATAATGAGGGCTGTCTATGGAAAGAAATTTATCTATTTAGATTTAAATGAAAAATTCAGTAGGCATATGAAGAGTTAGATAGAAATTGTGTGAGATTAAAGTAAAATTAGAAGGCTTGGGAGCTTCATCCATTTGATTTTGTGCGGTAACATTCTTATCATGACATTGGAGAGCTTTTCGGGAAGTAAACGTGTCAAGGAACCTAAGCATTTTATTGAGAGACAAATTTGCTGTCTTATACAAAAATTAAATTGTATACACATATATATATATATATATATATATATATATATATACAGTTGAACCTCATTACTTCAAAGTCATTTCCAGGTAAAACAGATCAAAAGTTTAATAAAATGTTGCATGACTAAATCTAAAGATGAAATTTCATCTTTTTTTTCCGTTTTTTTTTAAGGGTAGACAACTGTCATGATACATGTATATCCTACTTTGGATTGCAAATAACAATAATATCACACCCCTTTCAATAGAGATCGACAGATTTTGTTGGTCATTTTCATGAAAGTGGTGTGAGCTTCTATCACTATCAATAAAAAGATGTAGATTTCTATCAACATCATACAAAGTTCATTTGTATCTTAGTGCTGGCTACATTATATCACTTGTCTCCTACACTAAACTCTTAAAACTATTGAAAGGGCTGAATTAATTCCTTTTGATATGAAAAAGAACTTTGACGTTTCATGCCGTTCCATTTGTAATTTATTTACTAAAGGCAAGTTTACCATCCCACATCAGATCTTCTGCACTTTTTTTTTACTATAGTCCCAAGGAAAAAATGCCCGAAGAACCTGTTGTACTGTATTATCCGCACCCCCATCCCTGAGACAAATTTTAGAGCGAAAAGAGTGCGGATTATACATGGCCGATTACGGTATATAATTTTTTTACCTGTATATGCAATTAAGTATTATGGATCCATGCATGGCAATGTGTCACCATAATTGATATATATATAGATATTACAGTATCCAGTTGTACAAACTTGTGTTAATCATTGCCCTGGACTTTAGAACAATACAGTGTATTCACCATGCCTATGAGTAAACATGTTGTCACATATTTTGAATTATTAGAATGAGATTGTAAAAGATGACCAAGATTTACTGCTGAAAAACTTTCAGACTTGTTCTTATCATATTTTGTAGATCTGCATATGCCGACATGCTGCACGACACTGAAAGAGTAAGTAGACAGTACTAATTAAAAAATGTTATACATTGTAAGTGTGTCTGTAGATAGGCCTACTCAGAAAGAGTAAGTAGACAGTAATGATAGAACTAAAATGTCTGGAGTGATAGAAGTCTGTGGATACACAGAGTAAGTAAACAGTGGTAAAATAAGTCTGTGGATACAGAGAGTAAGTAAACAATGGTAAAATAAGTTTGTGGCTACACAAAGTAAGTAAACAATGGTAAAATAAGTCTGGATACACAGAGTAAGTAAACAGTGGTAAAATAAGTTTGTGGCTACACAAAGTAAGTAAACAATGGTAAAATAAGTCTGGATACACAGAGTAAGTTAACAGTGGTAAAATAAGTCTGTGGATACATAGAGTAAGTAAACAGTGGTAAAATAAGTCTGGATACACATAGTAAGTAAACAGTGGTAAAATAAGTCTGGATACAGAGAGTAAGTAAACAGTGGTAAAATAAGTCTGTGGATACAGAGAGTAAGTAAACAGTGGTAAAATAAGTCTGGATACAGAGAGTAAGTAAACAGTGGTAAAATAAGTCTGGATACACAGAGTAAGTTAACAGTGGTAAAATAAGTCTGTGGATACAGAGAGTAAGTAAACAGTGGTAAAATAAGTCTGTAGATACACAGAGTAAGTAAACAGTGGTAAAATAAGTCTGTGGATACACAGGGTAAGTAAACAATGGTAAAATAAGTCTGGATACACAGAGTAAGTTAACAGTGGTAAAATAAGTCTGTAGATACACAGAGTAAGTAAACAGTGGTAAAATAAGTCTGTAGATACACAGAGTAAGTAAACAGTGGTAAAATAAGTCTGTGGATACAGAGAGTAAGTAAACAGTGGTAAAATAAGTCTGTAGATACACAGAGTAAGTAAACCGTGGTAAAACAAGTCTGTAGATACACAGAGTAAGTAAACAGTGGTAAAACAAGTCTGTAGATACACAGAGTAAGTAAACAATGGTAAAATAAGTCTGTGGATACACAGAAAGTGTATGTAGATAAACATTGGTAGTGATAATAGTAGTAACAAATAAAATAATTATTCTTGGGCAAAGTGGCAGCTGTCATATTATTCCCATTTCAATACTGTAAATCTGGAAATTTTCGCAGAACTTTATTTTTGCACTACTTAAGTTTTAGATTTTTTTACGAGATGACATTTTCGTGATTTCAAATGCCCATTTCATCATACTGTTATCATACTTAATTACGTGATAATTTTATTTTCACAAGCGACAGCTCTCATGAAATTATGCGTAAATACAATTCTCACAAATAAAACCGTACATCGACATAAATTAATATTATGATAAATATTTTATTTGTAATTGTTATTACAGATACCTAAGATTTTAGATATTAAATTGTTGTTATTTATATCTAAGATTTCGGTATTAGATACTTTATATGTGATTGTTATTACAGATATCAAAGATATTAGATATTGTATATACATCTGTACACACATTCCTGTAGTACCATGTACATATTATATTTACATCGAAGTCATTATTGATTTAACATGTCTGTCTGCCGTATTTCTTTTTCAGAATAAAAAATACTATGCTGCACTATCAGAGGCGGTGAAAATTAAAAGAAAACTGGGTCAGAATGTTAATGTTCTGGACATTGGGACTGGAACAGGCTTGTTATCTATGATGGCTGCTGCTTTGGGAGCAGATACTGTAACTGCTTGTGAAGTATGTTACTTTTTGAGATCTAAATGTTGTATATTTGTCAGTATTCTTCTTCTTCGTCCCACCAAGAGATTTCTTACTGTTACGGAGATATTCTCCGCTACAAGTGAAGTGTCAGAAATTTTTACCTGTGCTATGGACCAATACCAATGAAGCAAAGTTTGATTTAGGTCTCTTACCTTAGACTCTTAGATTTTCCTTCTTATGTCAGCAACAACAACAACAAAAAATAATTTACCTGGTAGTACAGTATTAGGACCAACCTGCACTCCAACCCATAACCTTTCCTTTGGCAGATGAATGCTGTGCCACTTGACCACTGCAAATGGTCAAAAGACAAAACACAGGCATCTTTTCTGAATGATATAGTATTCTTGTTAGTTTTAAACATTTTTATGACTTTCAACTTTTCAGTATGCCCATTTGGTCACTTCAGCTCATTCACCCCTAAAGATAGATTTTGTACAATTGGACTGGTCAAAACCACTGATTTACAGAAGAGTCCACTATTTTTCAGGGGTCAATGGGTTAAATATTTATTCAATATCTGTTGAAGCTCAAGAAATTGAAATCCTTATGATCTGGATTGCAAGTTTAAGTCTCGATGTGGTTAAACTCTCAAATACGAGAATTAGGTCACCAAGAGCTATCTCCTTATGCAAACTATACATTTTCATGGAATGCTATAACTAACTGTTAGCTATTCTGTGTTATACAAGATTTCTTAGCACAACTGTGGGACTGGTGTGCATTGGTAATTTACATGAAAAACCCTTCATTGCATGTTTTATGTAAATTTAAAATGTTTACAGTACAGTAAAACTCGCCTATAATGAACTTCAAGGGACCCTATTGTTCAATTTGTTATAAGGACAGTTTGTTATATAGTTATAGGGAAGAGGGCTGAAGGGTTACAACAAAATTCATTAAGAAAAAATTCACTCTAAATCTAGGCTAAACGGGAACTTTCTGGGAACTCGAAAGAAAACAGAAAGGTCTTTGTTACTTTTATTTACACAACCTATTTAATTTTTGCTTGCCTAAAAGTCAAGAATTGACTTTTGTTTAAATTACCTGTATATTGAGCTCTTTATAATTCTATAATCTTTTAGATGTTGGTTAGGGTGTCATGGGATACAGAAATAGGTTTTCTATAAGCAAAAATTTGTTATATAAAAATTGCTTTTCAACTAAGAATATATAGAGGTGCAGTTGGGGAATATTTATTGATTCATTATGTGTATGAATTCATACAAACCATGTACGTTGTATTCAAGTTTGTCTGTACATGTTTATGGTTGAAGTCACGGCATGACAATGCACTCATACTCAACTGAAAGTAAGTGAAAAAGGTGTGTAAGTTTGTGTCACCTTAACTTTAGCATGTGAAGTCCCCAGTACATGATGTATTTATAATGAAGTGAAAAAAGAAGAAAAAAAGAGGAATGGCCTTCAGTAAACAAAAATAAACAAACCAACGTTGCTTAAAAATGATATGCAATTTTTATTGAACTTGAAGGCAGGGGTTTTCCACACCCTTTTGGGAATGGGGGCTGGGATTTTTTACTTGGGAGTTATAGCAACATTTTATTGAGTTCGGGAAATCTAAATACACAATACATGTACTGTTTAAAAATTTAAGAATCTCTTCAAATTCATTGTCATTTGACTTCAACTGGGAAATTTTGACTGCAAATTGGGGGGATGCATTTGTTTGCATTGGGAATGGGCCTTATTCTGGCTCTGTGTGGAGAATCCCTGAAAGGTATATATGAATAATCATCTAAGGAAGATCAGGACCAAAACATACAAAAGCTAAGAAATAAATAGATACATGTATCAATTAAATGTATGAATAAATGGTTGTTTTGCAGGCTTTTGAACCAATGGCAGTTTGTGCAAAACAAATCATTGAGCAAAATGGATTTGCTGACAAAATCAAACTTATCCCAAAACGTTCAACTGAAGTTACTGTTGGAGAAGGTATGTATAATGTATGTGTAGAATTTAATGACACTGGGCCAAAAATATGAAAAAATTGTTTGATATGACCCAACCGACACACCTTAACTCATTCACCCCTAAATCACATTTGGACTGTCCTAATTCATTGATTTACAGAAGAGTCTATTGTTTTCAGGGGCTGATGAGTTAAAAGCCCCAACTAAAGGAAGTTTTGCCTACTTCTTTTTTCTTACCAAAAATTCTGAAAATTTGTCCACTTTCCATATAGAAAAAATATTTGAAAAATATATGCTGACAGACCAACCCACTTCTTAAATTACTTGTCATGTGCATCAAACATTTTTTAACCCATTCACACCTAAAGACACATTGTACCAGCCTAAGACATTGATTTACAGAAGAGTCTATTGTTTTTCAGGGGTTGATGAGATGGTCTTGATATTAATGATATCAATGTTTATGGTCCTGTGTTAGTGCAGTAGAAAATGCATATATACGTTCATAAATACAAACAAACATGTGGCAATACAATAACTTTTAATACTGTCTACCTGTAATCTTATGGTGAAATTCTGTATTTTACACCTGAATTGGACCATGTTTGTTATTTGGAATATTCTGGAATACATGGCTTCCATTTTGCCAGAAAGGTTCAAATGCATAAGTTATACATTTACCAGTATATATTGGAGTTGTGTTACAGAGATAACATTGCATAAGTGTAGGAACCTGGGGCTGGGGGTGGGAGGTGGGACAAACAAGCAAATTTCTTATATTATTAACATGTAGCAATTTGTTGAAAATATAATTGTATATATCAAAAAATTTGTCCCCCCCACCATTTTTGATTTGTATCCTATGTCACTGCTTTGTAGTATCTTAAGATGTTATATATGTAATGGGAACTGATTTTCCAGTTCAGCTAGATTTACTGGGAATAAAAAATTGAAAATGTGACTGAATTATGGCATACTGATAGAAATGAATGTGAAAGTTGTAAAATACTTTGTACACTGATATAACACTAGAAAAGTGTGAGTGACTTTTTGCCAATATTCAGAGGAGTCTTTACCTTCTAAACTGGATAAATACAAAAGATACAACCATTCTCAGCAAGATTGTACTCAGATTTTGTGAAAGATATAAGACTTACTGTTGGGGGGGAGGGGGGGGGGCAGCATCCAAATTCCATTTCCAAATGAGAACATTAAGTTTTTTTTTTTAGGTCAAGACATGTCACAGAGGGCAAACATCTTAGTCACAGAAGTGTTTGATACAGAATTGATTGGTGAAGGTGCTATTGGTACATTTAATCACGCACATAGGGAGTTACTTGAGGTAAGCTCACGAGTCTCATATGAGATGTTTCTGCCAAATTTTCTGACAGGTGGCCATCTTGGATTTTGACCAAAGGAAGTTTGTTACTTCTTCTTCTCAGAAAGGACTGAGGGGATCTCCTTGAAATTTGACATGAAGGTTCCCCTTGAGGTTTAGTTTTCAGAGAGATCGGAATCCAACATGGTTGACAGGTGGCCATCTTGGATTTTGACCAAAGGATGTTTGTTACTGCTTCTTCTCAGAAAGGACTGAAGGGATCTTCTTGAAATTTGACATGAAGGTTCCTCTTGAGGTTTAGTTTTCAGAGATCGGAATCCAACATGGTTGACAGGTGGCCATCTTGGATTTTGACCAAAGGATGTTTGTTACTGCAATTTCTCAGAAAGACTGATGGGATCCCATTGAAATTTGACATCAAGGTTACCCTTAAGATCTAGTTGTGCATATTGCATTTTCAGAGAGAATGGAATCCAATATGGCTGACAGGTGCCCGTCTTGGATTTTGACCATAGGAAGTTTGTTATTGCTATTTCTCAGAAAGGACTGAAGGGATTTCCTTGAAATTAGACATGAATGTTCCCCTTGAGGTCTAGTTGTGCGTATTACATTTTCAGAGAGATCGGAATCCAAGATGGACACCTGTCAGCCATGTTGAATAACTTGAATTCCATTCTCTCTTAAAATGTAATATGTTCAGTTCAATTTCAGTTTCACTATAATCTTGTGAAAAAAGTATATCACAGAAATTTGGATTTAAGTTCAAATTCAATGTTGAGACACAACATAAGACAAAAGAAGAGAAAGAACAGTCTGTCATAGATCAGACATAGAACATTTGATGGTGGGCGCCTAGATCCCTCTGGGATCTCTTGTTGGCACATATGTTTCTTATGAGAAAGTGGTGTGTCATCACCCTTGACTCAATGTCATACTGCTAATGTCAAGGTCACTGTAAATGTGGATGAAATTTTCTTATCCAGGCCATATTTTTATACCCTTGCCTTTTAAAAGACAGGAGTATATATAGTATTTAGCCTACCTTTTGCTGTTAAAAGCATTTAGTCGGTCTTCTGCCTGTCTGCCTGCCCTTTCATCCCCAAATCTTTTCTGGGCTAAATTATGAAATAGATCCTGATCATCAAAAATATTTTATTTTTATTTCCGAAAGGTATATGACGACTTTGACCCAAGGTCATACAACATATTCCAAGGTTCGGACCTACATTCGGCTGAATGGTTAGAGTATTATACTTTAAAGCATGAAATCTCTTACCTCTAATCAGTACAGGTTTGAGCCCCCACATAAGCTGAAAAACTCACAAGTATGATGGGCATATTAGGTGCCATTTGCATATACGGTTGTATGTCTTAAGCGTGGTCCTTAGACAAAGTCCAAGACTTTAGACCTTTCTTTAAACAGGCCCAGGGAGTGAACCTGAAACATCTCACTTGTGAATTGACTGCTCTACAACTTAACCATCATGTGTGATTTTAACTTTTTTCACAAAAGATTGGATTAAATCTTTAATTTAAACTGCATTTATTTAAATGTATTTTGTAAATTAATAGGATGACTGCATAGTGGTGCCAACAGCATCAAACATGTATATACAGCTTGTTACTTCTGACTTTGTCCGACGGTGGAGGGATCTTCAACCAATCAAATTGTCAGGTTGTAAAGACATCATTTTCTCACCTGAAATTGCCAGATGTGGAGGGGCTCCATCTCTTCATGACCTTCAGCTAGAACAGGTCAAACGAGATATGTTTGATGAACTCACAGACGCACTCAGAGTTTTCAGGTATGGAAGAGTCTTAATGTACCAAAAACACGTGACATATCAATGTCTGCAAGTAAATAAAAGGTGAACATTTCTATTGTGTAGAAGTGTATATGTGTGTGAGGAAGTGTGTATGTTGTCAGTTATTGACCAAGCATATGATTTAACTTTTTACACTCATATAAACATATATTTTGAAATAATTAGTAAGTCATACAAGAGAAATTATGAAAGTGACCTTTGGACAGGAATGACCTTAACTGAGGATCTAGAAATTGTCAAGTTGTAATTAAACTTCAGATACCTATGTATCATTTTGTGTAGTGCATATATTTTTTCAATATTTATCCTACTGAAGCTAAATGCATACATTTCATAAAATCATCTACATGAACTTCATACATATTATTTAGAGCTGGGTCTAGCACGATAAAACACAAGAATTACTTAAATCTAAAGATTTTACTCAACTTTTGCTAATCCTGAAGTCTGATTGGCTGAGCAGGCCAAGTTGAAAATATTCTCAGACTTGAGTAAATTCTGTTGATCATGTTTTCACGTTTTTATTTAAGAGGGAACTTACCATAGAATTTTTTAGCATATTAAACCCTAGCAATTCAAAATGTGGTGACCTCATAATCAGGGTTAATAAGATTAATACTCTTCTGTATATTTGGTATTATTTTCCCTTTATTTTTACATCTCATATAAAAGAGTGACTATTTACTTCTTTCTGTAGACCTACACCATTTTGGTAGTTTAAACCATTCATTTGTTTGGCCATAGGAAACCAGTTTCAGTTTCATAACCAGTTTACAAACCATAAACCGAAACCAAAACTAGTTTATTTGCAACAAATTCACTTTTGTTATGGTATAGATGTCTTATGATTGGTTGAGGTCAGGTTGACCTACTTCCACTGCTCATAGTCAACAAGACTTGGTATGGTATAGATGTCTTATGATTGGTTGAGGTCAGGTTGACCTACTTCCACTGCTCATAGTCAACAAGACTTGGTATGGTATAGATGTCTTATGATTGGTTGAGGTCAGGTTGACCTACTTCCACTGCTCACAGTCAACAAGACTTGGTATGGTATAGATGTCATTTGATTTTTAGCACATCCCATATGTCATCTGCTGGATTACTATTGTATGTTTTGAAAAAAATAACCCCATTTTAGAGCCTACTTTCAATGCAGTGGTCATGGTTAATTAGAGGGATAAAATATAAGCTGGTGTGTGTTGAGCTTTGAAATCTTTGATGGCTCTATGTCTATCATTTTTTTCAGATTTGATTTTAGTGGTAAAAATCAGCTGAAATGTGAGAACCAGTCCATAGAGATAACGAAATGTTTAACATCGGGAAAGGTTGATGGGATTTTTATGTGGTGGGATCTGGAAATGGATACACAAGGGAAAATAAATCTCAGCTGTGCTCCAAGTTGGACACACCCAAATCCACCAGAACTGCAGGTGATTTCAACCTCTTGTATTGTAACCTGTTCTAGATATCAAAGATGATATTAATATAAAATTATAGATTGATTCATGAAGAGGTTTTGAAAAGTGTAAGAAATATGAAACTTACGTGAGAAAATAATTGGTTATATAATAATGTAATATAATTATTGTAAAAACATAACAGCAGTATATCATGGTATCAGATTTGTCTGTTTTAGTGGCGAGATCATTGGATGCAAGCTATTTACTATCCCAGCATTCCAGTCTCAGTGCAGAAAGGGGAAGATATCAAGGTCATCAGTAACCACGATGAATATAGTCTCTGGTTCAATGTAGAAAAAGACGCAAAGTATGTAGAATATTGACATTTAATGTTCATATGTCCATCGAAATACATGTTCATATAAAGTGTCCACTCAATATCTTGAGCAAATTTCAATGGATGCACTTCAAATTTTAAAATAGGATTGTTACTTACTATATGATAACAGCTTGCGATGAGTTGGATAGCCAATATTGTGGGACCCTAATTTACAGAGTTATTGCACCTTGTAATAAAAATAAGTTCCCAGCTCAACATGTGACAGGCATACTGTTTGTAATTGTTTAATTTTTCATTATTTTACTTTTTTGTTTTTACTAAGTGATTCTCTCTCTTTTAGCTTTGGTTGAACGGTCATCTCTTGTAGTAAATACTGTGTACCTGGTCATTTTTCACCCTGGTCATTTGGGCCCTTTATGACAAAATGACATATTCACCCTGTCTTAAATTCACCATGAATCACCCAATCTCATGGATAGTTGCATTGGATTCACATTTATAAGATGTGCAATGACAGAGGATGGCAACCAATCATTAATCACCAATGACTGCACCTCTCAAAAAGAAATATATCTTAACGAATGATGCATAATATAGTGAAGATTTCTTCTTTTAACTTTGTGCTTCATTTAATGTAAAAAAGGTAAAGTGATTAATTAGTCCAGTTTATTTCTTTTTATCAGAAGAATGCAAGAGTCAGAATGTTTTTCTGTGACTTTCAGTGAAATCAAATCTTCAAAGTTGGAGAGTGGACCAGTGTGTACATGTGGAGCTCATATCACCTTCAGTAGATCTAGATTGGGAATGATGAATGATCCAAACAGAATAAGTGTATATGATAAAGTATTACAAAAGGTAGGATATTTGTTGAAAAGCAAACAGGCATAGACACAAACACACAACCATAGCCACATACACATACACACATGTATATAGACACAAACACACATGGACGTAAACACAGACGCTCAGGCATAGACACAGACAGACAGGCATAGACACAGACAGACAGGTATAGACACAGATACACAGGCATAGACACAGACAGACAGGTATAGACACAGATACACAGGCATAGACCAAGATACACAGGCATAGACACAGACAGACAGGTATAGACACAGACAGACAGGTATAGACACAGATACACAGGCATAGACACAGACAGACAGGTATAGACACAGACAGACAGGTATAGACACAGATACACAGGCATAGATACAGACAGACAGGTATAGACACAGACAGACAGGTATAGACACAAATACACAGGCATAGACACAGACAGACAGGTATAGACACAGATACACAGGCATAGACCAAGACACACAGGCATAGACACAGGCAGACAGGTATAGACACAGACAGACAGGTATAGACACAGACAGACAGGCATAGACACAGATGCACATGGACATAAAACAGACACATTTTGGCATAGACACAAACAGACAGGCATAGATACAGACATACTGGCAAAACACAGACAGAGAGGCATAGACACGCAGACAGGCATAGACACAGACACACATGGGCACAAAAACAGTCACACTTTGGCATAAACACAGACAGAGAGGCATAGACAGGCAGACAGGCATATAGATACAGACAGAAAGGCATAGACACCGACAGAGAGGCAAAGACACAGGCAGACAGGCATAGACACATGCAAACAGGCATAGACACAGACACACATGGGCATAAACACAGACACACAGGCATAGACATTGACACAGATAGACGAAGACGCAGGTAGGCATATTTCAAGTACCGAAAAAACAATGTGACCAACAATGGCAACATGAACATGTAAACTCCTCATAATTACTGATCAGCAAATGACCAGTTATTACCAGTTAACAGTTTTACAGGTAAATAACCTGTGGGAATGTTAATTATTGAGGGTGTTAATGATTATATAACACTGTCCAGTCCACTAATTGGCAGGTAATTGGTGATAGGTCTAAGTGAGTGTGTATGTCATGTGACACACGTTTGGATCATCGATGATTAGAAGCATGATTCCAACCATCAATTAAAATCGCCAAATTTGAGACCAAATCTCCAGCTAAAAATTAAAAAATCTCCAGTTGTGGCATAGCAGTTGGACTGATTTTTATCACATGTATGCATATGCACATAGATACAGACTCAAATGAACATACACATAGATACAGAAATAGATACATATTCACATGGACATAGATACAGATACACAGACAAAAACAGACACTTGGACATAGATACAGATACACAGACAAAAACAGACACATATGTACATCAGCACAGACATAGACATAGACTCGGACACAGACACACAGACATAGATACAAATACACAGACTCAGACACACAAAGGCAGAGATATACATGGACATAAATACAAAGACTCAGACACACAAAGACAGAGATATACATGGACATAGATATAGATACACAGACTCAGACACACAAAGACAGAGATATATATGGACATAGATACAAAAATGAATAAATATTATGTACAAATGTAATTTAATCTACCATTAAGTCCGTAACTGTGTGTGGTCAAAATGACATTATCTTTAAACTATAGACTCAATCAGTTTTTATCATTCAGATTTTTTTGTATTTTGCATGAATGACATCCTTGACTCCTTTGTTTTTGTTTGTTTTGTATTTTAGGCATCTGTGCAGGATAAAGTGTGTATGGTTATTAGTGATGGCAGCACACTGTCATTAATGGTTGCAAGGAGAGGTGCTAAGAAGGTTGGTGGACATTTTTTATCCATCTGTTTTGTTTTTGAGAGGATTTATTCCTGTCTTGGATTCTGATTCTGTTTGGGAGGTATATGATGCTTCAACAAAATCTTTGATGTAAGTCTTCACAAATACTTCACTGTAAATGAGTTATCTTTTTGGGGAGAAAAAAAATGTCATGCAAAACAATGTCACCAATTTTGACTGACATAGTATCGTGTAACAATCTTAATGTCCAAACGAATATCACATTGTTTAATTTGATGAATTTTTAATTTTCTATTCATTTGACCTACCAGAATATACATTGTCAGTCATTTCAGAATTTCTAGACTTTAACTTACACAAACCAGGGCTCTGTATTTGTAGATTTCTTGTTTGTGTCTTTATTCAACTACATACATTTAAATTTTGAATTACCATCTCTAGGGCTTAGTACAAACTTATAACAAACAGCAGAAATAGGATTACCTCCCTTATAAGCATGTCCAGAAATAATTTACAGGTTGAGTTTTGTCTCTCAGTTAATAAGCATGTCTTGAAGTACTTTAAGTACTAATAAGCATGTTCTATTGTATACTTGGTTATCTTTTCCCCTTTTACAACAGAAAACCTATTGATCAAATCTTAAATCACCAGTATCCTGAACGGCTTGTGTGTCCATGCTTCAGTTATTTAGCTTGATAATTTTGCTTTCATTTTAAAGTTGCCTTCTCATCTAAGAACAAAAATGGCGAAAATTAAGCAGGTATACAGTAGTTATCAGTGAATGTTTATTTTTTAGTAATAAATCTAATATTCTGTAGATCCAAAATGAACACACAAAAAAAGTAAAAACTATGATTTCTTTAAAGTATGATGTAAAAAGCAGAATTTTATGCCCCAACCCACAAGATCAAAGACAGAGGAGGGGCGCTGTATGCTTGTAACATTTCACTTTCAATAAAAAAAATTGTTTCTTTCCTCAAATTTTAACCAATTTGGTATGTTGCTCTATATCATTAAAATGTAGTTTACAGGTAAACACTTTTAATTTTGATTACAGGTATTTGTTATAGAATCACACACAGGGTGTATAAAACAGATGACTTCATTTGTGAATTATAACCAACTGCAAGATGTAATTAAAATCATTGAAAAAGAACCAGAAAAGATCACCACGAATGATCTAGAAGGACTAAAGGTATTCTACTTACAAATGATATTTATATTAATATATTGTTTTTTCAATTTATTTCACTGCTTGTAGTGGATCTAATGAATCCCAATATGGTGTTACATGTGAGTGAGCCTGTAGTTGTGTCATGTTCGACCAATGACAATATGGCTTACCAGATCGTGAAAGTTTATCAAATACTAAAAGGAAAGGAAGTAAATGTTATAAACAATACTGAACACACAAAATCTGGAAGCAGAGAATTTCTTTCATAACCTTGAATAGGATCCAATCAGCAAAGATGCTCTAAATGAATTCTGTAGACTGACCATTTGTTTGTTGTAAAAGAAATTTAGTTACTTTACCATTGGGTAAACTTTCAAAACCTTGTAGTAATATTTTCATTGGTCAAACAGTACACACCTACAAGAGATGACTCACATATGACCCCATAACGGGTTTCATTAGTTCCTCAACTTGACATAGTCAGAAATAGTCAGTGGTGAGAGAACAATTTTTTAATTAGATTGTTATAATGATATTTTTTTCATCCTTAGGACACATGGTTATATCAGATGCCATTTTTGTTTTATTTTGTTGTAAAGAAGAGATGTTAATTGAGTATATCTCATGTTATGTTTGTTGTAGGTAATGTATTTCATCAGACTCTGATCTTTTAATTTGTCTTCCGATTGAGCAGAGCAGTTTTTTAATTAGATTGTTAATTTATATTTTTTCCATCATTAGGACACATGGTTATATCAGATGATATTTTTATATTTTGCGACAAGGAACAAATATTAACCAAGTATATTTCAGTGTAATGTTTGTTGTAGGCAGTGTATTTCAACCAACTCTTTGATCTTTTAATTTGTCTTCAGATTGACCTAATTATAGGAGAACCATTTTTCCAGTCAACTGTGTTGCCATGGCACCACATGTATTTTTGGTATGCATCATCTTACATGTCCAAACATTTAAGTGAGAGCGGTAATGTTCTACCCGCTTCAATGACTATAAAGGGCGTGGCTGTGAATTTGACTGATCTCTGGAAGATCAGAACCCCAGTTGGTATTTGTGAAGGATTCAATCTAGACAAGTTTGACCAATTAATTGAGGTAAGGTTAGCATGTCTGAAATATATCATTACAGATTTGTTTTTCTCCTTTGATACTTTATTTATTAATATTTCATCATCTTTATAATTTACACAGGGACCCTATTTTCGCATATTTAAATGGTGAAAATAAAATTTGCAAAATTGAATTCTGCTTATGTTTTTATTCTCAGTTGATCATATGACCCTATGACCTTTGTTTGAGAAAGAAGAAATGGAGGGTCTATCAAAAAACCATTGAATTTAGCTCCCTAAGAATAGTTTTTTCCCATCAAGAATGACCTGTTTTGTAAATAATAGAAAAATTACAAATCTCCAATAAATCAATGCTGAAACAGGAATGCCAAATGTCCATATTTTCAATTTCACTTTCTTTCCCATAAATGTCACATATAGACTTATCATTTTGTTTGATTAGGTCAGTCCATGGTCTTGGTTTAGGGGTTATAGAATTGAATAAATCTTAGTGTTTTCTCTTTTTATCTAGAAATCTTCAGATATAGCCGATGCCATCATTGAACCTCAGCCACTGTGGGAGTATCCATCTCAACCAGTCAGCCATGCAGTTGATATTTTCCGTATACATTTTTCGGCATTTACTTCACCAGAGCAAAATATGTACAAAAACAGCAAGACTTTCACAATAAATAAGTAAGTTTGACTGCCGCTATACTGTCCATTTTGTTTTAGAGGTATTCCCAGAACGACAACATATAGTCAGTTTATTTTTGCTGAAGCTCATGATTGATTTTGCAAGGCACTTCTCATATTTGCCAAGTGTTAGAGTGTTTGATTCACATACTGGTTTTGACTGTGGGACAGACCTAAGATTTCTGACTTTTTCTTTGTCAAGCACTACACAAGTGAGAGTTGCAGTTTTTTCTTTCAGATAGGATTTGGAGACAAGGTTCATCTAAACTTATTAATCCAGATAAACTGATCAATCGGGACAAATAATACTGAATGTTTTTTTGTCTAATATCATTTACAAACAATTTGGTTATAACCACCAAACAGGTGAAAAATTGTTGAATGTGGCATAAAAACCATTTAAAATCTAGTCCTAATGACTTGATATTTAAATCTTAGATAGAGAATTTCCTGTTTGTATCTGAGTGAGATGATTTTGTTAAACTAAAACTAAATTAAGGAGATACTTTAAATTACTTTTTAAATTTTGCATATATACCACATTTCTTGAGGTCATCTTCCATCGTCTTTTCACAATTATCTGAATTCAAATTTATATACTAGAAAAACAAATTTGCGATTCTATGAATGTAACGTGTTGATCGTATTACGAGTGCAATTGCAGGTACAGGTAGAAATTACATTTTTTGCATTGACACGAGATATGCTCACGTCATATTAATTTCTGAAAAAAATGAATGTTTATTTTTAAAAAGTCCATGGGTCATAAGATCCAGTCATAAAGCCGATTTCTAATGCCATTGTCCATGAGCACGATGATTTATTTTGTTTCTTTTCTAAAAAGTCCATGGGTTGTAAGATCTAATCGTAAAGCCATTATGCAATTAAAGTCAATCACAAACATTCGGGTATGCGCATGGACTATCACAGCATAAAGGCTTTACGATAAGATCTACAATTCAGCATGGACTCTGCAGAAAAGAAACAATCATAATAATAGTAAACCATCGTCCTCACGGACAGTGAGTTATACCAGCGAAGTATCATTTAATCAACAAATACAGTCTGTGAAATCTGAAGAAACTAAAACAAAGACATCGATTGATAAAAGAATGGCGGAGGCTTAATAGACAATTAAAACAGGTGCGCTGTACAATCAACATACATGCCTGTATACATCTTTTTTCGTGAAAATTAGGCAATAATTGTGTATGAAATTAAAATTAAATTCCATGGATAAAAGAATGGGGGAGGCCTGGTATACAATTAAAACAGGTACACTGTAGAATCAACATACATGCCTGTTTACCTCTTTTAAAAGTAATTTACAGTGTTGTTCAACTTTGTATTACATTGTTTATATAAAGATATCATAAAGTGTCTTGGATGCTAAAGCTTGTGCATCATAATTTTGGATTTGGTTTTAAAAATATGCAGTGATACATTAAGTAATTCACTTTATCAGTTACTCTGACCTAGCAAACCTGTAGAATTTTGAAGGTGAAAATCTTCAATAGTTTTACACATGACTCACATACTCATGTGAAAATTCCCTGAGTTTTAATACTAAAGAAGTGCCCTAGATCTGACTTTCCCGAAACTGAGCTTGATGCTATGTATGTTAAGGTGATCTGTCAAAGATTGTTGAGTGTTGGGTCTCACAAAGAAACTCACAAAGTAACTGAAATGATGTAGCATTTTCTTCATCCCTGTGCATCATTTTTGGATGCCCTTTTTGTTAAAATGCAAAAAATGATATTTTTTCAGTAAACATGTATTGCATACGTTCAAACTATTGGGATTAATATTTATCAATGTTATCAGCTGGTGAAACCCATAAACATTTTGCAGTTATGATATACCATTAATTATATGTATGTGTGTGTTGATGTTTTGTGAATGCCATGTCTTTTTTCTGTTATTTCCTATATTGTATAGATGAAAATTGATTTGAAAAAAAAAAATTAAAAATGTTTTTCAGTAAATAGAAGCATTTCATGATGAAGAATTTTATGAAATTTTGTGAAATAGCACCTTTAACGCTTCCATCCCTGAATATTGGATTGGTATGCTCTTTCTATTGTTTAAAACCAGTCTGTTATGGTCTGTAGGGTTGAAAGGGTTAAGGAAACAATGAATCTAAAATCTAAATGAAAAAAAAAACCCAATTGCTGGATAGATCTCCATGGATTTTATACATTTCTAATGAAACACCAGTCTTAATATCTTGATATAATTTTTTTTCAGGGGTGAAACATGCAATGGACTGGCTTTCTGGGCAGACTATGATTTTGGAGATGATCTTGTAATTTCTAGTGGACCAAGAAAAGCATTATGTTATGGGAGAGATATTGACTGGGATTATTATTCAAGACAAGGTGTCCATTTGCTGAAGATTCCGATCGAAGCAGGAGACAAACATAATGTTGATAATGCAAATTCCAAAACTGATACAATTGATGTTGAATTGTGTTTCAAGATGAAAACAGGAGATGTTGATTTTACATTCAAATCCTCGTGACAAAAATTAATACTCTCTGACTAAACTATGTACTGATCTTATGTACAATGGATGTTCTATAAGTTCATATTTTTCTTGATTTGGATCATGAATACAATTTTATTTTTTGTCACAATACTTTAGCAATTAGCATAAATAAGATTTCTATCAATATTGTTAACAGACTACCAGTATGTATAACAAGAATACCGTAATCGGGCAATATTACAAAGGGTAATATCACAACCAGATTTTTTTTAAAGTATCAATCCCTAGATCATTATTTGACAAAAATCTATAGATATTTATCAAAGATTAAGAGAAAATATGATAAAGTAATGATTTGAAATAAATGCATAATGGTTATCTGAGATACGAAACTACAAGAGACTACATATGCTCTTCCGTTTAACTCCCTCATGTACAGTTACGATATGGATGTTTGCTTTGTCATTTACAAGCGCAAAATAATCATTAAAATTCTGTTGAGATTGTTCATGATTTCAATAATAACATAAAACTGTACAAGGAAGATTAACATCACAAACAGGTACTGTACTTATCTGTTTCCCATGGATATTTTACGATTTAAAGCCATGCCTGATTACCAGTTGGTAATCAGAGAGTGTCACACGCCAAAGAGATCATGGCTATTCACAACTATTTAGGCTATTTGTAAATTGAAATACATACACACTGAAGACAAGATTAGTTTATCTAACATTTATTCACCATCACCGTATATAAACAGATAACATGTCAAGCATACTGAGAGAAATGATGAAATCAAAAATTTTGTCAGGTTTACCATCCAACACCTAATCTCCTACAATAGTCCCATAGAAAAATTGCCCCAAGAACCTGTTGTACTGTATTATCTGCACCCCCATCCCTGAGACAAATTTTATAGTGAAAGGAGTGCGGATTATACACGGTAATATAAATGTATACTGACAGTGCAGCATGTCTCAAAATATAGACATTGGAAATGTGTCAACATACATAGCAATTTGTTGCTCACTGGGAAGAAAGTCAAGAGACCTAATGTCATACCCCAGGTGTTGTCATTGTTGTTGTCATAGACAAAACTTTAACCTGGCCTATATCTTTTTAACTGTAATGGATAGGGCTTTGATATTTCACATAGATTTCTTATGACCAGAGCTTTCATTTGGGATCTTGACTTTTTACTTAGTGACCTTGAACTTTGACCTACTTTTCAAAAACTTGAACTTCATCTGTAATTTTTAAATCCTGAACGATAGGGCTTTGATATTTGGTACTTTGACTTTTGAACCAGTGACCTTAATCTTGGACATTGACGTACTTTTCAAAAACTTTATCATTGGCTGAAGCATTTAAACCATGAGGGATAGGGTTTTGATATATCACATAGATTCTTTAATACCACAGCTTTCATTTGGTACCTTGACTTTTGATTTAGTGACCATGGACTTTGACCTAGTTTTCAAAACTTTATCCTCGGTTATAGCTTTTGAACCTTTGATATTTCACATAGATTTCTATGTCCTGAGCTTTTGTTTAGTACCTTGACTTTTGACCTAGTGACCTTGACCTTGGATCAAAATATTTACCAGCCCTTTGACCTTAAAATTTGATAGCTGTGGGTCAAATACCTCTTTTGATCATTTTCATCCATTACGGCTAGCTTTGCCGTCTTTTGACAACTCTTGCCTATATCCAAATACTACAATAATTCATAAATCAGAAATGCTTTTTTTTGTCCATCTGTTTTGACATTGACTGTTGGCAATATGATGTTTTTCAATAAATGCTATGACACTTAAATATACATGTAGTTGGATTATTTTCAGTTTAAAATGATTCCCAATGGATTAATAAACGCTAATACAGTACAACCTGCTATAGCGACCATTTCTATATAAGGATTACCTTGACTGCATGCTTCAATCAAATTGAACCTGTGTATATGGGTCACCTGCAAATAAAGGTAAATATTATCTGGTCCTTTGGGTGGCCCCTATATACAGTTTACACTATTTAAATTATGTGAAAATGATGAAAAGTTAGAAAAACACATTTAATTTTCAGAGGACTACAAAGAAAGGCAAAATCTAAAGGCTTTGATGATTGTGAAAGAAGATGTGCTCTTTCAAGAAGTTCTATTTATTATTTGTTTCATCATAAAATAATTTTCTTCAGCTGAAAAAAATACATTCATTGATTTGTTTTAAAAAATGCATCCTCACGTAAGACCCACTGGGGTGAAGAATATCTAAAGTATATACACTTTATGAGGGAAATACCAAATTTCCAAGTGGTTAGAACATCCTGGGTAGATCCTAAGATGATATTTTATGAGGAAGTTTGCCTGTTTACTTGCAGAAGGTCGGTGGTCTCTTCCTTGGTACACTGAAACCAGGGCCCCGTTTTATGAAAAGTCGTAAGTCCTAAATCCTAACTTTTAGTCCTAACTACTATGGCAACGCATCGCTGATTGGTCAGTTCCATGACAATTAGAAATATTATAAACATAATACCAAAGTTAACTAAGACTTAGGAATTAGGACGTACGACCTTCGTAAAACGAGCCCCAGATTCTTTCCTCCACCTTTAACAACTGGCCACCGTCATATAACAGAAAAATCGTTGTACATGGCAAACAACACCATTAAAGCTGAGCAAAGTTATTTATATTGCATTAAAATGAGTAGTTATATTCAACTCATCATGAAAGCTAAAAACATTGACTTGAAGCAAAAATTTGAACTTACTACCAGACAAATATAAAAAATCTCAGATACCAAAGTATAAATCAATAGAATGTCCATGACAAACATACAAATCCGGTAAAAATGGACAAACACGGATCTCTGGAAACCAAGAGGTGGGATCAGGAGCCATGGAGGAGTAAGCATCCCCTGTCGACCGGTCACGCCCGCCGTGAGTCCAATGAAATACGTGAGGAGTGAATCCTGGTCACAATAGGTACAGACGTTTTAACAACCGCCAACGAAAAGGCAACTCAACATTTCACTTAGTGAAAAAGAGTAATTGCAAACAAGACTATTATTCGGACCGTAAAATTTGCGGAACGTTGACATTAAACGCGGTTTTCGATATCCCTGTGTCAATAATTTGTCAGTGAGTAGTTTACCACTGTATATGAAATCTTCATATGTTGTACACGCCCTGGCATATCGGATCATTTGTGAAATATAAACTCCATATGCGGGTGACTGAGGGATATTACTACTTAAATGTGGAAAATTTACGATGGGAAAGTTGAAATCGTCGCGTTTGTCGTATAGCTTCGTTGCCAATTTCCTGTCTTTGTCTATATTAAGAAAATGTCTTAAGTATAAAGCGTGTGTGCTTGATTTTGTTGTATCTTTAATTTCTAGTTCGCTGGGATATATCGCATTGACATATGTATGAAAATTGTCATTATTAATTGACAAAACGTCGTCGATATATTTAAATGTGAAATCAAAGGACAATGCTAACATTTTCTTCTTTTGATTCAGCAGTTTCTTAATGAAGTCTGCTTCGTATGAATAAAGGAACAGGTCGGCTAATAAAGGGGCATAATTGGTTCCCATAGGAATGCCGACAGTTTGTTGAAAGACAATTACAAATATATTGTCTATTAGAAATTCCAACATGTTTTTTATATCAACTTCAGTGTATTTATGTGTAGAATCAGGGTGGTGCTGGACAAAATAAGTATCCTGATAGTATCACTAGATGTTTAAATTTTCGGGTACCAACTTTAGTGAAAAAACAGTAGTCTATAATGCTAAAAAGTCTTTCTTTTAATTTTGTATGTGGAATAGTTGTATAAAGAGTAGAGAAGTCATATGTTTTGATACTTTGAATTCGAGAAAAATTCTGTGCCTTCAAATTTTCTGAAAGCTGTTTAGAATTTTTTAGTATCCACATCTAATTTACACCGTTTCTGGAATAAGCAACTGTACAGTATTGTTGAAGTTTCTCCTTAACGGCTGTCAATATCTTGGTAAGGAGTAAAGATAAAGGTTTGGTAGAACATTTGCTGGATCCTGCTATGTATCTTTGCTTATATGGGGTTTTATGAAGTTTAGGTTTTATCAACCATCGTGTGGCTTTTAGCCATTCAGACAAAGTGTCTGGTTCTACGTCTTCATGTTTGGCCCATCGTCTGCCATAATTTTCGACAGAATTCATAACTAAACTGAAATTCTGACGCCAATTAAAGGAACGGGCTTCTTGGTTGAGAATTATCTTAATTTCGACCAAACTATCACGAGGAAATGTGCTTCAAACAGTTTTACAAGTATTCAGACATTCAAATTCAAATTCCGGTTGTAAATATTACCTGATGATGTGGAAACAGTACAATGCGTTGCAATTCGCCCATACTACCTTTCTTGTTATTTCAAGGTATGATTTCTGCACAATCCAGCTGATCTAATTCAGTAGATACTGACATTTTGAATTTGTTTCCTGAATGAACTTGTGAAATTATTGAGATATAAAAAAGACAAGAACCTTTCTATTTTATTGATTCTGTATTTTATTGAAACAAAAGAAATTGAATTTCAAATTGCATAGATTGTGAATCACGCATTAAACCAAGATTTAACAGTGAAATGTGGATAGACACATTTATGATATCTACAATATATTATTTCTACTCTCTTATCCCCAAAAGATAACAAGTTGAACAAACTAGGGGTACTTTGTCATGGTGTGAAAATAATATACACTATAAAACTTGAATGTAGTGAAATAAAAATAACAGTCAATCATTTCAGGCATGATTTGCTCTAGGTTGATAGTGAAATCATACAACTATTCGTATAGGTTGGTTTCAAAAAGTTTACAAATAATGTCAAAATATATAAACAGGTACTTTGCTGTACATTATATTGGGATTTCCATTTTGATCAACAATTATTATTAAAGTGTATTGAAGGATTTATTTTTAGTTTATTTATGCACATGAAAAACTGCTATAAGAATTTAAAAAATAACGTCAGTTTGTTGTATCTATAATTCGTTAATGATGTATATATGGTAATATAGAAGAAGCAAATTAAATTGTTTACAGCCAATAATTCGTTATATATTTCCCCATCCAAGTCTCTCTCTCTCTCTCTCTCTCTCTCTCTCTCTCTCTCTCTCTCTCTCTCTCTCTCTCTCTCTAACACACACTCTCTCTCTCCTTTAAATATTTATAATTACATCATATAAATTCAGTCATTTTGACACATTATAGATAATCTACAAGAGTATGTGACACAAAACTAAATCACTTATTTTCACAAGAAACCTTTTTTTCATGCGATTTCTAAACATGAAATAAATTAATGTTAAAAACAAACGTGAGAGTGTGTATCTCAAACTTTACATTAATAACAATTGATTTTGTATTCTTCAAAATATCACAGCATGTTGCATGAATCAGTTTGTCGCCATAAAATGGTCTGACCTCAGAAAATGAAAAGAAGAATGAGTCTTGTGAATGACTATACATGTATCAATTTATCATATCAAAATAACTGTTTTTTATCTGTAGTTTCTTTAACGAGTCGGGACATTTTACCAATTTTACATATAAATCTTGTAAGACTAAGAACAAAGAAGTTACCAATGTATTATCCGTTATATGATCCAAGAGACGGTATATAAATTTGTTGAATTTGGCTATACATTTAGATTTATTATTTGGCCTTGTATGATACCAATATCTCTTTAGAAAATATACATATATTTTATAAGTTTGGTATTGTGTTTATAATATTGAACATAATATATATCATATCTATTTATTTCTATTCTTGAGCCCGAATAAAGATATTATGAAACAAGAATAAAGGAGAAATAGTAACTTATTTTGCCAATAATTAAATGTTAAATATTATTTTATCTGCATATCAAAATCAGTTGTATAAATATTATAAACATATTACCAAAGTTATAATGCTCAAGACGATATCGTTTCTGTCAATTAGACTTCATCAGTTCTCCAATTTAAAAGTTATGTGTATTTTCTAAAGAGAAAGTGGTATTATACAAGGCCAAATAATATCTCTAAAAGTATAGCCGAAATCCGTCTTAGAGTAACCACTGTAAAAAATGACTATCTTAGCTTTAGATAACATTTTTGAATTTAAATGATGTTAACAGTGCCAAATATTACATTAGTATAAGATGAACAGCTGGTACCGAAATTCCAGATACCAGATAATTGACTTTTTCAAATTTTGATGAAAAGAGATTTTACAGCCATTTAATTGTATTTAATACAGACAGTACATGAACACATGGATGTACAACAATCTGGGCGTAGATATTGTGCAAAAAATGTTGTGTCAGAAATTGATATAACATCAGCGCAAATTTTTAGTATATACACTATTGCACCAGCTTGGTCAGATTGCTACTGGAAATGAAACATTGGATTTTGAACCAACAACTTATACATAAACATTAAATCACAAATTTCATAGATATTTTTTTTCTTATTTTCAGTAATTTAATAATATAACAGGAAACTGCAAGGGACCAACGTAAATGTAATAAAGCACCTGCACCAAACTGTAACATAAATGCAATACATGTCATATAAGGATGAAACTGTAATAATATACAAATGTCTGTTGATGGTACATGTCCAAAACCAGATGAAATAAATAATGAAAGGAAGAAATAATGGAAATAGAAATGTGATAATTTCATAGGAATTCTAAAACCATGAAAGAATTATTCATGATAAATGTTTTATGTCTAAGACAATAACAAGTAAAACTTGCTGTACAAGCCATGCGTGTACCCACCGGAAGTGCCAGACTTAATGTCGTAATACTAATATACCGCTCTACGTGTGCGATGTCACAGTATTTGAAGTTGTTACGGAGAGAGCTTTTTTTCTTGTTAAAACATTGGAATGAGAGAACAGATTTATATCTGGAAACTTCCATATTATTTTTTCTATTGGTAAGAAAATCAAGAAACATGAAATGTGTAGGAAACTGATAACAGATACTAAGATTTAAACGTGTTCCTCGGGAATTACGAAAAATTCTAATTTTCACGTATCATTGTACAAGTATTTCCTTGGTTTTCACATTTTTCTTGTCATAAATGTTCATCAGGACAAAAGATGAAAAATATTCCAGTGAAACAAAGTTATCGTAGATGATGTCAGGGAAACAATATGTTAGATCAAAGTTATTGTAGAGGGTGTCGGTAAACTGAAGATTACACCAGCGTAATCGTAGACAATGAAAGCCAAAATTCGGTAAAATTGTTAATATTACACATGTAGAAGGTAGATAAAATGTGCTCCTAAATTAAAAGTACTTAAATCCTGATGTGTGATTTTTTTTCTTTTCTTTTAATCATTCATTTTCTTTTCGTGGAATGTATCAAATTTATGCTAACGAGAAAATCATTGTTGTTTCACGATTTATAAAATGAAAAATAACATTTCTATGTGTAAATTTATGTAAAATTAGAACATTTCTTATCCTTTAATTACTACCCTTTATATCAAATGTTATTAATCAAAGTCCTCAAAAATCTTCATTCGACGTCACATAATGTGTTGCTTCTACCGTTGTCGCCAACTCCGGATATTTTTGTATGTTTATCCAAGCTCGTATTGTCCTCCTCTATCACACTTATGTCGTCAGGTCCGCCGTCTCCCTTTTGTGGAAGTGGCGACCCTTCCCTCGAACTCATCTCTAAATCACTGCAACTGCCTGTCTCAGGATTAACTTTGCCGCTACCCCCGCCTGGTTTACCTGTGCAATGTAAAATGTAATGTCATTAGATAAAATGTTTTAATGATGTTATTCCACAGGACTTCATCATCTCACATTACGTCATCTGAATATCTTGCTATAAGATGTAACGCAATAACAAGAGTCTGTCACGTGTTTTTGATTGGTTGATATATTATAATGATAAATTACATATACGTACTATAAGAGTCTATCACTTGTACTACAAGAATTTTTGTTATAAATATATTATAAACATAATACCAAAGATGTGCGTGAAGTTAGTTTGACGCGTGACGAGTTTTTCTTTTTTAAGTAATTTTTTTTGGTTTAAGACACTGTCTCGCGACATTTTTAGAATTTGAAGTCATAGGTCCCTCATGGGGACTTCGTCAAACAAATTTTAAGAAAAAAAAATAGGTCACTCGTCAATCTGTTTGATGAATTGACAAAGTCTCTATGAGGGACTTCTGACTTAAATATTTGAAAGAAAGTCCCGATTTATATTTAAAATGTCTAGAGACAGTGTCTTAAAAAAAAAAATAAATAAATTAAAAAAAAATCGTCACTCACGAATCTCCATGAGGGACCTTAGAAAGAAAGCTCCGATTTATATTGAAAATATCTAGAGACGGTGTCTTAAAAAATTAAGTTTTAAGAAAAAAAATTCGTCAATTCGTCATTCATCAAACTAACTTAATAACTTTTCGTCACTCGTCAAACTAACTTAACCACTTTCGTCACTAGTCACTCGTCAAACTAACTTCACAACTTTTCGTCACTCGTCAAACTAACTTCACAACCTTTCGTCACTCGTCCAACTAACTTCACAACCTTTCGTCACTCGTCAAACTAACTTCACAACCTTTCGTCACTCGTCAAACTAACTTCACAACCTTTCGTCACTCGTCAAACTAACTTCACAACTTTTCGTCACTCGCCAATTTATCACTCGTCAAACGAACTTCACGCACCTATACTAAAGTTATAATGCACAAGACGACTGTTTCTGTCAATTAAACTTCATCAGTTTAGCTATGCATATTTTCCAAAGAGAATGTGGTATCATACACGGTAAAATAATATATCTAAACGTATAAGAGTAATCACTGTAAATCGATTTATATATCATAATGATACATTAAATATACGTACATTTTTTGCAACAAGGCCAGAAACAGCAGCATTTCGTACAACACGTCTTACAACATTTTTTACAGCATGTTAAAACTCCAATCGCCGTCCAGCAACCAATACAGCCTATCAATACCGAAATTCCAACACCGACCATCCCTCCGAGACCAAGAGCAAAATATCCACCCAATAATTCTTCAATAACTGAAATATAAAACACAAATCAGATGTTTTTCATAAGGGAAATGGAACAAAAATAATATCAAAATACAAAATTAAGATAACAGAACCCTTGCATTTTATTTGTTGTTGATCTATAAACTTTGAAAAAAACAACTTTTTCTTACGTAAACTAAATAAGTTGACGGTTAACTAAAGAAAGATTTATTTGTAAAGACACATGACAGAAAGACACATTGAATCTTACCTGCTTAATCATCTTTTAACTATTATTATTATTATTATTATTATTATTATTATTATTATTATTGTTGTTGTTGTTTTGTTAATGTTATCAATATTTTATCATCAACATTATTACTATTATTGTTATTATCGTCATTATGATGACGACGATGATGATGATGATGACGTCGATGATGATTTCTGTAGTAGTATTGTTCAGATTACATACATGTACAGTCACTCTCATCTGAATTATCGTAACAGTGAAGTGTTCCGTCACACACAAGACGTTCGTCAATACAGATGTTGGTATCATTGCAGTAGTACTCGTCATCTTGGCATGGTGCTGCAAATCATAAATTAGTCCGCCATTAATTATTATCTTATTGCATTAATCTGGGTTTAATTTGACGAGTAAATTGCAGATTAATTTGACGTCATTGATATTTGATTTTTTTTTAATTTACTTCATAATGAATTGGTAGAAATCCCAATATTGACGTCACGACATATGTGAATATTATGTGAAAATGTTATCTTTTTATTTGGTAGAGAGCTTTCTTGCGGAAGGTCGATGTTCTTTACCCGGGTAACCGGGGTTTCTCCTCCACCAATAAAAACTGGACGCCATCATATGAAAAATTGTTGAGTATGGCGTAAAACAATAATCAAATCAAATCAAAATAAAAAAGCTTTCGACAGCCTATATTTAGTAGTAGATTCAATTACATGTACAATATTTATATTTGACGCCATAATTGAATTGCATACTACTGTACTTATTCTGCTATACAACATGCACTTACGCGGTTCATATCTTGTCGCCTTCAGTCTAAATCCACTCTTTTGTTCAGAGCCGTCTGTACGGAACTTGAGCGTCAAGTAGCGGTCACTTGGGGTATTGTTCAGATTGACGCCATCCAATCCACAAAACCTACCGACAAGATTTGAAGCGCTAATACTGTCCATATCAGCGTCATAAATTTCCAAATAGTCCTTCGAACAATCTCCTGCCTCAAGGTTGAAAAACTGCCAATTAATTCTGAAGCTAGAATATTTTATATATGTTGTAGAAATATGTGTAAAGCAATAAAATATGCGCAAGTAAAATGAAATCTTATGATATTGGGAAAAGGATGCAAGTTTGAAAAAAATGAATAGCATTATTATTTGATTACATGATTTTTATTTTACGTATTGGTTATTAATAATTTAAAGACGTGGAATAGAATTATGTGTGTCTGAGTCCGGACATGTAATGAAATGAAAATCAGTATGAAATCTTTTTTTGGAATATTATCGAAATACGCACATGAAATTGTTAAGTATTGCAATTTTCGATATACACTGGTCTTGTAAAACATGATCAAATAGTATTTGTAACTAAACAAAATAATTTATCAAACTAAAAAGAAACTGAAGAAATGTTTCAATATAGACCCTATCACTTTAACTGCGGTCCTGTGACTTTGAGTGGCAATATGATAGATACCCGCAAAAACACAGACGTCATTACAGTACTGTAGTAATTGATTGTTTCTTGGCGTCATTTTCCGGGAATCTGTATCATTTTGCCTCTTAAACTTACAGGACCACAGATAAAGAGAAAAAGTCTATTCCGGAACTGTATGCTTACTTTCAGGAACTGAAAATATATGTGACATTGATACTGATTTTTAGCATGACGTCACTTTATTTGACTTTTGTACTTTGTAGTGTCAGTATACTACTAGTGGTACGTATATATTTATCATTAGTTAATGCGTAAATATTCAAGATTTAGAAACAACATACTCTTCTGTAGCTTAGTAGAAATTGTATGCAATTCCAAAATTTGTATAAAGAGAGATTTAATTATGTGAAACAAGTACCTATTGACTACATTGGGAGTTTAATACTGCATTTTGTTTTAGCTTTAGTACCACATGCACTCTTGACGATAACGTAAAAGTATGAATAACATTTTTGTAATATCAGTGTAAAGCAGTGCAGAACGCTTACCGAGCACCTGCCATTTTACCAGCATCCAGTGTCATGATGCAATCAACGTTTGAGTCATACTCAAATGTTCCAAAAGGATCATAGTGACTGCTGACGTATAAGCAAGCATCCTCCACTCGTTTATTGCAGACTCCACCGAAAGCATTGCCCATTCCTGGATCCATATAATCTGAAAAAAAACCATGAATTTCAATAACACATGAGCTTTTTAAATACACACACATGCTCGCGATGAGGCCCTACCAATTTATGTAATAATTTTATCTCAAAATAATTATGCCCGATGAGACTGCTACATTCTAATAAATCCTCAATAAATAGAATTGATTTTATGGTTAACTTAAGGTCAAATATCTTTGATAGAATGATAGCAGTAACTTCACATTATTTTTAATGAAAAAAATATTAACTTTGTGGCTTATATATAAAAAATTTCAGATACTAAAGTATAAATCAATAGAATGTCCAGGACATAGATACAAATCCGGTAAAAATAGACAAACACGGACCTCTGGAAAACAAGAGGTTGGATCAGGTGCCATGGAGGAGTAAGCATCCCCTGTCGACCGGTCACACCCGCCGTGAGTCTACAGTCAAGTCCAATGAAACACGTGAGGAGTGTATCCTCGTCACAATTGGTACAGACGTCTCAACAACCGCCAGCGATTATATATATATTATTTACAGATCGATCATTTAGACATGAATCACATTATATATTGGTTCAATGTATAGAAGTTTCTTTACATGGTGTTACGAGTTTGATTAAGACCACGGCACGGCGCCACTGAATTCTATAAATACACTGTCATCAGAGTATTTTGACTATGTAGTTGCTTGTAATATACAAATCACAGATATCTAAGTAATAAAAAAGGTGTATAAGACAATATACAAATCAGGTAAATATTGGACAGACACGGACCGAAAGTTTAGAGGTGGGATCAGATGCCATGGAAGAGTTAGCATCCCTTGTCAACCGAACACAGCTAGTGTAAGTCCATAGCTAAAATCAATGCTGAAAATTGATTATCAGTACATGTATTTACTGAAATAGGTAACGCCGGCGTCGTAGTATAAGACAAAGATATCTAAGTCCTTACATTTGTAATGAAACAAAATTGACGAACTATTTTCAGAGTAGTAAATAATGCATTACAGACTCTTAACTGTATTAGGCAAGGCCAGTAAAAGGAAATGAGATACAACAATCAACATTATATGTGAATTTCTACATGTAAAGTATACATCAATTTGAAAACGCAAAATATTGAAAAGTGAATATATTATTGAAGTAAATATAAATCTAATTATTCTTATTATATCGTGTGTCTTTAAATATCAGCAATGTTGTTTGCACTTTCAGTTTTCTGTATTAGCATTTACAAAACACGATCGAGATAAAAAAATAAATGATTCTTAAATAAGTAATTGCAATTTGGTACTTTGTTTTGTGACCTTCGAATATTTCTAATATTTGTTTAATAGTATTGCTTTAACTGTTTTTTTTAATCTTCACATATAATTGGATATTTAAAATTGAACTATAACATTAGCTTCCATTCATGAGAATTTAGATTTGTTTTATTCAAACGAAATGAAATAAACATTTTACAGAAACAAAAAAAGTATAAAATTAAGTATTTATTTAATTTGTATATACTTATTCAATCGATAATTTCGGGGTTGGGTATGGCATTTCAAGTTCACAAGATTAAGCAGGATTTGTAACACTTGTAAAAACCATACTTGGCACACCTCGTAAGTTTCTATTCATTGGCCCTAGTTTCTTAATGTCATAAAAGTGCAGTGGTAACAAGTTCATTGGAATATCTGGCCGCGGAAGAGTGATTAGGTCATTTTAAATCGTGTCCCAATTTATTGGCATTGAGGAAATTTTCTTTATAATGATATCAATTAGCTGTATTTGAAAAGATTCCAAACTAACCGACCAACAGTTTTTGCGTACAAACATATATAAATTTATCTACTCTACTGAAACCTAATTCAATTTCAAACCACTGAATGATAATAAATACTGACCAGTCAGGTCCACTGTTAAATTTGTCACAGCAATGTTGATTGAGGTAGATTAAGAAATCATATACTGGTGTCACTAACATCAATATACCTTCAAACTCAACTATTTTCAATTTTCAGATGAAGCAGACAAATGTAATGTTACCTGTTTGTATATTCATTGCATGCAGTTATAGATATGACGAAAATTATTGCTCATTTTATCCAAACTTTTCAGAAATGTCAAAAGAAATATTTTAGGTATTATACAGTATTTTTCATTTTAGGACACAATGCTGATTTTGGTTCATTGAGCTTATACTTTTGTAATTGTAATTTTTATACGTTTGATATGGATTCCTGGAATGTGTATATGAATCATGACATTAAAACTATTTGTTAAAATTTCCGGACTAGAAATTAAATTAATCTTTTCCATTGATAAACAGGATGAACCAAAAATTAGCATTGTCTCCTAAATGCGCTCTATTTAATGATATGGCACCTGATCCCACTTCTATACTTTCAAAAATACCGAGTGTATTAACTGGATCAAACCATGTCCAATAAGATAAGTACAGATTATAATGTTGAACAAAAATTATAGTTCTAGGTAACAGGCACTTCAAATTCAAATTACGCATAGATTCGTCTCCCGATTAGAACAAAGAATGTTCTACAGGTCTGGTGGTAAACGTAAAATATTTGATGAAAGATCTTTTACCTTAAATCTGGAAGATAAATTTTTGTTGTACATGTACTTGTGATTTTATTCTATAAGCGAAAAATAAAAAACGTTACGGTATTTTGTAATTGTCATAAAATTTATCCTTGTTTGAGTCCCCGAGGGTATATACCTAGTACCTAGTTATTCGGTACCAGCTGATAATCTTGTACTAAAGTAATATTCCGTACTGGTAACACCATTTAAATTCTAAATTCTATAAAAGCTAACACAGTCATCTTTTTACAGTGGTTACTCTTACACGGATTTGGCTATGCATTAAGATTTATTTGGCCTTGTATTATAACACTTTGCCTTTAGAAAAATTGATGAAGTCTAATTGACAGAAACGTCTTTCTAGGGCATTATAACTTTGGTATTATGTTCATAATATTTTGAAGTCTTTTCGTTAATTTTGGTTACGATAATCAATATTACGATAATTGATATCCATTGCACAAACGGGAATTTCTTTCATTTACATTAACCATATAAAAGAATAAAGATTTATCTAGTAAATAATATACATTTACCTGTTAAAAAGAAATTGAGCAATGTTTAATTTTGATTTAGATTTGATGTTGTAGAAAAAACGTAAAATGCGAATTTAACACTATATGTCAACTTTTAAAATATCATAATTTTGACATCGCAACTCCTGAATCAGCAATCATTTAAAAATTATTGATTTAGACACTTTACATTCAATTTTCTGTCAGAACAATTTAAGATAGTTGAATATTTTTCATAAAAGACAAAGTCTAGGTCGAGTAATAGAAAGGTTAAAAATAGATAGATCAATAAAAAGATAGATGCGCTCTTTCAAAAGAGTAGAAACAATAATCAGTCAATGTATTATAAAATAAAAAATACTCACAATCGGCAATCAGATAAAATCCACAACTTATGGAAAATGTGGATAAAAACAGAAATAAGCGGAAAAGATTCTCCATATTTTGAATCCTTGTATGATTATTCTCTATTTCTGTTTTCCACTTCTCCTTCCCGTTAGGTATGGACAGCCTGGACTACGGTAATGTTAGAAGTGATTTATGCCGTGTAAGCTTACATCTATACTTTGAATTTTCGGGTCATGGGGCAATATATTGCTTTGTTAGGTTTTTTAATACGACACAAATTTAAAGTCTAGTGTTTTAATATTATTTTAAGATCAGGCGTCTGTTCAAACATCCTTGCATAAACCAGTAGTAATAATATGGTAAGAGGATTAAAGTTTCAATGGAAAGTATAACACGACGAGAGATCACGACCCATTTCTGCGCGTGCCTAACTAGATTTGCATTTTTAAATAATTTAAGTTGATCTTTGTCATTACGGTTGCTATTCTATCATAATCCAATACACATGTAAATGTAATGAAATCGACAACAGTATTATAGATATTATTATAACAGATCACGAAAATATTACAAAAATATTTCTGCAAAGCACGAAATATCCAGCTGGTAATAATAATAATAATAATAATAATAATAATAATAATAATAATAATAATAATAATAATAAAAAAAAAATAATAATAATAATAATAATGATAATAATAATAGTAATAATAGTAATAGTAATAATAAAACCAAAACAATAATGATGATAGTAATAGATATTCATTTGGAGTGGTATTCACGTGAAGGTGACATGAAATAAACATTATGTGAGGTCCATGTGAGTTTTTCTCGTCTTTAAAGTAGCATGAAAATTACGTCATGTGAGATTTTATTTTACTTTGAGCGAAAATGAAAAAAGACTTACGGTAAGCTCACGTGATTTTTATTCTGCTGTAAGTTAGCATAAAATGACGTTAAGTGAGTTTCATATGAATTTTCATTTTTCTTTAGGGCAGCATGAAACAGACAATATCCGAGTTTCAGGTATAATTTCCTTAAAGGTAATATGAAGCAGACACGTGAAATTTACCAAAATTCAATGTGAGGCTGACTTTATATAAGTTTCACATTCATTTAACTCGAATGTGAATCAGAATTTTGATAATGTGAATTTTTATGATACCCCTAGATCACATTAATGAGTTAATCCTAGTTTTTCTTAGTAAAACCTAATTTTTCGCATTCACTGGCGAAAAACTAGGATTAAATTGAGAAAAATAGGTTTAAATGCGTCAAAATCACAATAATGCGTTAAACAGATTTTGTCAACAAAACCTTGTTTAACTGAGACGAACTAGATTTAACTATGTCAAAATCACATTAATATATTATTTGGCCACAGTAAAAGATGACAACCAATGAGAACATTCGACACAAGTAGACGAAACTGTTGATCGAAGCTGATCGTCCAAAAGTATTGATAAAACTGTTGCTTCATTAAAACTGGTGAATCAAATATAATTTCTTATTTCAAAAAATATGAGTCATTATAAAATGGTGTTTATAGGCGGTAAAACATGTATTATTACTTTGGCACCGTTTCTTAACCAATGTATTTGGTCTATGTCGTCTCAGTTCGGTTTTTATCATATAATTAAAGAAGCGGATATATGTTTAGTGAGACTTAACGCGTGCGATTTGACTTTCTTCAAGCGAAATAAACAAAGTTCGACTGCGCCAAAATCACAATACTGAATTCAACTTAGTGTTTCCCAACTTTTATTCAATTCAAATTGCTATGCCAAAGTCAAATTAATGAGTAAAACCTTTGATTTTCATGAAATTCAATTTCACTTATGAAAACATAGGTTAAACTAGAAAAACCAGTTTTAAATATTGCTAGTTTAACTGAGAAAAACTTGTTTTACCTCATTCAAGTAGTTTTGGCGTGCAATGCGTTGTTGTTAAATTCAGGTGAAAACAATTTGGCTGCATATTTTTACCATTTTATATCCGAGCTCAACCGAGGAATTCTAACTGACAGAAACGATCATCTTGGGAATTTTATTTATCTATTTATTTATTTTTTGGTTTTGCAAAACTAAACTTTTTTTCTAAAAAATCACAAATTTTCGACCCGCCTGGCCTTTCTAAAATAAAAGAGGACAATACTATATAAGCTGCATGGTGTCAAAGCTAGATCATTAACAGCTTCATTGCAAATTAGCAACAAATCTGTTAATTTTCCAGCTTTGATATCCTGTAGCTTATATAAATATTTCGTCTTTCACTTGATAAAGGCTAAGGCACCAACATTGGTGAATTTAAAGTCTTGTCTGATTTTTTTCCCCATAACGATACTTCTCTTTGCAGAACATTGAATTTTATTGGTATTATAACTTTGTTGTTATGTTTATAATATTGGAAAAAAGTATCAATGATAAATACATATTTTTTTCATTAACTCAGACTGGACAAACGAGTAGTCAGTATCATAATATACAAATATGATTGTAAGTTATATTTGAAAACATATCATTATTTAACAGTAGAATACTCTTGACCTACCACATAATTCCAAGAAAGGAATGCCGGATTTTAAATACAATGCTTTTTATCAACGTTTGAGACTCTCCTTTTTAATATATTTGTCATTTTGTTTAGATAACTACTTTAACGTCTTAAACAACGAAATTTATATGCATAGAAACAAAATTAAGTCAATCTTGTAAAAACAAATACCAGGTATTAAATGTGATATTTTTACGAGCAAGTTCTTTTAGCAAGACGCTTGGCATATTTGATGGCATGTTTTAGATAACTTTATTAATATACTTCACTCTGTTCATGTTAGGTATGTCACTGTTAAAGTAAATATTATATATATATAATACCTAATTTATAATGCTCATGACGATCGTTTCTGTCAATAGGCCTTCATCAGTTGAGATTTAATTTTAAACAGATTTTCTAAAGAGAAAGTGGTATCAGACAAGGACAAATAATAAAACGAAACGTATAGCCAAAATCTATCAAAGAGTGACCAATGTGAAAATATGGCTATCTCAGCTATTGATAGACTTATATTTCGTGATACTGCATTTAACCACTGCAAAGTAGTCAATTATTTTGGCTACAATGATCTTGAATATAACAAATGCTTAATTTACTGAGACCCTCGTAATGACTAATTAATCAATTTATTTAATTATCATATATCCATCTGTTTAATACCTATCTATGTGTCTGATGTGTTTTCATCTGTGTCTTTTCATTATGTATTTGTCTATATCTTTGTCTGTCTATCTATTTAGCTATCGCGCTATCCAACTATCTGTCTGTCTATCTACTGTTGTGTTATCCAAATAAGGAATCTCAGATACCAAATTATAAATCTTTAGGATGTCCAGGATATAGATACAAATCTGGTAAAAATGGACGAACACGAACCTCTGTAAACCAAGAGGTGGGACCAGGTGCCATGGAGGAATAAGTATCCCCTGTCGACCGGTCACACCCGCCGTGAGTCCACAGTCAAGTCCAATGAAATACGTGAGTGTATCCTCAATTGATACAGACGTCTCAACAACCGCCAACGAAAAGACAACTCAACATTTCACTTAGTGAAACAGAGTTATCGCAAAAATATATATATATATATATATATATATATATATATATAGATTTCATAAAATTATCCACGGCGAAGTAGATTAAAATTGTTCAATGAACTGTTTTGGTTTCAAAACCAAAACAGTTCATTGAACAATTTTAATCTACTTCGCCGTGGATAATTTTATGAAATCTATATGACTCTGTACACAGTATTTTAAAGCGGATTTATATATATATATATATATATATATATATATATATATATATATATATATATATATTATATATATATATATATATATATATATATATATATTATACCGACCGTATTGCGGAAGGTAGAAATCAAACGCGGTTTTTGATATCCCTGTGTCAATAATTTGTCAGTGAGTAGTTTACATCTGTATATGAAAAGTTCATATGTTGAACACGCCCTGGCATATTGGATCATTTGTGAAATATAAACTCCATATGCGGGTGACTGTGGGATGTTCTATATTAAGTAAAAGTATGAAGCGTGTGTGCTTGATTCTGTTGTCGTCTTTATTTGTAAATTGTCGTTGGTGTTTTGTCAGATGTCTCATACATGCGGTAGTTTGTCGTTAAAAGTTTGCCAGTCCGTCGTACTTGATTCGTTAACGATTCGCATATAATTTGCAAACGACCGTCAAAGAGAATGCTTTGTGAACACGCCACAACAGTTTTTTTCAATCACATACGACACCGTTGGGAATCGTTGGAGAACAACTTACAACAAAAAATATTTAGAGATTTTTTTGGAAGTCAAAAACAAATCGCAAAGCATGGCGATCATTGAATGCACCTTGGAGAATGTTAGAAGACTAAAATACGATGATACGAGACCACTTAACGATCTTTTGAGAATTTCGGTTCTTACATTATTCGCCAAAAGTCGTGTTCATGTGTGACTGGGGCTTAATATAAAATATCTAAGACTCATTCTAAATATATTTGACTTCCATTTCTACAGCCGGGCACTTGGCAAAGTTGCAGTCATTACCTGTAGAAAACGTCCGCAGGTTTGGCCCAGATTCAAATCCAATCATTTCTAATGACCCAAATTCGAATCCAGTCATTTCTAGTGGCCTAAATCCAGTCATTTCTAATGGCCAAAATTTGAATCTAGTCATTTCTATCTGCTTAACTCAGATTAAAATCCAATAATTTCTAACAGACCAAATTTGAATCCAGTCACTTTTACTGACCCAAATTCAAATCCAGTAAGCGAATACTGAAATCTGAAATATGTCAAAAATATTTCAAAAGTATTTCAAAATTAGGTTGCAAAATCATACATGATGACGCAAAATGAGAAATACTGTCTCCGTATTTATTATAGTAATTCGCTTTGTTATACACTGATGTTGTGAGGTGGTATATAAAGTGTGGTGGGATTTAGGCGAGGTTATTATTTTATTAAAAGATATAACTCAGAACATACTGTTTATATACTCATAGCAAAATTGCTACGAGGGAAAGGAAGAACGAACACCAATTATAGATAGGCGAAATATTCATTAAAAAATTTGGCAAAAATATAGACTGGTTAATCGGGATTTGTTAATTCAAGATTTAAAAAGGTGTTAAAGGAGTTTGAATATATTCCAATGTGCATTTTATGACATAGCCAATTGTCTTTTTCACCTCAGATTACGTTCCAACTCTTAATGAACTAGAATGTCGTTGGAGGTCACCTACTTCGTGGTCTAGATTTGGGATTCTTTTTTTAATAAAAATATAAATCGAAATTGAATAAAAGCAAGATTTCAAATAGAGAAAAACTTTCATTTTATTTCTAAGTAATCGTTGTATTTGATCGTAATGATTAAAATAGATTCATAATTGTTTTGTTTACAGATCGGCAGATAATAAGGTTACGAATTTATTTTAAACTTATTCTTAAACTTACATCAATGGTAAATTACTTTATAGTTCAAAGAACTGAATCTACAAATACTTATCAAAACATACCTAATTCAAAACTCTGTAATTCTCTATCTTTATCATTGGCAATATTAAAGTGAATCATTGGCGAAATCAGAGAGAACAAAGAGCAGTGTACAAACCTAGATAAACCAGGACCAGGTGAAACAAATACTAATGTGGACATAATTGTTGAATGACCCCAAACTCTGTGATTCCATAGATCAAATCAAAGTATATAACTTTTTCTCACTAAAGTTCATACATGTATTATCGAGTAATTAAATAATCCGGAAAGTGAAATAATGTAAAACCTGTACATACATAACACTCCAGTGATGATATAGCTATGTAAAATACTGCAGTTCAGCGCACCATTTGAACTGGTTTATATATAAAGTGCAGTTACCAACGTGTTTACCCATTAGGAAGTCCAACAGACAATACACAAATAAGGAGAACATGCGACAAGTACGGACCTTTGAAAAATACAAGTGGGATCAGGTGCTTAGGTGAACTAGAATTGCCTGTCAACCAGCGACATGGGATACTAATCTGCTCACTACACATAATAAAACTTACATTCCACATAACTCAGCGCTCTATCGTTTTCTTTAAATATTTAAAGGGGCATTAACTGTTTTTTTTTTCAAAAGAATGATTTTTCTTTATAACTATTTAATTTGGTATACAATAACAAAGAGAGATGTACATATGCATAAAAATTCTTTAATTCCAATATAGTTGGTGATAATTGCTTGAGAAACCCGGCTTGGTGATTATGTACTTGCAATTGATTAATTCATCATTACTATTTGTATATATACACCACACTGGACTTGACCTTATTTTTCACAAACTATATTAGAATATAAGATTTTATGTCCGTGTTTATCTCTTATTTGTTATTGTACACCATCAAGTACAAGTAGTAAAAAGTAAAAAGTAGGGAAAATTCGAAATAATATTTTTGGTAAACACAGCTAATAGCCCTTTAAGCATATCGCTATCCAATGATCAGCAATCAATATAACAATCCAAATCATATGTAATTTTGATACTACAATATAATCCATATTTCCCAGGTACAATATAGACTACGTGTACTTTTAGATTATAACAATCACAATCAGGTTTACCCGAGATAGGTGTTAATAAACGAAACGAAATTTAACTTGATATCCATAACACTCCATCGGACCATTGGTAATTTTTTTTAATATTTACTTGATAGTAATTCACATTTACTATAAAAATTAAAGTTTGAAGTTTTCCTTAGGGACAGGGCATATGTAATGTTGTAATAACTTTTACCCAATCCCTTTTCATGAAATTGTGAAATAAAATATGTGTTTAAACTAAAAAAAAGTTTGAAGATGATTTTGTGTGGCAGATATCTGGAAAATGAAAAAGAAAATCATTACAACATATAAAATACGAATGTATTCAAATATTCAAAGTAAACTTGATGTGAGCAGCGATATATAGCTTTATATATATCGCTGCTGTGAGATATTGTGGTAAGGACACCGTTTAAGAGATAAGTCTAGATGAGTCTAGGATAAATATACAGTGTTCAATTTCAAATATACAGTTTAGAAGCGCTTTTAAATTATTGATTCAAAAGTCGAATTAGTTTAAGGTTCAATAAATTCTGTTTCCAATGTACTAGGTATTGTCCTCATAGGTAATAAAACCGTTTTAATAGCATTAATGTCATTTAATAGGGATTACAAAGTATTACTAATCTAGCCCAATAACCTACATCAGTACAGCCATACCTGGGATCACCTGTCTACAATATATATAACTGCGAAAAAGGCATATTAATTAAGTTCATTACCATAGGTAATGACAGGTGAAAGTGCAGAGGGTAGATCACCGTGAAATTATTGACCGGATATAACAAAAGCATTGTTTTGTAACTTTTACTTTCTATTGTGTTATAGATGTGAGATAAAACCATTGCCATTTGAAACTGACTTTAGATTTATCTATAGTTTATTGACAAGTAAATGACATGTATACAAAAGAACTAATTATATTGAAATCCGAGAGTCTACAAAAACAAATAGCGGAGGACTCAAGAGGGCATTTAGATGATGTGGAGTGAGATGCCACTAAAGAGTGTACAGCCTCGTTGATTGGTTCATCATAGATCCTTGGTCAAAAATCAAAATAGTTGATACAAGCATTGAAACATTTTTAAAAAAGTTTAATAACCTTTCTTGAACGAGCAATTAGAAAAATTAAAGGTAGGATTGGATGCCTTAGGGAAATGAATATCCTTGGAGACTAGTTTCAAAATTCACGCTGGGTTTTTAGTAAGGTCATGACCAAATGGCATATATGGTTTTTGTTTTTAACAGTAAATAAGACAATTAGTTTTCCAACAAGATCAATTTTGGTTAATACTTACTGTTCTTTAATTAGGGTCATTCGACTTTAAGTTGGATGTCCCTGTCATTATTATTATTTGTTTTCTCCTAGTAAAACTGTAACTGTCTCTTGGTAAACACGACACATATGATTTAACTAAAATTTTCAAAACTGATGAATCTTCAAAAGATCTAGTTATTATTATTATTATTATTATTGTTATTATTATTATTATTATTATTATTATTACAGTGATGGGACATAAATATTCACCACTTTGACTTATGTTAATTTTCTTCTTTGTTTTACATAAAACTAACAATTTTTAAATGTCCACAGAATCCACTAATTTAATCAATATTTCAAATATTTTATTTTTACACGAAGGAAATTAAATTAATATTTTCAATCTTTTTGAAATTTAGATATACTCCTTGTTTATTTTGAGAAATTATTGATTCTGTGGAGTATAAAACTGTTTTAGGTAAATTTTGACATATTTCATTAGACTGAAAGAATAACTACGGAATTTACAAAATTACTCTGTAAATAATCATGATAATTTAAAAATACATATATTTAGAAATATGAAATTATCCTACTATAAATTTGTACAAATTTATCAAATTCTGGTATGATTTGTGGATTTTACCAGCATTTAAAAAGTGTTGGTTTTATATAAAACAAAGAAGAAAATAATATAGTGGCTAATATTTATGTCCCATGACTGTACATTGTAATTTTTTTTTGTTAAATATAATAATACGTGGTAGTCATAAATAATCATGTAAATGACAAAACAATAGTATGGTACATTAGAAACAGTCACGCATTGATAAATATTATATTGTTATTGTTGTTGTATTGTTGTTTAACGTCCCACTCAAGAATCTTTCATTCATATGGAGACGTCACCTAATGCCGGTGAAGGGCTTCAACTTTTGGCCAAAGCTTGGCACTTGCGGCCATTGACCAGTGAGGGTTCTTAACACCTACTGTGACACGATATCTCGTGTCTTATATCATCTGAGGGACGATAAATATTATAAGTATGACACCAAAGTTATAATCCTCAGGGCGATCGTTTCTGTCAAATAGACTTCATCAGTTGAGCTCCAATTTGAAATATTATTTTCTAAAGAAAAAGTGGTATACAAGGCCAAATAATAATTCTAAATGCATAACCAAATCTGTCTTAAAATAACCACTGTAAAAAGATGACTATCTTAATTTTTGAAGAATTAAGAATTTAAAGGGTGTTATCAGTGCAAAGTAAAAATGAAGAAGTACCAATTAATAATTGCAGCTCAAGTCCATTAGAACATGACGAATTAGATGAGCAATGGACTCAACATGAAAAACAATTGCGAATCCCAAATGGGATAGGACCAGGTGTCCGGAAGGAGTCAGCGTCCTCTGCTGCCATGCCACACCCGTCGCAAATGTTCCATGGAAACCTTTCTAGTATGATAAACGGGTCAAATTCGGTTTGGTGAAGAGTCAAGTTCGGTGAAAAGCACAATTGGCGAAAGGGGGTCACTGACTGTGGCCGTGTTCCAGAATACTATCTAATATTATTGAAAGGGGGACTTCATAATGTTTAACAAGATCCCCGTATTGACCATTAAACTTCTCAAAGCATTCAACAACGTAACCTTGTGTAAGTAGTTAATTGGTGAGTCATTTCGCTCTCAGAATAAAACATTCATAAGAAGAGCATGCCCTAGCATAACGTATAAGTTGTGAAATGAAAATGCCATAGGCAGGAGAAGATGGAATATTACTACTTAGAAATGAGAAGTTCGTGATATGGAAATTGAAATCGTCGCATTTGTCATAAATGGGGGTGTGAAGTTGACCGTACTTTCCAATTGACAGGAGTAAATCTAGGTAAGAAGCAGATGTGTTGCTCTCTGTCGTCTTATTGATCTCTAGCTCAACAAGATATATCTGGCTGAGGTAATTCTGAATTATTTATGGACAGGACATCATTGATATACCTGTAAGTAAAATTGAACCGAGATACTAACTGTTTGTTTCCTTTGGAGAGCAGAGACTGTATAAATTCCACTTCAAATGAATACAAAAAGATGTCAGCCAAAAGAGGTGCACAATTGGTACCCACTGGAATGCCGCAAAAAAAAAAAAAACCCAAAAAACCAAAACGAATATGTTGTCCACCAAAAACCCCAGCATTTTGATAATATCATTCTCAGTGTACTTGTTATTGGAATCAGAGTGTTAATATAAGATTATCAGCTGGTACCAAAATACCAAGTACTAAGGTTTATGTATCCTCTTGGGACTCAAATGGTCCACCAGCAGTGGCCATTACCTAGCTAGTGGTTATAAATATTATAAACGTAACACCAAAGTCATAATGGAATATAAATTTAAATTTAGATACAGTGGAGACTGTCTAGAAATACCACCCTTCTGCCACTGGAAAGTGGTCATACTATACTGCTGGTATCTCAAAACAGCTTCTATCTGAATGACTATTGAACAAAGTGAGATTTGAAAATGTGGTCCCCGAAGACAAGTGGTCTTAAGACAGGAGTATAAAAAGAACAGATACCGATGCTATCTGGAGGTCAAAGAGTCTAAATACATGTACACGTGACTTTTTTATCAAAATTATTAATATCAAATGGAACTTAAAATTCCATTTGAGTTACAACTGCAAATGGATTTTAGGAGGAAAATTAAATAATATCTATTTATATTATCCGGGAACATGGGTTTGCTATCATGGATAATATGTTGGTTACAAACTGTCCAGAATTTTATTCTTCCATTCCACTTGAAAAACAATCATTTACAATATGGTAATTTAAATAGAATGAAAAGAAAAAAATCAAATTGATTTTGAATTTTATTAAAATTTCTATATAAAAGACACCATGAAATAATATGATTGCTATATTAAAAAGATTAAGAAAATAAACATTGTAAAAGTATCACATTTCATCACATGTATAAATAATATTGTAACAAGTGTAAAATTTATACAAAAGAAAATAAGAATCTATTTACTCAAAGGGTGAGTAAAAAGAATGAGTTGTTATAGAATATAGCTATAGCTCTCTCTGTCTCTCTCTCTCTGTCTCACTCTCTGTCTGTCTCTCTCTCTCTCACACACACACACACAGACACATACATACTCACATATTCTTTTATATGGCATTTTTTGAATTTTAATTTGAAAATCCTTGCTTATTATAAAAAATACGAAACCCAACACAAACATTGACTTAACAACATTTTCGGTTTGTAAGGAGTATGATGATAAATATATTTTCTTTTTGCTATACAACAATCTCATAGCAATATAAAAATCTCAGATACCAAAGTATAAATCAATAGAATGTCCAGGACATAGATACAAATCCGGTAAAAATGGACAAACACGGACCTCTGGAAACCAAGAGGTGGGATCAGGTGCCATGGAGGAGTAAGAATCCCCTGTCGACCGGTCACACCCGCCGTGAGTCCACAGTCAAGTCCAATGAAACACGTGAGGAGTGTATCCTCGTCACAATTGGTACAGACGTCTCAACAACCGCCAACGAAAAAGCAACTCAACATTTCACTTAGTGAAACAGAGTCTGTAAATAGCACATTTTGTATCTGAAAGTATGTTTATCATTAAAAGGTAAATAATAGAAACTATTGCTGAAAATGTAGTCCCAAATCATTAATAAAATATTTTGTGAGAAAACTTGTGAGAAAATGTGGCACCTTATTAAATTACAATATAGATTAAAGGCTAACCTTCAGACTTTGCAATACAAAATGATAAAAACTTTCTACCATTAAAATGAAAAAAAGTGAATTCTCACAAAAAAGTTCAGATATTGATATATCAAAATGGTAAGAAGGAATTGACCCTTTTATCCTATAGTTTCTAAATGGAATGCTTCTTCCTGTTGTTCAGGCCAGTCCATTATGATCTGAAGCATTGGAAGAAATAATATTGCTTTTCAACATTAAAAACATAATAAATACTTAGATATTACAAAACTAATAATAATCACTTAATACAAATGATTTTATTTCTATGGTACATAACCATTATTTATCTAAAATAAACCTGGCATGTTTTTCCTTTCTACATCTGTAAACAGTGTTTTACATCCTACAAAAATGTAGTTGAGCTTTAGTATTTTGTAACTGTTCAGTCTGTTCTAATATTTCTAAATGGATATCACAGCGTAAACACATTAAAGATAATATTTGCCTCATAATGATTACAAAGCACTGGCCAATCAGGCATGCTGCTAATTCTTGATTGACTACTTATTCATTTACAAGCCTCAATATCAATATTTTGTGATGAAAAAAAACAACAAAAAACACTGGAGTCATACAGGAAGAGTGCTGCTAATTTTAATGGACTAATGATTCTATAGCTAGATTCCATTTCATTATCTTGTGTGAAGAAAATACATCACAGTCACACATAAAGCATGCTGCTAATTCTAATGGCAGGAGAACCGATTCTATACTAACCCTCATATAATTATCTTGTGACGAAAATATATTACACTCATACATGAAGCGTGCTGCTAATTTTAATGGTGAGCCAATACTATTGCTAGCTTCCATATCATTAGCTTGTGATGAACGTTCACTTCATCATATATGAAGCATGCTGCTAAATTTAATGGACTACTTATTCTCTACTAACCCTCATATCATTACAATGTATCATGTGACAAAAATAAATCACTCTCGTACATGAAGCATGCTGCTAATTTTAATGGAGTGCTGATACTATAGCTAGCTTCCATATCATTACCTTGTGACGATAATAAATCACACTCAAACATGAAGTGTGCTGCTAATTTTAAATGAGTGCTGATACTATAGCTAGCTTCCATATCATTAGCTTGTGACGATAATAAATCACACTTATACATGAAGTGTGCTGCTAATTCTAATGGATTCTATAGCTAACTTCCAACATATTATTCTGCTAAAAATACAAAACAGTTGTAGTCAAGGAATGCTATTAATTCTGTTGGAATTACTTATACTAGCTTTCCTCCCATTGACCCGTGATGAAAATGCAAAGCAGTCATGGTAGATGGATGCTGTAAATTGTTCTTTATTACTGATTCTATAAATAGCATTTCAGTGTTGTGATGCTGCTAATTGTTCCTTGTTACCGATTCTATAAATAGCATGTCAATATCTTTTGATGGAAGTCTACTTGTTCCTGTTGTACATTCTAGATGCCACTAATTTTGTTTGGTTCCAGATTTTTTCTCTTCCTCCACTATTTCTTCCATTTTTATGATCTACAAAAATATTTTATAAATTGATTTCTCTGTAAATACTGTTTTTCATATTTGATTTAGCAATTTGATACTTTGGATGAAAAATAGCGAATTTGAAATATATGAAAACTTAAATTTCTAAATGTTAAGTAACTCGGTGAATATAAGGAACACAATTTACATAACAATCTTTAAACCAGGTGTTTGTAACAAATGCATATGGCAACATATATGAAGCCATGGTGACACTGGTAATTTCTATAACTCTTGTTGTATTCCTTATTTAGAGCTTTTAAAGCATAAGTTGTGTTATTTCCATTTTTCTTTCTTTTTTTCTTTTTAGATTGAAGAACAATAACAAAGAGATGTACACAGGCATGAAAATATTTAAATTCTTTTATATTTTGTGAAAATTACTTGAGAAACACGGTTTGACAATTATTCATTTGAAAATGATTAATTTGACCTCACTAATTGCATATGCATAAAACACTTTACTGAAGTGATCTTCATTTAGATTTGTTTAAATTATCAACTTCTTAAAAACTAACATACCGTATTCGACGCCATAAGTGCCCAAGGGCGCTACAAAAATAGGGGACAAAAATGACGGGCACTTATTGGGACTAATTTATTGTCAAATTCACGTAAAAAAATTATTTTTATAAGACATGGTAGTAAAGCTGTTGTAGTTATTACAGAGGATACCTAATGGCATTCTCTTGTAGCTGAGGCTAGAGCTCTATAAACTATTACTTACGTTTTTCTGGTCGACATCTCTTGTCAAATCGCTAGAAATGATTTTCTATCGTATGTAAAAAAAATGTGAGTAAATCGCTTTTATAGCGACATGGGCACTTATTGGTTCGAACATGGCACTCATCTTTTTACAGTGGTTATTCTTAAACAGAATTAGGTTTAGTATCTGGCCTTGTCTCATACCTTTTTTTCTTTCAGAACTAAACATCTATTTGAGAATTTAGCTCATCTGATGAAGTCTTGTTAACAGGAACGATTGTAAATATTAACTTTAATATTTTGTTTATATTTCATGCCACTGTGTAATTGCCACTGCTGGTGGACTGCAGTACCTACAGTATTTTGCTCCTGTTAAATTTTCACCATTTCTCCCCCTTAGATGAGAGAGGAAATTTAAATGAAAGCAAACTTTTCAAGCTAAGTAATAGGGAACTTTCGAGTTGTGGTCTCTCAAGACAGGTAGTCCTTTCTGACAGTGGTCTCTCAAGGCAGCTTTTACTGTATCACCAATAGGGAACTTTCGAGTTAGCCCGGATTACTGTTATAATCCTGCTTTTATTATCGCCAGGTGCGTGATTCTAGAAAAATGTTGCTCAATGTTATTTCCGGTTTTGATAATATATAGATAGCCCCCATAGCACAATTGGTAAAAGTGCCCTGCAAGTGTTTGGAAGGTCCTGGGTTCGATTCCCGTTCTGTCCGCACATTTTTCTCTGTCTGATACATTTCAGTAATTTGGCGTTCAACTAAATAACCACTGTGGTATGTTTTAAGAGTATCTTGGGTTTTTTTTAAACAAAATAAATTTAATGCGCTAAAAAGTAAAAACATTTCCATTTACTTTACATATGTTGCGAAGGTAATTATGAAAACCAGAAGAACAAATGAGGAACAAAATCAAGAAGGTGCGAATAAATGCAGGATCATAACAGTAATCCTGGCTAACTCGAAAATTCCCCATTGAAGCATGGACACATATCAGATCCGTGAGACTGTTGTGGTCTAGGCCAAATTTATGACAGGATGAATATTTTCTGTTGTAAATGGGAGAAAATTTTCAATTACGCAGTATTTCAATGGTGAAATGTAACCAGCATTTACCGTGTTCAGCTTGTCTTCATCATTTGCAAATTTTTCCTTGGCAAGACTGCAATATTTATCTATCAAATCAAAGTCTGTCTCCTCTGACACACATGCACACTGAATAATATGAACATAATCCTCAATTTCTTCCGGATCTATATCATTTGCCTTAATCCAATACTCTAAAGATTTCTCATATTTCTTCTGATTCTCCAGTGCTGATCCTAGATTGCGTATGAATGCCTAAAAATATAAAAATCTCATATCTCATATTATGCTGCAAAAGTTTATTTTGAAATGTTCTTTTTTTAAAAAAAAATAAAAAGGTTAGTGCATCTTAAATTAGCAACTTCAAGGAACCTGAATCACACACTAGGACATTTTGATGTTTTAGTGTCTAATTATAATTATAATTGAGGCCAACATAGTTTAAAGATTATAACAGACAGTCCAGGACCCAGTTGTTCATCTACTGGTTAAATTTTAACCCACGGTTAAATATCATAAGCAAAGGATTAATATTTAAACTTTGGTTAAAATCTGTTGTTCAATAATAGTTAAAATCAACTATGGTTAAACCACTGGTAAAATATGGGAAATTTAGCCAAACCTTGAGGCTATGTTACATATTTTAAGCAATGAAGGGTTATCATTTCAAACTGGCTGAAGATTGGCACTGTAATTAAGATTTTAAGCCTAGGTTGTATAACCCTTGGCTACAATATTTAACCAAGGGTTATATTTAACCATGGGTCCAGGACATGAAAATAGAGAAAAAAATGTAGAACATTTCCCATAAGTATCCATCTAACAATGATAGATAGCTATGTTAAAATTTTGTAGGTCTTTGGGCAATGAACAATACTCTTAATCACATGTTCCCTCTATTCATCATAATTTTCAAATTAATTGCCAAAACATCACGATTCTGACAAATCCACTCAAAAAGTATAAAAAAGGTCCATACAGTGGGTCTGATTGGTTATCTGAGTAAAACATGTAAATAGTAAGAATAGGTTGATCACTGGTTCATGATTTTTTTTAAATATGTACAAACTTTTGACCCCTTTTGGGCCCCAATTGGTTCTTGCCCCTTTTCATTTAGGATCAAAAGATAATTCCTAACAACTTCCTCATATCTCTTTCTATACAAAGAGTCAATCAATTTTGAGTTAATAAGCCATTTGTATAAAACTATACACTGTCATTTGAAGTGTCCAATAAGTGGCTCATGGACAGATATCATTTTTTTAACTTTGTAGATATTGACTTAACAATCATGCATGCAAAATTCTAAAGACATTTGATCATTATTTTTTCAGAAGACTTCAAAGATGTAGTTTTTGTCCCTTTTGGGAACCTTATGTGTTCTTTCCCCTTTTCATTTGCAAACTTTATGTGGCTTTACATGGGAATACTTCCTGTCAAGTCTGGTTAAAATGGCCTACTGGTACTTAAGAAGAAGTTGAACATATATAAAATTTGTTTAACAACATATTTTCTGTTTACTTAGGTGTCTGTGACCTTGATCTTTGATTCCATAACTTTATAATTTTGTCAAAATGATCTTGTTTTCATTTGCAAACTTTGTAAATATTGCCATAACAATCATGCACTGGTTCAGGATGATAAGATTTTTAAAGTCATAACAAGTTTTTGTCCTTTTTGTCCCCTTTTGGGGACTTTACTGGCCAAAGCCCTTTTTCCTTTGCAAATTGTATGCAGCTTAATTCACCTGGGGATACTTCATGCCAAGTTTGATTAAAATTGATCATCTGCATGGTTCTTGACAAAAAGCTGAAAATGTATGAAAGTTAATAACAGATGAAATATGATGCACAATGACAGACACAAAAACAACATCAATAGGTCACCGTGAGCCTTTTGACATTTGGCAAAAGGTCAATTGTCCAGGCAATCTTAAATATATCATATGTTTGTTAAAAAGATAACGAGAGCACAATTTTATAAAATTTATGAAACAAAAAGGTAAGCACATTTGAAGCACTCCTTACCACACTTTCTGGGTAATGCTTGTGTGCTGTCTCGTTGAACTTTATAAACATGTCCACGTTGAGTGGTTTCTGTTCTCCCAGCCATTTGTTTATGACGTCAAAGATATTTATTTCAAACACTGGTTTCAACTTCTCAGCAAGCTGTATCAACATCTCCGAGTCACCACTTGGAATGATGTGCTTGGTGATTTTATGAGTTATAAGCTCTCCATTACCTGGCCAACTACAAATGACATTCAGTTGTTCATATTTAAGAATTAATTTATCATTTCACAGTCAACTGATCTACAAGTGATGTTCTTTTACTATTATTTAATCTAACTCATTAATCCCTGAAAAAAAATGGACGCTTCTGTTAATCAATGACTAAGACCAGTCCAAATGTCTTTAAGGGTAAATGAATGAACATCATCAAAAATTGAAAAGGATCTTAGTGGTCAACTGGTCAGAGAAACATACTTCTGACATCTTTCATCACAGGTGTTAATAAAACCAGAAATGTACCGATAAAAATATAATATTGACGAAGTTGTAGATCAAAGATTGTTATTGCTATTACTATACACGGACTGAATTCCACGGGTGGTAATTTTCATGCTTTTCTCACTCTTGAAACAATCGCAGGTTTCTCTTTTAGTTTGTGGATCTGGAGAAGCTAAAATTATAATTATATCTGAGGCCGTTTTACGACAGGTCCCAAGTCTTAATTAGACTTTGTCTTAGGACAACACTTATGACTTGCAACCATTTTACAAAGAATCAGGACTTGTGACTTCGGACCAAATCAGTGTATTTATGACTTGTCGGATGCAACGCGTACACATAGCTAGGTTATTGTTGTACGTTCATAACGCATCTTTGTAACATCACATAACAATACTCATTAATTATCAAGAGCTAAAATGAAAATGTGTGAATATGCCTTAATACTTGAGTTAAGGTAGGGTTAATAAAACAGTCCAATGTTTTAACTTAAGATCAACTGACTTAAGACTATGACTTAGGACTTTTTGATAAAATGGCCCCCAGATCCTGCAAAGACAGTCAAGAAATTTTATCATATCATATAATTCACCTACCACTAAAATATGATGAAGGTATGTAATTTGATTATATCATATAGTATATCACTTAGAATATTTAAAAGGCATATAACCATATGTATATAATTCACCAACCAATTAGAATAAGAGGTATGTAACTGTGTGTATATAATTCACCGACCACTAAGAATAAGAGGTATGTACCTGTGTGTATCTAATTCACCGACCACTAAGAATAAGAGGTATGTAACTGTGTGTATATAATTCTCTGACCACTAAGAATAAGAGGTATGTAACTGTGTGTATATAATTCACCGACCACTAAGAATAAGAGGTATGTAACTGTGTGAATATAATTCACCGACCACTAAGAATAAGAGGTATGTAATTGTGTATATATAATTCACCGACCACTTAGAATATGTCAGATGTTTGAAAATGTTTGTATAAAATTCACCGACCACTAAGAATAAGAGGTATGTAACTGTGTGTATATAATTCTCTGACCACTTAGAATAAGAGGTATGTAACTGTGTATATATAATTCACCGACCACTAAGAATAAGAGGTATGTAACTGTGTGTATATAATTCACTGACCACTTAGAATAAGAGGTATGTAACTGTGTATATATAATTCACTGACCACTAAGAATAAGAGGTATGTAACTGTGTATATATAATTCACCGACCACTTAGAATATGTCAGATGTTTGAAAATGTTTGTATATAATTCACTGACCACTAAGAATATGTCAGAGGTATGTAACTGTGTATATATAATTCACTGACCACTTAAAATATATTAGAGGCATGTAACCATATGTATATAATTCACCAACCACTTAGAATATGTCAGAGGTATGTAACTAAGTGTATATAATTCATTCACCACTAAAAATTATGTCAGAGGTATGTAACTGTGTGTATACAATCCACATACCACTTAAAACATGTCAGAGGTTTGTAACGTTGTGTATATTATTCACAAACCACTAAGAATATGTCAGAGATATGTAGCTAAATGTATATAATTCACTGACCACTTACAATATGTCAGAGGCATGTAACCATATTTATATAATTTACTGACCACTTAGAATATGTCAGAGGCATGTAACCATATTTATATAATTCACTGACCACTTAGAATATGTCAGAGGCATGTAACCATATTTATATAATTCACTGACCACTTAGAATATGTCAGAGGTATGTAACTGTGTGTATATAATTCACCGACCATTTAGAATATGTTAGAAGCATGTATCCATGTGTATATAATTCACATACCAATCAATAGCATAGTCCAATGTGAGTTCTCTTGGGCGTGTTGGTTTATTGTCTGAGTCTGACATTCTGTTATCCAAGATATCAAGGTATACAAAATCCTCAACATGGAGTGCTTTAGTAGGCATAAAGGCAAGTAATATCCTTAATGCCTCTTCATCTTTCTCTTCAGAAATAAGAAATTTTACAATCTGATTGTGAACAAATGGCAATGTTCCATCAATCAAATATGTGTTCCCGGCTTTTCTTTCTCGATCAATGACCTCAACTGTAATCAAATATTTCAAAGTAGTGTACGTAACATTTAAAAGGACATTAATTTTGTTCAAACAATTATAAACAAGAGCAACAGAATTTTACAATCATATAGAGTTACAGTGAAACCTGTCTTGAGAGACCACCATATCTGCCACTGATATGTGGTCTCTCAAGACAGGTGGTCTCTCAAAAGAGGTTTTATTCAAAGGATTATTTAACTAAGTGGTTTTTAGAGTGTGGTCTTTCAAGACAGGTAGTCCTTTCTGACAGTGGTCTCTCAAGGCAGCTTTTACTGTATCACCAATAGGGAACTTTTGAGTTAGCCCGGATTACTGTTATAATCCTGCTTTTATTATCGCCAGTTGCGTGATTCTAGAAAAATGTTCCTCAATGTTATTTCCAGTTTCAATAGTATATAGATAGCTCCCATAGCACAATTGGTAAAAGCGCCCTGCAAAGTGTTCAGAAGGTTCTGGGTCCCTGTCTGTCTGCACATTTTTCTCTGCCTGATACATTTCAGTAATTTGGCGTTCAACTAAATAACCCACTGTGGTATGTTTTAAGAGTATCTTGGGTTTCTTTATACAAAATAAATTTAATGCGCTAAAAAATAAAAATATTTCCATTTACTTTACATATGTTGCGAAGGTAAATATGAAAACCTGACAAACATATGAGGAACAAAATCTAGAAGGTGGGAATAAATGAAGGATCATAACAGAAATCCGGGCTAACTCGAAAGTTCCCTATTCTTGGTGACATGTCAAAAATGTTTACTTGAGCTATGAACGTGTGTTTATGCAGTAAGGAAGTTTATGGACTGGTGTTTATGCAGTAAGGAAATTCATGGACTAGTGTTTGTGCAATAAGAAAGGTTATGGACTAGTGTTTGTGCAATAAGAAAGGTTATGGACTTGTGTTTATGCAGTAGGGAAATTCATGGACTAGTGTTTGTGCAATAAGAAAGGTTATGGACTGGTGTTTATGCAGTAAGGAAATTCATGGACTAGTGTTTGTGCAATAAGAAAGGTTATGGACTGGTGTTTATGCAGTAAGGAAATTCATAGACTAGTGTTTGTGCAATAAGAAAGGTTATGGACTGGTGTTTATGCAGTAAGGAAATTCATGGACTAGTGTTTGTGCAATAAGAAAGGTTATGGACTGGTGTTTATGCAGTAAGGAAGTTTATGGACTTGTGTTTATGCAGTAAGGAAATTCATGGACTAGTGTTTGTGCAATAAGAAAGGTTATGGACTGGTGTTTATGCAGTAAGGAAATTCATGGACTAGTGTTTGTGCAATAAGAAAGGTTATGGACTGGTGTTTGTGCAATAAGAAAGGTTATGGACTGGTGTTTATGCAGTAAGGAAACTTATTGAATTGTATTTATGCAGTACAGAAACATACAAATGTAAATAATGATAAAAATTATTGTTCTTTTGTAAAGAATTAAAAAATTACCAAAGTGATTGATAATCTTTGACTAAAAACTCACAGAATGGTCTAAATTCATCTAAAGCTTCCTGGACTCTTTTCATGTGGATAAGGGTCATGATGACATTTTCCCAGCTGTTTAAAAAGCTTGTTACATTGTCTGAGGATTTGTTTAGCTAAAAAGTAAAAATCGTATATGTGAAAATTTTTCTTCCTTACATGACAGGACAAATTTTGAATGAGAGCAAAATTTTTTAGCTAAATAATTGAACCACTGACATATTTGACATCAATGAGACTATGTTGATTTAGGGTGAATTTAAGAAGGTGTGAATATGCTTTCTGTCATGGAAGAGTGAAAATAAGCGGGGACAAAAATTTCCCGTTAAATAATTAGACGTGTTCAAAAAAATTATGTATCAAGAGCTTAGTCTGTCAAATTGAAATGCAAAAACATGAAGATCATTATAAAACTCATTAACAAATTTAAAAGTCACAGGCAAATACTGCCAATGTTGGCAACAATCAAACTCATTAACAAAGTCAGGTCCTTGGCAAATATTACCAATGTTGTTGGCAATAATCAATTAAACAAAGTGAAGTCCCTGGCAAATATTACCAATATTATTGGCCATAATCACAATCATAAACAAATTAAAAAGTCCTTCTCAAATATTACCAATGTTGGCCATAATCAAACTAAATAACAAATTAAAGTACCTGGCAAATATTGCCAATGTTGGCCACAATGAAACTCATAAACAAAGTGAAGTCCCTGGCAAATATTACCAATATTAGTGGCCATAATCAAACTCATAATTAAATTAAAAAGTCCCTGGCAAATACATGTATTACCAATGTTGCTGGCCATTATCAAACTCATTAACAAAGTCAGGTCCTTGGCAATAATTACCAATGTTGTTGGCAATAATCAAACTAAACTAATGAACAAATCAAAAAGTCCCTAGCAAATATTAAAAATATTATTGGCCATGATCAAAATCATAAACAAATTAAAAAGTCCTTCTTGGCAACGTGGCCAATCAAACTAATTAATCATTAAAATGTCCCTGGCAAAAGTCATGTTGGCCATCCTTGGCACTTATTAACAAATTAAAAAGTCCCTGGCAAATATTACCAATGTTGGCCATAATCAAACTCATAAACAAAGTGAAGTCCCTGGCAAATATTACCAATGTTGTTGACCATTATTAAAATCATTCACAAATTAAAAAGTCCCTAGCAAATATTACCAATTTTACCGGCCATAATGAAACTCATAATTAAATTAAAAAGTCCCTGGCAAATATTGCCAATGTTGGCCATAATCAAACTAATTAAGAAATTAAAATGTCCCTGGCAAATATCACCAATGTTGGTCATCATCAAACTCATTAACAAGTTAGTTAAAAAGTCCCTGCCAAAATTAACAATGTTGGTCATAATCAAACTCATACAAATTCAAGTCCCTGGCAAAAACATGTATTACCAATGTTGCTGGCCATTATCAAACTCATTAACAAATTAAAAAGTCCCTGGTAAATACTACCAATGCTGGCAAAAACATGTATTACCAATGTTGCTGGCCATTATCAAACTCATTAACAAATTAAAAAGTCCCTGGTAAATACTACCAATGCTGGCAAAAACATGTATTACCAATGTTGTCGGCCATTATCAAACTCATTAACAAATTAAAAAGTCCCTGGTAAATACTACCAATGCTGGCAAAAACATGTATTACCAATGTTGTCGGCCATTATCAAACTCATTAACAAATTAAAAAGTCTCTGGTAAATACTACCAATGCTGGCAAAAACATGTATTACCAATGTTGTTGGCCATTATCAAACTCATTAAAAGTCCCTAAAATACTAATGCAACAATCAAATCACAAAAGTCCTTGGCAAATATTAAATAATAACACTTAAATTGTCCATGATATTCAAAAATTCTCTGTAAAAACAAAATTGGTCAAAAATATCGCAAATTTTCAGCTGGTCAAATAGCCTGGCATGACCAACAAAACCTGGCCATACTTCCTCGTTACCAAACAACGGTCATGTATCTATATGAATATTAAAATGAAATAGCCATATTACGTAAATTTCATGAAATGTGATATTTGTCAGTTTTGACAGCAGTTTTTTGTATTACTTATTGATCTTAACATGTTTATATAACATCATAAAACTTTTTAAAAAAGACAAGTTGGTTTTTTAGGTTAATATAAAAATTCTGTGCAAATTTAAATCAGGCCTCTGTGGCATAGGAAATCGCTCATTATCTCTAGTGAGTTTAGTAACATTAGTAGGCCAAAATATCTAATTTTTGAAATTCATTGGAAACAAACATAATTTGTTATCCGTGCAAAAAGCAAAAATTACCAATGAACAGCTCATGTGAACTCCACATGTGGATACAAAAATCGTATTGCAATAAAATTCATAAAAAATCACTCGCTACGACCAATTTTTAGGTTTTGGGTGTTTTTTACACCACATTATTACCCGTTTTCTCAAACCGGAATTGAATGTTTTCCGTTTCACTCTGTAATATAGCCGAAATCGTGGTCTGTTATGCGCTCAAAAGTAACCCGATACGTTTGCAACTAGAGCGTCTATCTCATTAAGGCCATTAAAAGTAGTATTCGGAGGCGGAGACGGATTCGAGAATCGGCGAAAAACTAATTGTCGATTTCTTCCCCAATACTTATTCAAAGAACACACTAATTGTAATATCTTTATTGTGTCATTCACAATAGAAAATTATACAAAATTATTTTGGACTCGAACGTGACATTGTCTTACGTTGGCACACTAAAAGTAGTCGGATTCGAACGAGGTATTGGATCGATTTAAGTTAATTTGTCCTTAAACTGCCAAAATATCACAACAATGATAATTCCTTCTAAATATATCAAATGACATAAAATCACTTAATTCATAATTTGTAATCGCTTAGTAATACTACTCGGCGAAAAGAATGTCGGATTCCTGTAATATACCGGATTTGATTAGCGGCGGATTCGAAATAAATAATTGTTATTTCTCACTTAGTTTATATTTGTATTTAACTTTTAAATGATAAAAATGGCAGTCTGAATTATTTTCCTGTAAAAATTACTCAAATTTTGGATCGTTTTAGATTTCCTAGATTATGGCTGTTGAAAGCACACTAAAATTAGTAGTCAGATTTCAGTGGCGGAGTTTCGGGTCAATTTAAATAATCTGAAGCTTTTTGACCTAACTAAATTAACAAATTAAAATAGGTGTCCCTAAATATTATTAAATGTCAAATAGCATATTTTGTGTAAAAGTCAAGATTTACGAGATGCTATAAATCGGTTCGAAAAAACAACAGTCCTGATTTTACGCAATCTGGGGGTATGTATATTTAGGTATATTATATTGCTAATACATTATATTATGTGATCTCGACAATTGTTATTTACTATATTTGAAAGTTAGATTAAAAAATTATGAAAAATGTAGCAGAAATTTAGTTGTAATACGTTTATTCTTAAAATAGCCAAACTTTGAGTAACCGTTGCTAAAAACGAAAAAAATACCCGCTCTGATTTTATGATATATGTGTTCGACTTATTCAAACTTTAGGTCAAAGTATCTTAAAAATGCTGCGTTTTTTAAAGTCAAATAAAAAAAATCAAAAAGTCTAATTGGATAATTGCAGAAACCCCCTATCTTTAAGTTGTTAGGCAAAATACCTTCTGTACTGATTAACACTTTAGATTTTATTTTTTTGAATGTCTAATTGAAGGTGATTCAAATAAAATATTTACATTATTGATATAACTTGTATGTTAAATAAAAATAAAGTGTTGAAACTATGTGCCCTATATGGTAAGAGGAAAATCTTGTGAAAAACAACTCTCTGTTGCCATGGCAACAATATATATATTTTTTCAATTTTTAAGTCAATAGTCATGTTTTAGGCTATAATAAACCAATAGTAAATATGAGCGTATTCTGTGACATACCATTTCTCAGTACTTTGATAATTCTTTGGTCTTTACAGAGAATATTAAATATTACCACTGTTAGCCATAATCAAACTCATAAACAAATTCAAGTCCCTGGCAAATATTACCAATGATGGCCATAATCAAACTCATAAACAAATAAAAATAATCAGATCAAATTTGGTCAACTTGTTCATTCATTCTACAGTCAATTTAATTTTACACTTAACTTTTTCATTTTAAGTGGTGGCACAGAATTTAAGTTCAGTGTTTCCAGGGAAAGACACCTACCTTGTGGATATTGAATGCCTTCTTTTGATATTCCAGAGCTTTTTCAATATCACCTCTAATCTGCTGAACTACTCCAAGGTTCATATATGTAACTGCTATGTCTGGATGATTTTTTCCAACTGTGTTGATTTTTATTGCTAGTGACCTATAAAATAGACAAATAATCCAAATTTACATCATGCAAGTTTGTGCATAAAAAATTAAATATATAATATTTATTTTATATTATATGTATTGTAGTAAATATACCCCTGAAAACATAATTGGACTGACTTATGTAATTAATATCAAGTAAAGTCTATTATTGTTAAAGGGAAGATAAGTGTTTTCATACCTTTCCTTTTATCTTGAAAATCAATATCAACCAAAATATATAAATTCTTAACTCATTCCCCTAAAGACACATTTGGATTGGTCTAAATCATTGATTTACAGAAGAGTCCATTGTTTTTCAGGGGTTGATGAGTTAACAAGACAAATTGTCAAGATTCATGAAGTTTTTATATACAGGAAAAGATACTTTTTGAATATAAAAGTAGATATACAATTGACTCCAAGCAATCATTAATATACCATGCAAACACAATACAAAATCAGATATGCAGTATTATCTGATAATCCTGAAATTCAATGGACCACTCCTATTCATTTGAGATATCTGGAATTCAAGATAGCCTTCTAATCAACTAATTTCCTTATCACCCACAATCGGGACCACCCGTTAAATGTTAAAATATCCATATATTTATTATATACTTTTGATAAACTGCTTCAGCATCTTCTAGACGATTCATTCTGCGATATATTAATCCGATGTTAGACAACAACTGTCCTATGGATTGTGGTAGATGTCCGAAGAAAATCTCTTCATAAAGCTGTGAAAAAAAAATAATGCCAAATGAAGTTCATTAAAATAGTCCCTTAGCTCTTAGTGGAAAAGGAGTAATTAAATTCAAAATGTCTGTTCTTTTGTCATAGACCAAGAAACATACTGGTGACAGATGTCCAGTAACAGAAAACAATACAGAAGGGATATGTACAAATCAGCTGGTAATGATTCAGGAAAATAAATAACCATAATAAGATCATAACTTGAAGTTAAGGTCATGTACCAAGCCCAGATCAGTACCAACAATATGTTAAATCGGTTCCAAACACTATCATCACCACCAGGGATCATATTCCAATTCCAAACCCCTTCAAACACATATTTACATTTCTTTTGATGTTCAAGTGGTAGAATGCTCAATTTGCAAGTGGAAGGTCACAGGTGTAAATCCCTGGACCATATTGTACCTAAGATTATCAAAATTGTGGTGACAGTTTATTTGTTAATCACTTGACATAAGAAATGAAAGTCACATGTCTTTGGAATGGAAATCAAAGTCCCATGTCACAGCAGGTATTGAAAGATGAATAATACTCACTTCAATTGTATTCCAGTTCATTTCCTTTAGAAACCCCTCCTCTAATACACATTTAAATTTCCCCTTTCTTACCTCTAGAGAATTTTTATCATATTTCAGTGCTTTTCTTCTAGACCCTACTCCTCTAACATACATTTACACTTTCTCTAGTTTACCTCCAGAATTTGTCATATTCCAGAGCCTTCTCACCATACATGTACATATATTTACATTTCCACTATTTTCCTCCAGAAGTTTGTCACATTCTAGAGCTTATAGACACACTCCCCTAAACACACATTTAGATAACCTCTATTTTACCTCCAGAACTTTGTCACATTCTAGAGCTTATAGACACACTCCCCTAAACACACATTTAAATATCCTCTATTTTACCTCCAGAACTTTGTCACATTCCATAGCTTATAGACACCCTCCCCTAAACACACATTTAAATATCCTCTATTTTACCTCCAGAACTTTGTCACATTCCATAGCTTATAGACACCCTCCCCTAAACACACATTTAAATATCCTCTATTTTACCTCCAGAACTTTGTCACATTCCATAGCTTATAGACACACTCCCCTAAACACACATTTAAATATCCTCTATTTTACCTCCAGAACTTTGTCACATTCCATAGATTATAGACACCCTCCCCTAAACACACATTTAAATATCCTCTATTTTACCTCCAGAACTTTGTCACATTCCATAGCTTATAGACCCCCTCCTCTAACACACATTTAAATATCCTCTATTTTACCTTCAGAACTTTGTTGTTATACTCCAGTGCTTTTTCATATTCCTGTTTCCCTATGTATATATTTCCAAGGTTCATGAAACATGTTGCCATATTTTTTTCATTATCTTCTACCATTTGGTGACATTCCAATGCTTTGAAAAACAGAGCCTCTGCCTGGAGAAAAAAAATGAAATTTTATTACAAGCATGGTAGAAATGTTTCTGCACTATATGTTGGCACCACTGTAACCCTATATATATTTGATGTTGTCAAAGCATAAAAAATGTAGGCCTTTAGATAGACAGACAGACTTAAAACTTGATCTTGATCCTTTCACCACCAAGTAACTTAATGGTATGCACTTTTCAATAGTATAAGACCAGTCTATCATGGTCTTTGGGGTTGACAGGGTTAAGGATATGATACTTGATTAACATTTCTCTTAAACCTCAACTGACATTTACTCTGGAGTTTTAGTCTGTTTCCATTGTATAGCTAGTCTCATTGTATCACAGTATTCTGATTTTCAGTGATCCTCATGATTGATGCAATCTATTTCTAAGTCTTTCATTTGCAAAAAATAATTGTCGCCATGTTGTTTTTTAAATGTATCTTTCTGTGATCATGGTGGAACAGAAAATGTTGTATAACTCTCAAAATTAAATCACATGATTTTATATATATAGTGGAACCTGTCTTCAGAGACCACCATCATTAAAGACCACAATTTAAATACCATTCACTTTTATATCTGTGTAAATAAAACATCTTTTGAGAGACCATTTGTCTTTAGAGACCACATTCTTGTGGCAGAAAGCGGGGTCTCTCAAGACACGTCCCACTGTACAATCAAGCAATTAAATCTCAAGTACTGTGAAATGATTGGCCACCAGTAATGTAAACAGGAAACAGATTTTCTGTTGAAAATTAATCTCATTATTACACATCTCCTTGACATACAAAAATGATAGACTGAACAATATAAGCAAAAAAAAAATTTATTCTAGATAAAAGAAAATAATTCTTTGAAACAGATCAAGGAAACCTTACTGGTTCAAGCAACTTAGAATACAGTAAAACCTGTCTGGAGAGACCACTGTCATGAAAGACCACCTGTCTTTTGAGACCTGCACATCTTGGAAACCACTGAGTCGGATTTCTATGTAATAAACTCTTTTGAGGGACTACCTGTCTTGTGAGACCACATTTAAGTGGACAAAAGGGTGGTCACTCAAGACAGGTTTCATTGTAATGTATACCTCATCATAGTTTTTCTCTGTTAGATACACAACTGCTAAGCCATGGTAACATCGTCCAAGATCAATAATATCAAGCTTGCTGCCTTGTGTCAGGTCTGGGATTCGTCTGAAATCATTAAAATAGAAATTTTCAGTATACAAGTTCTGGTGAAAATCAACAGGCAAGCCTGAAATGCTTACCTGGCAAATCTGTCATAGTCTATACAATAGAAATTATAGTGACTAACAGAGATTATACATCATGTGATTCTGTAGATCATGTTTTGTAAATATTTTTTGCAGCTTGCTATTATCTAATATAGTGTTTTAAAACAATGAAATGAAATAAGAATAAAACCTACAGAGGAAATCATTTGTAAAGGGATATATTTCAGTAATATAGGGCAGCTCAGATGACCAAAGTCTGTTTGATTTTCAAAAACAGGAATTTCTGAACATCATTTCTCTTCTATAATGCAAATGATATTTATCTCATGAAAAAAGAATAAAAATAAAAGACTGATACATCCTAAATTCATTACAAACAAGATTCCTGAAAACTGGGAAATTTCAGTTATACTGACTAATGATCTTTGATAGTTGACTACTTATTACTTACGAAAAAAAAAGTATTACCGATAGTTTTGTCAGAAAGTTTTGTTTCAATGTTGTTTATGCTTTACCAAAATTTTCATTAGTTTGTTTATTTGTTGATTTGAGTCTAAAATGTTTTGCTGTGATTTGAATAATATCTGCACACAGAAACATTAGATACACACTGTACATCAACTGATACACAAATCATTTTCTTTGAATAATATCTGCACACAGAAACATCATGATACACACTGTACATCAACTGATACACAAATCATTTTCTTTGAATAATATCTGCACACAGAAACATCATGATACACACTGTACATCAACTGATAATACAACACAGTCATCATTTCTAACACTGAAGTCAAGAACAAGTCATTTTCTAAACTGAAGTCAAGAACACTTCTAGTTAATTCTGCATTTGGATCAGATTTGCTTTCTTTATTCAGGATGCTCTATCACAAAATTTCATAAAATTTATCCGTTATAGAGAGTGCAGCTCGAAACAGCCACAGGCCATTCTCAAAGTAAACTTAATGTTTAGAAATTACCCCAAATGCAATACTATATTACAGTCTCATTTACTTATTCTCCAGGAACACAAAAAAGTCATCTTCTTAAAACGAGGTAGTTAACTACTGCACTAGCAAACGTTATGCAGACTAAGTTCATGGTAACACCGGAACTGCTGATTATGTTCTAAATATTGGACGTCATAATTTAACTGTTTCGTCATTTTGCAAGAAAGTCGTTGCCCTACTGAGACTGGATAGATTCTCGGTGAATGTTTTTCCCGCAAGTGTAAAAGAAGGAGCAGCACTTCCTTTCAAGGCAATGCCTTAGTTCATACATGTATTATATTCTATCATTAAACAAAATTAATTTACTGAAAAAATTAAACTTCATTCTGTTGTTTAGAGAATTACATCCCACATCAATGACCTGGGGTGAAAAAGAGCTAAACGGTAAAGACACTATGAATTTTTTATATGTACAGTGCTGACAACCTGTAAAGGAAATTGCAAATGACTTTTTTCAGTTATTTAGTTTTACTGATGCACTGGTGTTCTCTTTAATAAATAATTATCAAAACATAAGTTTACATGAAAACTAAAATAATGACCTTACTACCAAGCATTGTACTGACACCTTTACAATACAGAATTAATACAAGAATTCAACTTTTTGCCACGTTCAGCAAATTAAAAAAAAAACTGGGATATATAAATTACTAAAATTCCATTATCATTGACCTCTTCTTTTTTTCCAGTAAATCTTTATGTATCTTTTTTCCCTCTTGAAGTCGGCCATCATCCACGTATATACATGCCAGGGAATACATCGTTTCTTCAACTGTCTTAGTTATATTAGCCGATTCCTCTTGTTTACCCTAAAGTTCAAGTATTTCAGGTTGAAATGTTATTTTTACATATTTCAAAGAATTTTACATATACAAAACACCCCCTAAAAAGACTGACAAACTCAGTTTATCCCAAATTTCCCTGTATATAAACACTGAATGATTTTATTGAAAAGTGTCATTAAAAATCTACAAATTGTTCAAAACAGGTTATATTTCTTGCTGTGATCCTTGGTTGATATAATTTACAGCAAAGCACAGAGAGTGACACCAGCTCTGGACTTTTCTTTGTTTATCTTTAATGTTGCTTTTTATAATAATAGCATGAATCTTACTCATTTCAATTCTAACCACATAGGTAAGAATGTAAGGTTAAATTGTTCTTAAATTGTGTGATTTGATTAGCAATACAACATGGATAAGGAATACAACATGAAAATGTAAAAGAATTATGTGATCTTAATTTGAACAAAGGGAAGATAAAGGTTCTGCTCAAAACCATATTATCACTGGTAAAAAAAGGCTAGTTCATAGAATTTATTGACCTCCATCTGGGGCAAATCATCCAGATATATAAATTGACAAAAACACCAATCTAACTAAGATGCATGTCTTGGTGAAGTAATGAAACAGATCGATATGGCCCAGACAAAAGAAACCAACAAAGGGGAATAACTCTAAAAACAATAGGCCCAAGAGGTCCTCAATCGCTCACCTGAGAACAATCTACAAATGTGGAAAAAAGACCGAGAAGAATATGTACATGTAGGCTGATCTGGCCAAGAAACATAAATATTGCAGTATTAAGAAATTCATCAAAATATCTAAAATTACATTTCAGCAAAATTCTTGCACAAAAACATTTCTTCACCTATTTACAAGTAAAACACATGAAATGAATACATTATAATGAATGCAAGGGGGAGATAATTGAGGAAATCAAGCAAAAATGAATGAAAATGTTAAAGTCTGAAAAGACTTCAAAAACACATCAAGAATTAATATTACGATTTCTATGAAAAATACAAAATTGAATCATACATCCATGTAGATCACTCAGAAAAATCTGTTTTTCCAATATGCAGCGGTTCTGAAGAAGAAAACCTTTAAAGACCAGTACCCTCTAGGCCCCACCCTGGATCCACCCCTGGGCCAATCTGGTTGAAACTACAAACTTGGTAAAGGACCCTGAGCACTTGCTTCCTGTCAAGTTTCGTAAAAATCCCTTTAGCTCAGGTGAGCTAAAAAGGGTAGTAGGCATGCAATTTTGTATGTGTATGCAAAACATAAAACAAATACCTTTATCAAATGTGGGTAGCCTAGGTGAAGAAATAATTTAGAAATGGCAAGGACAAATATAATAAACAAAAGGGAATAACTGTAAAAATCAGGGTGGTTGCAACACAAATTTTGCGTGTAACACTCAGTCTCATTTTAACAGATGTTTACCTGTACAAAATATGGGGAGCCTATGTGAAGAAATTAGCTAGATATGGCCATGACAAATACATAAACAAAGGGAAGTAACTCTAAAGATAAGAACTGTAATACAGTCTTTATATGTGCCACTCAGACTCATTAACACGTATAACTATACCAAATATGGGGAGTCTTTGGTTCAAGTGACCTAAAAACCATGAACTCCCATTGTTTTGCCAATTACGCATACCATTGGCAAGCATGGAAAAAAACCTATGGGTCCCATTATTTTGGTAATCATACAAATGTACTGACAAGCAAAGAAACAGACCAATGGCTTCCCATTATTGCCAGACACAATCATATCTGAACTTTGTTTTCACTACTGCTACACACATTACCAGTAGTTTTTGTCTATGGCAAAGGCTTTGAGTAAACATGCCACATGCTAAATCACCACTTATCTTATCAAATTTTATAGTTTTACTTAAATCATGTTATGATAAATATCCACTTATCGTATTGTACATTATAGTTTTACTTAAATTATGTTACATTAAATCATCACTTATCGTATTGTACATTAGTTTTACTTACACATATGTCAGTGATGCGCTTACAGAATTGTTCACAACCTCCGAAACAATTAACATGGATGAACAGATCTATCAGATTTTGCAAATCAGGTATAACCTAAAAAATTGAAAGAACAATTTTTTCAAAGTTACAGAACCTAAGATACAATAACTATAATAACACAACATACACAGCCTTCTGTAAATCCAGTTTTATTCGTGAGAATTTTATTTACGCCTAGAGCTCATGCTGGCAAAACTAAACTTATCATGAAATGAAGTATGATAATAGTATGACAAAATGGGCATTTCAAGTTGTGAAAATATCATCTTGTGGATGACTAAGAACTTGTGTATCGCAAAAATAAAGTCCAGCAAAATATTTTCAATATACTTCAAATACTGTATAGTTGCTTTAAATTACATGTATTTGTGAAGGATTTAATTTCACTATGTTTGCGGTCAAAGAAAAACTCTCTGAAATCAAATACTTGTGCATATAATACCTTATACTTATATAGCATCAGAAAGATATTAATTAACAATCAAAATTATAAAATTTATATCCAATCAAAATGCATTCATATATAACATATATGACACAAATTACAAAATGTTTGTAAGTTTGACTTCAACTACTTTTACACTTTTGTTTTGATGAGGGTCTTAAGTGAAATTTGATACCCGTGAATAAGTTCCTTTCTGAAAAACTTTATATTTCTCCCTTTGAAATTAAACAACTAAACATTATTTCTTGCAAGCAAATAATCAAATGTAAAACTTTACTGTGAGATTGCCATTAAAGATGTAGACCTAACAATAAGAAGAATGATTCTAATTATATATTACATTACATCAAAGTGCAGTTAATTTTAATCTACATCAGAACTGAGTCAGAAAATGTAATCTAGTATTGTACCAACAAATTAAATCATTAGAAAAAACCAATGTTTGAAGTCGGGTTTCAATTTTCGGATCAGAAATACTGTAATGTCATTGAGAAAACTTGATTTTACTTAGAATTGGACCAATTATTAATGGTAGAAGTTATGTTACAGTATAGCTATGAAAAGGTTTCCTTCTGAAAGTAGAAAGGGTAAACTCCCCCAAAGTAATAAGCTTGCAATCAAGGACCAAGGCCTTGCTATTTTTTTAATCCAATGGAGTTCCCCTACTGTTCATAAGAAAAATACAGTTACCTTCATTCCTGGCGGATTCTGATCCAGTAAATTTATATCCTGAACATACAGGTAAAAGTCTGTGATAGCTATGTCAATGGCTTGGAGATACAGAGTAGAAACTTCATCCCATGATAAGCCTGTATGTTGCCACAGTTCAATAAGGTCAAACATACAGTCACTAAAATGAAGGAGAAATACACATAAATGTCAACTCTACAAATTTTACAACAATTGAATCTTTACAGGTGCTCTTACAGAATTCAAAACATTCTTTTTTATCATAAAATATTTCTTTTTATTGAAAAATATCATTTTAATACATTATTTTAATTCAGAACAAACTTTTTCATTACTACTGCAAAATTTCATGATAAGTTAAAGGCAACTCATTTTAAGGGAGTGTTTCATAATTTTTGACTTAAGTCATTATTATAATGTGTACAGCTTATGCATGGTATGTAAAAAAAATTCCTTGACACCCTCTCCTCCGTTGTGATGTAACTCTGAAAAAAGGGCATTACAAAGATAAACTTACGCGTGCAGTTTTGTGAAAACTGATAAATTTGAAAGAGTTTTGGTGAGTCCAGCTTTATCTTGTAGTTGTAGGTGAGCCCAGGGTAACTCGTATGCCACTCTTCTTAAATTCTGGTCATCTTTGAACAAAACTGGCAAAGTCTGAAGAAAGTTCAGTCAATTATTATGTTACAGACTGTATGTGAAGAACTAAGCAGTGACATATAGTCGGAATTTTTCTCAAATGAATTAAAACTTTTCTTGATAATTCTTACATTTTCATTTTTTTTTTTAGTAGTACCAACTTATACAGCACTTCTTAGGGTTCAGTCAAATACAAACACTTGTAGTTCAGATGATTTTAACTGATTCACCCCTAAAAGACATATTTGGACTTGCCTAAGACATTAATTTATAGAAGAGTCCATTCTTTCTCAGGGGTTGATGAATTAATCAGTACAAGATACTTTGATTATTTTCACTTACCTCTCTTTGCTTTTCTAGGTACTCCACGAAACAAGTTACGTAATGAATTCTGAAAAAGTTTTTAAATGCGTCCATTAATTATTATTTATTTAAACAGACAGATGATTTATATAAAATTTATTTACCACAAGATGGCATTACAAATACTTATATCTCAGTTGTAAATCAATTTGGCAGGAATTGTGTCAACTTTCATTTCTTAGACAAAGAAATGGTTACTGCCTGTTTTAATAGACTATTGAAGAAAAGTTTCGTTAACTTGGTTCAATGTCAAAAAATAAACGATAACTTTATGTCATAATTGCATTATTCGTAAGAGTTATCCCCCTTAGTGTAAGTAGTATAGTTGCACATGTTTTGTCTATAAGTTTTCTCCCTTACTTTATCTTGTATCCCATAACCAAATGGGAGAAACCCCCCTACTCACTTTTCTTGAATAATGGATGGAGCACATTATGACTGTGTCATTTCTTTCTTATCAATACACATGCAAATAACATTACATAAACAATAAATCATATGTTAAAAACATATTGTAGCTCAGTGTATCAAAATTTTGGTCGGTTAACTTTAAATGCGGTAAAATAAAAAAATTATTATAATATTAAGGTATTTTTTATTAAATATTATTATAAAACTGTATTTTGAGGTCTAAACATATGAAATAAGGTGTCATTGAATTCTTGTGCATGATGACCTCCAGCTTGAACTCAATCGAAGAACTTTTCGTGCATGCTCAACTAAGGAAACAAATACAAAAATGTCGGAAAGTAACAAATCCAAAAGCGAGAGAAAGAGATTGACAACAGATTCTGCATAAAAAGGAATAAATCTGCTCTAATATTTAAATGGAACAATAGCAGGATATATCTGGTGATCAATTTGAATTCTGGAATGGTATTTTTATCAGTAATTATTGCAGAACATACCAGAAAGTACCTCATCACTCATGAAAAGAATCTGAGCCCTTGTCTAAAATTACTTTCGGCCATTGGCAATTATCAGAAGCGTTTTTGGAATCTAGGTCATTGCAAAATATATTAGATTCCTCTGGCAGAATAACCTCATAAAACGTCAATTATACAAACTATTTATATTTTGTAGAAAAACAGAAACATTACATTTTTTACTCTTTTTTACATCAACACCCATAAGGTTCAATGGTTAGACAATATGCCTTTAGTTCAATGCTAAACAAAACGTGTTGTCTCTTGCTTAGAGAAGTAGATGAGAAAGTGACAGGTAAAATTCTTACCTCTTCTCTTTGTCTTTCAAATATCGCTTTAGTACTGCATCTTTGAATTCCTTGAAACCAAATCTGCAAGACAAGTTATCATGGCAAAATGTACAAATATACCAGTTCTTGTCTGAACATTTTACTCTATAGAGTAAGATAGAAATAAATTTTGTTTTATTCATTTTATTAATACAACCCAGATAAATTTTGATCAAATTGGTTTTACTGTCTGTTTCTTTTCTTTTCATGAATTTTAGCTGCTTTTAATTAAAGAATTAAAATTAAAAAGAAGATTAAAAATGGAAAAAATTTATATAAAATTTATTTACCTTAAATGACCTTTCAAGTATAGGTATTTCACATGACTTTATCATCGTCATGCTAATATAATGACATATTCTATTATGGTGTAAATCACATCTACTTAGTGTGGGGTCAAGTCCCACTGGAGCCTAACCTGATTTTGTGAGAAAGTTTGCCAGTTTACTTGTGGAAGAATGGTGGTCTCTCCTTGAGTACACTGCATTCCAGTTCTCTCCTCTGACTAAAAACTGGTCACCACCATATGAATGAAAAATTGTCAAGTGTAACGTAAAACAAAAATTCAGATTAAAAAAAAATGTAATTTCGCCTTCATTTTAAGCTTGGGCAAAAATTATAAAGGATAAAAAATTTCCAGGTATACAAAATGTGAATAAAATACTTACTGGATAAGTCCAGACTGGTCGATAAGATATTTCTCTAGAGCAAAGTATAAAGGTGACCACAAATGAGAGGTTATACCGTATATTGCGAGTAGTTCACTTTCAGATACGCCCTGTCTTGAAAGGCAAATAGTTGACAGCACCTACAGAGAGATGTATACGAATCAAAATCTGAATAAAATGAGAAATGCACTACAGTAGGCACACTTGTTAGAATTCCAGAGAAAAAATATATAAGGATTGATTATCATTTTTACTGTGTATATGTCAGTACGAACATATTCTATTGTGCGCATCAGCACTCCATAAATAATATGTTAAAATTCCTTTCCAACTGCATTCATACTATACATATATGCAGTCAAAATGATGATAAAATCTTATCAACTGTGGTAGGTATAGTTGTCAATTAAATATACAGTTCACCCCCCGATATACTGTTCCCCAGTTATAACACCAAACCCGCATGACCCCTCTAATCTTTGAAGAACAAATTTCCTTCCTGTTCCATATCATTCCCCCGTTATAGCATCTAAACTCGCATACCGCCATCTGCCACTGATTCTCCGATACAAATGGTCATTTATACATGTTAAATCCCTCGACCGTAATGCCATACCAGACAAATAAACAGGTGTGAGTAAAACAGTAACCCAACAGTCACTTGTTCCAACAATCACTTGTTTACTTCATAGTATGACTGCAAAGGGAGATAACTCAAACATCGAGTGTCATAACTGGTATCTGGTTGTATGTACAAAGTGTAGTAGTTAAACAGGGACCAGCTTACGAGTGTCACACTTATGTGAGAGCGGGAAAAATAAACCTGTTATCACACATTAAGAAATAATTACGAGTAGATGGGATATATAGCTTTTGTTACCGGCCTGTCAAAGATCTAATTGAAACAAAAATGAAAGTTAACATTAGAAATATTTCTAGGATAATGTTAGAAACAGATCTCGATTTTTCAGTTGTCAAACATGTACATATTTTAAATGGTTTAATTTTGGACATTTTAATGGGGAGGCCAAATTGTCTAAAACTTGAACAATAGCTAAAATATCTGTATTTACGGTAGTGAATTGTAAACAGGATATGATATACAGCAGTGATTATAGACATACAAGTATGACAACATGGACTGAAGAACATTGAAAATAGTCAACCTTAATATATCTCCAAACCTGTTATACTGCCAAAATTAAGAAAAACAAAAGGTGGTGGTATATCCGGGGTTAACAGTAGTTCCATTTTGTAAATACATTTCAATGAGAAATAAATAAAACACTTAATTATGTTATATTGTAACATTTCGAATTCAGTAGAAGTTCTTTCATGGGTTCATTTTCTTACACAACAATAATAAGCAAAAAAAAAAAAAGCAGTCAGATTTTTTTTCAGAGGTCTCAGAACTGAATGATTTTGAATTTACACTTGAAAGAGAACAATAGACAACTCAACCGTAATAGCTGAAATCAACTGTAATCAAAAAGCAAATCAACAAATTGTACTAACCTGTTCAACCAAATTTCCAGAATGTTCTTCTGTGTTGTAATCCTCCTCCAGTCTCTGTAGGACATTGTCACATAACTCATCAATGCTGTAAAAAGAGGGGATCAAATGTTTGTAGTACAACAGCTAGACCATCATTCTTAGTCACTGTAAACAGAGGATTTCAATGAAGTGGACATGGGAAGAGAAACACAAGAGTGGATGTCCAAAACAACTTGGATAAGAACTAAACAGAATAAAATCAAAGAGAGGTTCAGCTGGGGCACACTAGAGAAGACAACAAAAATTCAATGTGAATTCGAGTGCACAGAATTTTGTTTGTCCATGACGAGGCTTGCCCATTCATGGACTAACAAACTTTTGGGCATGAGGATTGAGATTTTGCCATCCCTCCCTCAAAATTGTGTTTGACTGTTTTTCTCTAACATTGATACGGTAAAAAGGAGTGACTACACCCATCTGCAAACGACAACAACAGTTAAACAGTATTTCTGGCACTTCTGGAATGGGCTTATCTCACCCTGCAGGGTGAGATAATATTTTCCCTGACATCTAAATTCACAGACAAATCAGTCTCAAGTAAGAGAAAACACTCTTTTTTGATAGATAAATTTACAATATATGATGAATGAATACCAGTAACTAATACTTTTTAACTTAAACAATGTAAACTTGCTGTCAAGACCAACTATATAACTGACTCCAAGTGGTTTTTGTTAGTAAAAATGTCTCTTAAAGCGATATGAGCTGTCGCAGGTGAAAAATTTTACATGCTCATTTTATGTAATATTTTATCTCATATATAATCCAAAGAGACCATCTGGTGGTTAGAATAACAAATGCATGTGTAAAATTGTAACAATCTTGCCAAACATAACCCGTAATATCAGTTATTGTTTGCCCGTCATTACTTTGAAACATTGCAAATTAACTTTTGGTAAATTTTTACGGAAGATTACTGAGTGTCCAATAAACATGTGCTATTTCCAGTTAATATACATTCTATTCATACTACCCTTTGCGTTTATTTTCGTACATCATCATTTCATACCTAAGTCAGGTAAAGTTAATCTTTTTCATGTTTCAAAACATTTGTTTCTGAAATTGTCCAGGTGCCGGGTATATCTGGTGATCTCGACCCATTTTTAACTCATCCCTTTGCATTCTCGGCTGTATCATTCTTGACACATATGATCATGAACTTTCCAACTCCACTGGACATGGTGGCATGATTGTAAAACATGAGTTACGCATACTTTTCACAGTTATATTGTTTTGATTTTGTCAATGTCAGCATTCGGGTTAGCATTGAAGATCAGAAAAATTTCTTTTAGTGACCAAATATATTTATTCATATATTCATCCGATTTTCTTCATGCAAGTATTTAAAATTAGGTTGAAAAGCATATATTTTACATAATACATGCACTTTCTGATAAAAATCACGTCCTGTATTTTAAAAGTAAATATAAAACACATAAAAATCATCTGACTTTAACATAGTTTGAGAGCGTAAAGGAACGAGATCCCCTTTCCGAATTACGAAGTACATTTGATAAGGCAAAAGAATTTATCAGAAAGGTAATAGTATACAGAAATACAGCTGGATTTTTTAAGGTACGAGGAAAACTTAAATTCTAATAAAACAAATAACTTCAAAAAGGAGATCTTTTACAATGTTTCACGTGTTTGATAATGTATTTGAACACACATTTTATCATATTCTCAACTATATGTCAGGAAACAAAAATAATCATTTTGACAGCTTATATCACTTTAAGTGAGGTTTTGTACTTATTAGATATCTATCAAGAGACTGAATATTTATGGTTCTAAATGTGAACATCATCGCAAAAAAAAGGTCCTGAATCGCTATCATGCTCTTTCTAACCCGTTGTTTCATATGACTGAAATCTCTCGTAGCTAATGAATATTTATAAGGCATAGGTGATGTCCAATCAATCACAGTAGTTTTGATTGGTAACGGAAGTCATCGTATAGTCTGTTGATTCTATACAATTCTGAAATTGTTTAAAAGCTTCAATCTGATTGGTTGGCGAATGCAAGCATGGTTTTCTCACATTGACCGAGGCTTCATGAATAATAAAATTATGTACGGACAATTTGGTCACATGAGACCACGGGAAGGAAAGAGCATAGTGATTCCTGACCATGGTTTTACGATGATGAGATGTGAGGTGGTCTCCAAAGCCAGGTGGTCTCTTAAGCCAGGTGGTCTGTTGGCAAGGTTCCACTATAACTGCTGTATATTCACAAACACATAGCTGTGATGCACACACAACCATCAACTTACCTCTGGCAGGCAATAAGTGAGTCAATTTTCTTGTCCAACAGTCTAAAGTAACCAAACATCACAAGTTCCTGTAAAATAATTGGGTTGTATTTTTATATTCTAATATTTCTCCATATTGAAAATTCCTATGTAAAATAAAATGATAATATTTGTTGAACCTAGCTATTTCTGGTAACAATTTTCAAAATTGTTCTTATATTTCTTTTCACACATATACATCTATAAGATCTGACTAACCCAAATCATAAGTAGGGCCTACTCTTACAATCTGTGGAGGGAGGAATTAAGAACAGACTTTCTTAATTTTTAATCTATTGTAAAAGGTGTGTGAGAATTTTTGAGATACATTGACTTCCATCATAAAATGTGTTTATCAGGAGTGAGTGTGACTTGTTATATATTCATTTGTAGTGTATGAATCAGTGTGTCATTAATATTTATAAATCTGAGTCCAAAATTGTAAGAATTTACTTGTCAGTGTCTGAAAATATCCTTTCCTCAATCTGCTTAACCAATCAAATATCAAGATTTGGTGAAGTAAAAAATATTGTCAGATTCAAGTCCCATGGTGCCTGGACTCAATATAATTTGCCTAATTGCTACATGTATGTTATTCAGGAAATTAAACAACTTATAGATATCTTAAACTACATGTCATCTATAACTTATTTATCACTCTTTGACACAAAAAATGTGGAAAATTTTGATTTTGGGATTATCATTGAAGTGCACAAATGTTACATATTGTGCAACATGACATTACAAACTTATTTTTGTCATTGATAACAACCCTTATGGGAAAATGTGACTCCTTCCAAATATTTGCAGCAATGTTGAATATCTATATATTTCTTTTTTAAAGAATGTGGTAAATCATATTACATACATATAAAGTGGAATCTCATTATCTCGAATTCACAGGACAACTGCTATTACTTAGAGATATCGGGAATTTGAGATGACCGAAAATTTTAATTAACATATTTTTCTATTCATAAAAATAGGAACCGTTTGTTCAAGTTTGACATATCCGGAATTTTGATTCCATTGTATTTGAAAACTACACAACTGTAACTTATTCATTTTTTCTTTGACACAAAAATGTAGAATTTTTCTTTCACTTTTTTTTTTAAAGTTTTGTTTTTGTTTATATCGGACAAATGTCACTACAGTGAAAGACCACTCTTATGAAAGCACACCTGTCTCAGCTGACATCACAATTTTTGAAAACAGCAAAATCCATTAAATAAAACCTCTTTTGAGAGACCACCTGTCTTGAAAGATCACATTTCAGTGGCAGAAAGGGTGGTCTCTCAAGACAGGTTCTACTGTACATTCTAAACAAGAGTTGTCAGAAGACAACAAAGCTCGCATAAATAAGTGTAAATTTTCATAATAGATATCTGACTCACAGCTGTCAGGTTTTAAGGTCAAAGGACTGGTAAAATTTTGATTCCTTCAGCTCATGTTAAAACTTTTGAAAAGTAGGTCAAAGTTTAAGGTAAAGTTTACTAGGCCAAATGCCAAGGAATCAAATAAAAGCTCTGGTCATAAGAAATATATATGTGAAATATCAAAGCCCTATCCCTCATGGTTTAAAAGATACATCCGAGGATAAAGTTTTTGAAAAGTAGTTCAAAGTCAAAGGTCAAGGTCACTAGGTCAAAAGTCAAGGTACCAAATGAAAGCTCTGGTCATAAGAAAACTATATGTGAAACATCAAAGCCCTATCCCTCATGGTTAAAACTTTAATCCTGGCGAGCTAAAAATGTAAATACAGATTTGTCTACCACTGATCACCAATTTAATTAAAAACCGATCTCTAATCGCTTCCTTTTTCTGATATGTCGCATTTAAGATCTAACACAATCCGCTAAGGGGTCAGATGCAGATAACCTCTTAGGTGCGTCATTTTCAATCAATGAGAACTCAACTTACATAATCTTGTAAGCGATCAAATGGCAGAGAAAACACTGAGTACACCATACCAGAAGTACAGAATCATTTTCATAACCCTGGATAGGTTCGAATCACCAAGATATTCAGATGGAATTTTGCAGATTGACGGTTTCCTTTTAATAAAATAAATTACATCTGTCTGCCATTCCTTTATGTTAGTCACATTTTCATTGGTTGAACATTAAACACCTATGAGAGGTCATCTGCACGTGACCCCATAGTGGATTGCGTTAGATCCTCTACGCAACACATAAGAGAATGGGAGCAGTGAGAGATCGTTTTTTAATTAGATGAACTGATCAACATTTTTTTTTGGAAACTTCGCACAAAATGAATGTTCTCACATTTAAAACAATTTTCAGGAAGAGGGGATTCTCTGTTTTCTCTGCTTGTACAATTCTGTCCAGCTGACCTTGGGACAGTTCCTTCCCAGCTTCATTCAAGGTCATCTGTGGAAATAACAAACAATTAAAAAAAATTAGAAATCAAACATAAGATTAAAACGTTTTCTTAATTACATTGTACAATATAAATGAAATGAAAATTTTGCCTTCTAAATGAAGACACAAATCAAAAACAAATATATGAAATACTTAAGAAACAAAAATAAGGGAAATTTAACACATAGCATATGGCAAATGTTTCATGCTGTTGAAAGAACAAAAAATCAGGTACAAAATACTCTAAATTTATTAGGAATGTTTTGTGCATTTAACAAGAATTTTTAGTTTAAACTAACCAATTAAAAGGAATATTTTACAAATAAGAGGTAAGAAATGGTTTTGCATTTTGACTTATTCAATAAACCAGTATGCAAATAAGAAAAATCGGCTGTATATGTATCTGCTTACAACACAAAATTCCTGTTTGGCCTGTTTAGTGAGGGGCCCTACAGTCAGGACTTGATATTTCCTGTTCTCTTGAAGCTCCTCAATGGTATCCTTGTCTGAAAGAGGTGTGGCAACCAGAATCATGGCTCCTTTTGGTAGATTCTGTGGAAGCCAGAAAAGGTGCTGAAGACAAAATAAGAAGTTGAATAAATCAAAATATCTATATTTGTTTGTTTCAATGGGTTTTCAATGTCCCATCATGATTTTATCACATATAGGGAGATGTCACTAACTATAGGTGTAAATATGTCATATTTTGTACCTGTGCTATGAACTGACATAACGAACACACACAAGACATTTTAGAAATGTATTATGCTTGTTGAACTATGAAAAGGTATACCAGATTTATGCAAAAACTTCAAAAAACATTGTAAATGGATATTTCTAACATGATATTTCTTTTCAAATTTTCCATGTTAATATTATAGCAAGTTATTGCACACTGCAGATTGAAAAGAATTTAATGACAATATTTTAAAAATTTGCATTTGGGATTTTCGTGGATTTAAGTTACTGCATATATCAATCATTTTTATTTAGACTTTTATTATTTCTTTTTAAGCTGTCTTATAAATTATTTACCAGGAGAAGGAAAGTGTTATACAGTAGAAGCTGTCTTGAGAGACCACAGGTTTAAACATTTAGGTTGGTCTTGTTGTCCGCGAAAGTCCATTTTGCTTTTGGACAAGTAGATGTTTCTTCTCACTTGTCCGAAAGTATATGTGAAATTGGTGAAGACAAAAATTAATTCAATGAAGATTATTCTTGTTTAAACACAAAATAATATCTGAATGTTACACTCAAATTTTCAGACAAGTCATTTTTGCATTTGCATTTGAACAAGTAGAAATTTTCATTATTGTTTATCCCTGGACTACTTTCATTAAATACCACTTGTTTTGAAAGTCGACAATTTTCATTAGACACCACATTCCCATGGCCAATGTGGTGGACAGATTCCACAATACGTACCTTTTCTGTTTTTGATTGTTTTGTAACTTTCTCTAAGCCATCTAAGACAATGACGGTTTTTTTCCCTTTCTTTTGTAATTTAGTTATTCTGATTTCTAACTGTTGTAGACGTTCATACACAGTCATTTCCTCTTTATCCTCTTTATCTCCTGCTGTGACATCTTTATCATTGTCAGTATCATCGACGCCATCATCTTTAAGCTCATCATTAAGCTGTTGCAGAATGTCTTGGACCGCTGAATAATGGCAGAGTGACAAGAGTGACAATGATAGAGTGGTTGTTTGTTTTTTTTCCTGATTTTTATCATCAAAATACTATAAACCTGGCAATCAGTACCCGTTTAAATTTCGCCACTTTCGCCCTTAGAAGATAGGGCGAATTTAAAATGCAAGCCAAATTTTCCAGCTAAATGATTGAAGCTCGGATATATATGTCATCCATAAGACTATAGTTATTCAGGGCAAATTTAAGACCGGGTGATTATCTTTTCTGCCAGAAAATGGCAAAAATAAACAGGTTTGAAAGTTTCCAGGAATACAGGAACGATAACACAGTGATAGAGAATGACCTGTCATATCACAGAGCCAGGTACCGTAATTAGATACAAAAAAGTATTAATTTATTTTTAAGACACACGCAATAAATCTGTAAACAAGCCACTTGTGTCTATTTCACTTCTTAATAACATTACAAGCGACATCAAACAAGCGAAAAGTTGGGCTTGTACAGTACTTAACTGTTGTTCTAACTGAATCTGCAAATAATAATTAATTGAATTTAGTGATTCATTTCTTAATTAAATATATGTGTGCTGTTAAAACAAGGAAACTGTTAACAGTCCCCACAAGGTGTATTATTGTACACCATAAGTAACAAGAGAAGGAATAGACGAAAATTTACAAAAATGAAAACAAGGAATAGTCCCCATTGCAGATATTGAAGGAGCGCATTGCTGTAAAGTAAATTGGGATATTTTGCCCATTGTTTGATTTTGGTCAATTTGGCCACCCTATTTAAGTGACCAAAATTAAACTGTCCAAAATATGTACACAATGTTTCTGTCAGTGCTTTGTAAAAATATTTGAGTGTTTTTGATGAACAAACATGGGATTTTTAAAATAACGCTGTGTAAATGTTAATCTTAATAAAGTACTATGTAACATATCAGTTCAAATCATATGGTAATTTTTAATATTTTAATATTTCAACTGGAATGTTCGATATGGTAAGATCATGGTTTGATAGTAGGCCAAATTTAAACATGATATAAACATAAAGGGTCAAAATATATTTGACTGGCTAAAAGATAACCCTTCATTTTATGACCAAAGTGACCAAATATTAGCGACGCCAAAATATCCAAATTTACAGTACATTAGAAAAAAAATGACATGATCAACCTTTGGTAATATGGTTTAAGGTTTTAGTATTTTATGATGTTTTAAATTCATGTACCATATTTGACTCATTAAACGCCCAGGACGCTACAAAAATCAGTAAAAAGGGATGGGCACTTAATGGGACCAATTAATAGTCAAATTGACGTAAAACAGTTAATATGTTTATAAGGCACAGAGGTAAAGTTGTTGTAGTTATTACCGAGGACACCTATCAACATAACTCTCTTGATGGTGGGCTACAGATAAATTGTTACATACTGTTTTTCAGGTCTACATCTCATTATAAACCAGCTAGAAAAGATCTTCGATCGTATGTAAAAAAAAAAGGGGGGAAAGGCGCTTATTGGGTCATGGGTGCTTAATAGGTCAAATACGGTAATTATGTCCAACTCATCAAACAATCACCTAAACATAACTTTAATTCAAATTAAAATTTTGGTTTTACACACAAAAATCTGACACCTTATCATGTTTACAGCTCTACATCGGTAGTTTTTATACATGTCAAGAGGTAGACATTGCATAAGGTCACATACCAGTGCTGTTTTCTGCGTAGCCAATGAAATGGTACACAACCAAGACTTCACTTTTCTGTAGAGATTTGATCCAATTACAAAGTATAGTTGATTTTCCACTTCCTGCTGATCCTATCACCATGATAGGCTGTGGATCATCTGAAAAATAAAATTTCAATACATAACAAAAGAAAATGATAGATGTCTATATACTTATATTCCTATCCAAATCCAATATACAAGCAAAAATGAATGTATGGCAAAGTCTAGTCTATATAGGGAATATTCAGCTACCCATTTCTATCTTTGTAAAAGTATGGTAGATCCCAATGTTAAAATGTTATCTCTGTAAAAGTATGGTGGATCCTACATTTTTAAATGTTATTTCTGTAAGATTATGGTATCGTTTTAGCTACACAGTTGCTATATATGTAGTTGAATGGCATAGTCCTGAATTATAAAGTTATTTCTATAAGAGTTACCATGTTATATGTCAGTAAGAGTATGGTGGAGCCTAGAGTAATCATGGTATTTCTGTAAGAGTAGGACAGATCCCAGCTAGAGTTACCGTACTATTTCAATAAGAGTATAGTGGAGCCCAGCTAAAGTTACCATGTTATTTCTATAGGAATATGGTGGAGCCTAGAGTTACCATGTGATTTCTGTAAGAGTATGACTGAGCCGAGCTAGTTACCATGTTATTTCTGTAAGAGTATGAGAGCCCAGCTAGAGTTACCATGTTATTTCTGTAAGAGTATGACAGATCCCAGCTAGAGTTACCATGTTATTTCTATACAAGTATGACCGAGCCAAACTGATTACCATGTTACTTCTGTAAGAGTATGACAGAGCCCAGAGTTACCATGGTATTTCTGTAAGAGTATGAGAGTGAAGCTAGAGTTACCATGTTATTTCTGTAAGAGTATTACAGATCCCAGCTAGAGTTACCATGTTTCTTTTATAAAAGTATGGCCAAGCCAATCTAGTTACCATGTTATTTCTGTAAGAGTGTGAGAGCCCAGCTAGAGTCACCATGTATTTCTGTAAGAGTATGACAAAGCCCAGATAGAGTTAACATGTTATTTCTATAAGAGTATGACTGAGCCCAGCTTGTTACCATGTTATTTCTATGAGAATATGACAGAGCCCAGCTAGAGTTAACATGTTATTTCTATGACAGTTTGACTGAGCCCAGCTGGTCACCATGTTATATCTATAAGAGTATGATGGAGCCCAGAGTTACCATGGTATTTCTGTAAGAGTATGACAGACCCCATCTAGAGTTACCATGGTATTTCTAAAAGAGCATGACTGAGGCCAGCTAGTTACCATGGTATTTCTTTAAGAGTATCAGAGCCCAGCTTGAGATACAATGTTATTTCTGTAAGAGTATGACAGAGGCCAGCAGGTTACCATTTTATTTCTGTAAGAGTATGACAGATCCCAGAGTTACCATGGTATTTCTATGAGAATATGACTAAGTCCAGTTAGTTACCATGTTATTTTTGTAAGAGTATGACAGCCCAGCTAGAGTTATCATGTTATGTTTGTATGAGTATGATGGAGACAGATTTGCAACACCATCAACCATTTTAAATTGACTCAGTTTTAATCCATGTCCCAGCCTATATATAATTCCTCTAAACCTTGTGTTTGTTTTTTTAAAAAAAAAAAACATCACTAGAATGTCCTAAATTATGACCTAAAACCACAGAAGGGTTCTTCTTTATTGCTGCCTCTATAAACAGCATGAGGCAATTTTTAAATGTTACAAATGAAAAATGTTTATCAATCTAACCTGTCACTTTTCCGATGATGCTTTTTCAAAATCATTAATATAAACATTGTGATATAAATTGAATGTTTACTTCCATGTTGTACTGCCCTTTAAAGGACTTTGTTACCATTTGTTGAAATTGTTAATATAAAAACAATACCTGTACTGAGGGTCTGGTTCAACAAGTTCATGTGCTGAGATACATCTCCATATAAAGCCGACCTGCTGGCAAGAAAAGCATTGTGTTGTGCTAGTCGGAGGCTGTGCTTACTCTGTTTATCTTCACTTTTGTCTGTTAGTAAAACCTCTGTCAAATGCTTCCATATTGCATCAAACATCAATTTAGCACCCTGAAGTTAAAGTACATTTACATTTTGTGCTTAGTGTTTAAAGTATAATCATATAGAATTTCTTAATTTACTCTTATTCTTAGGGGTATCAGCTGTGTTTTTTGAAAAAAAATAATTTATTTTTTACTACTTAGATTGATGTACAATAACAATCAAGAGATACATGCAGGTATAGAAATTATTATATTCCTATAATTTTGTAAAATGCGGTCAGGTCCAATGTCATATGCATATACAAATAGCAAGATCAAACTAATCATTTGCAAACACAAAAAATTCCCAATTTTGGTTTCTCCAGCAATTTTCACAAAATATAGAGGAATTTAAGAATGTTTATGCCTGCATGTGTATATCTCCTTTTAGTTATTTTACATTAATCAAAGTAGTAAAAACAGAAAGATTTTTTTTGGGGGGGGGGGGAACACAGGTAATGTTCCTTTAAGTAAAATGAGTATTTTCTAACTACAGTGAAACTTGTATATAACAACCTCCTTAGGGACACAAGAAAATCGGTCTTTATAGGGAGGTGGTCATTCTATAGAGATTGATTTGAACACAAATGGTACTAATGGGGACAGCAAAAACACAGGTGGTTGCTAAAGCAGGTTTTACTGTATTCCTGAGTTGTTTCCCTTGACTATATTAACTTTTTATATTGAAGTGCACAAAATGTATTAATAGAAACTTTCTTCCCTTTCATGGCAAGTAATAAAAAAGCTAAACTTTTGGAGCAGCACAATTTTGTAGAATCTTGCTCTAGGGGTTGATATTTTCTGTTTTATTTTACCAATGATGGGAATTATCATTGTCTCCAACATACCTGTAATTCATTTGTGAGACACTGATATTTTAGAATACATATAATGTAATACAGTAGTTTGGGTTAACTTCCATTTATGCATGTGCAGTTTGTCTACACTCTAGAGTGCAGACAGAGAGATTCTTATATGAGTAACTGGCAAAATGGTAGACATGCATACATGTCTAAGTTGGGAGAAAATGTTTTATCCCATGGTTGACAGATTTTTCCCTTTTTTTTACAAGAGGTTGGTTTCAGAAAGCCTCAGTTTGTCATTCAAGAACTTGACCCTTCGATCAAGATTCTTTTGTCATATCCTCCTTGGGTTTGTCATTCAAGAATCATACCCTCGGATTGAGATTCCTTTGGCATCCATTCAAGGTAGGGTTGATTCTTTTAATTATTTGCAGTGTGAAAACATATGATAATTTATGGTCTTAAATGTGAGGTGGTTTCCTAAGTAAGGTGGTTTCCTAAGTGAGGTGAAATTTAAGATAAGGCTCCATTCTACTTAACTTTCCATAATTCATATATATTGGAACCTTATCTTAAAGACAACCTCTCTTAGGAGACCACCTCACATTTCAGCCCACAAGTTTTCAACCTTTTGATAAATACAGTAAAACCTGTGTTTAGCGGACAGTTGCCGGACTTATCATATTGTCCATTATAGAGAGGTGTCCGCTGACTAAAGGATGACCATTCACTGCTAAAATATTCATGCATAAAACCAACATAATTGTTCTTGTAATCAACTGTTGCAATGCAATGCCAGGAAATAAATATCAAGCAAAAACGAAAAACAGAAGACTGTTGATTATTTTTCAAGATAGAAGTCGGGACATAGAGCTTACTGAAAAATTGCCTGTGGCAATGGAAGTCAATCATAGGAAGAAAATTATGTATATCTGGGCAAATATCTTTTCCATTGTCCGTATTAGGGAGGTGTCCGTTTATTTAAAACAGATGCTAGTAGTCTTATATAACATGTAAATAGCGACTTTGACAAATTGTCTGTTATCGCAGGGTGTCCATTGATTCAAAGTGTCCATTATGACAGGTTTTACTGTATCTAATAAAACAGAATCTCACTTACGATACCACCTCACTAATCAGACCACTTTGAGCCAGTCGGTTAAGTGGTCTTAATAGCGAGGTGCAACTGTATCTGTATACTGTGTCTGATATTTAAAATTGATAATAAATTCAATTAACATAAAGAAACTTCAAATAGCTTACATCTTCTGGATCTGGATAGTCAAAATGGACTCCAAGTGTCTGAAAAAAATTATGATCTGTTTTAGTTTAAGGAATGGTTAATTATTTATAATTTGTTTATGGAATCCTGATTTATGAATTTGTTTTTATTTCAAAACAATTGGATTTCATAATCAAGCTGATATATCAAAATTTAAAGTTAGATATACAAATGATGAAATTATAATAATTATAACCATTTCTATATTAATGCAGGCATTTTATGAGAAAAAGGTTGATGATACATTATTGCATGTTATTAAAAAAAGACTAACAGTGCAATGATATTGAGTTAAAACATCTGAAACATGTAAAATGCAGTAAGTTTTTTTCTGGCAGTTACAATGCATCCAAGAAGAGACCACCGGCCTTCTGCAAGAAAACTGGCAAACTTTCTCACAAAATCAGGTTCCAGGTGGGCTTGAACCTGTGCTGACGAGAGGTGAGAGACTTTTCAATAAAAAGGTCCCTCAATCCTTCAAAAGAAGATTCTAATTTCTCATCATATAGTAAAATCTTCAAACTCAAAGCCTTCAATGTTTCTTTTTGAGTCTGCTCCAGTCAACACATACTGATGATACATATCAATATGAAGAGAATTAGCCCAGATAATTTTGAGTTCAAAGTTTATACATGATCCACAGATGGCAAAGTCAGCAATTACAGATGATAAATGATAGCAGTGGGTCACCTAAACCATTCAGATTGCCAATTTTATTATCCTGAATACTTTAGAAAAAATGACAAGCCACACTCAATTGCCCTGTGTACCTTGTCTTTGGTAGTCCAGATTCTTTGTTTTAGATCATCCATCAAATGAACTGACTCGTCACTTTCAGCTGTATATTTAAAAACCTGTTTCTTGTCTCCCTGCTCCTCTCCCTCTTTCTTCATTTTGTCATCATAAGCCTAATGAACGACCCCAGCAACAACAGCAAGAAAAACAAAACAAACCAAAAACAATGAATGTAATACAGACAAAAAATGTACATGTATTAATCACACTTATTTTTGTTCTTTATGTTTAGTTTTTGGCCTTATCTCATGCCATATTTATTTTTCTTTCAGGGCTATTTCTCTACATGTATTTAAAAATACAACCGGCAATGATGAAGTATAAAGGAAAGAAACAACCGTTGGTAGCAACTATTTCAGCTTTTGTGATCTATAATTACTTTGGTCATATAATTACGTTTATAAGATCATCATTGAAAAATACTTGGTTAAAGTATGTGTCCTAACAAATTCTGTTTTCTAAAAAGCAACCTGGTGACAAAGTATAATTATGTTTTCAAATTCCTAAACATCCTTCAAAAAACCTATCTCAAAGTGATCAGTTTTATACACATGTAACTGTACAATAGATATTGTATACCAGGTTATTTTTGCCCTTTTACAACAGAATTTAAACAAATTAATTCACCCTGTCTTATATTCGCCCTAAATCACCATACTCTCATGGATGACATGACTATGTCTTGAGCTTTATAATTATTTAGCTTGAAAATACACTTTCAATTTAAATTTGCCCTCACATTACCTTATTCAATTAAAGTTACCTTGTCACGAAAGCACAGAACAGCTGGTAAAGCTCCTGGATGATTCAGATGTCCATGTAAGAACTCAAGCTCTGTGACACTTTTGTCACGGAAATTTTCCAACCAAGGGTATTTGCCAACCGCATTATCAAAATTTTCCTGCAACTCAGGACTATCCTTGCCATGCCAGCCATATCTCTACAGAAAAAAGTAAAACATCAGGTTAATGTGAATGCAGTGGGACCTTGATTTAAAACCTCCTTACTCAGACAGCCACTTCATTATCAAGACTGTCATTGTTCAATCTCAAGCAATATAAAATTACATATCAACTCATAAACCCCAACAAACCAATGGACTCTTACTTTACATCTGTGACATTGGTCTAGTCCATTAATTTGCATCTGTGAAGGTAAACAAGTTAAATACATCACTACAGTCAGAACCTCACTAATCTAGACTATTAATTGTCAGTCATTTAGGGGGTGTTAATTACATTACATTGCAAATGGATTGGCTATCAACCAATGATATAACAGTAGGCAGGCCTTTTTCTGCCAATTTTGGAAAAATACCATTTGGAAACTTAGAATTTAAATGTTAAATATACAAAAACATATGTTCACTAATGATGCATATATGTTGTATATATGCATCATAGTAAGTTACAAAAATGAATGAAAATGACAAAGTCTGAAAAGACCTGAAAAAAATGTAAAAAAAATATATATATATATATTCCAATTTTTAGGAAAATTACAAAATCGAATCATATAATGTACATCCATGTAGATCATTTAGATGCAATCAGTTTTTCAATTAATGTAGCCGTTCTGGAGAAGAAGATTTTCAAATGGCTATGGGTATCATCTTGGACTTATTTTGCCCCACCCTGGATCCACCCAAATCTATCTGGCTGAAAAATACAAACTTGATAGAGGAAATTGTGCATCGCTTCATTAGCATGTACTTGGTTCCTGTAAAGTTTCGTCAAAATCCCTCCAATGCCAATGGTTTCTGAGAAGAAGTTGAAAATGTTAAAAGTTTATGGACAGACAACAGACATAAAATATTTTGAATTTAGCTCACCTGAGCCTTTGGCAGGGAAGAATACAACCCTGCTAAAATCAAGTCCATCTGAAGCACTGTGTAGTTGCAAATTTAAAAGTCTAGTTCAGTTTAAAGGGTGTTAAAATAAAAGCAACAAGAAATAATCGGGCACGTTGTTCCATTTGCCTTGTTATATTTTCACATTGTTTACATTCACTACGGGGACCTGCACTATATAAATAAATGCATAATTTAATCTAGTCATATCTGTAAGATACACAACCGAAGTATAGACTCAATTACCTGACCAAAAAAACCAACAAACATATCAGACCGATCCAGCTCTCGCAAACAAATATTGATGACTTGTGAGTTGGCGGATGACTCGGACGTGATGCCCCATCGCATGTCAACTGCTACAAAAGTTATCCCCTTTTGATTACATAGGTTGTGTATTTGTGGGAAGTATCGCTTCGTTAGCACTTCTCTCTCATTTTCCATTCCTCCAAATGGAGAGGAGAAGAATATGCGACAAGTTCGATGATCCTTCAATTTCGACATCATGTACGTATGCCTAGATCTATCGTTGTGGTTTTAGTAGGAAAAGAGAAATACCAAACCCGATTCAGATAAAATAATATTTCATAGGAAATATTTTTCACCTGTTCCCACATTGTGTATACATTATTGTGAACAATGATTTGTGAGCATATACTATTTACAAAATATGTTGGCTACTGTACATGTACTTCGAAATGACACAAATACAATGAATAAAATCAATACGTACCCAAAGACTGCAACTCCACAGAAGGTGAAAATTGTTTGAGAAACCCAGTTTGGGACTTTAATTCGCTTAAAATCGGGGCAGAAAATTCGGTCTAACCGAGTAGTAACAGTAGAAAAAAAATCGAAATATTTTTCACATGTTTTTTGTGAACACAACTAACTTTAAACATGAAATAAATGCTACCACTACTGCACTAGCAGATGATTCACATGCAAAGGTTACACATAACTTTATGTAACATTTTTGTGAAGTATTGGATTTTCACCATATGAGGATAAATTTCCATATGCTTCACCTTGAATTATTGTAAATCTAATCTGATTTTACAGGTGATTTTTCACAAAGTATTGCGTGCTAAATGTATATTACACGGCTTTATGTTTCGTGGGTCTCTAAGGTCATCATTTATAATATTGTACTTTATATAGGCCCTACAGTTTATAGCTACTCTCTCTTTATAACCATTCCATATTTATTTCCGAACTTTTATAACTCGAATAATTGCAGCGCCCTCTATCCACTATCGTTTCTCGTTGATGGAGCAATCGGAGATCAGCGAATTATAACGACTGGACTATTCGGCTTAGAACTTTGATTGGCTCTTATTTTCTCTAGTTCTGATTTCGGTCAAGTCATTTGAAACTCTCCCGATTCTAGTTGTGGTACATAATCCACACAATCTGCAGCTGTTAGACAGTTTCTTTCAAGTCTGGGATATGAATGGCTACTGGGGAAGACCGATAACGCTGGAAAGACAGGTGACTTCCTGGAACAGACTGGGGTTTGGTATCAAGAGTCAGCTTTCTTATTATACTCTCTTCAGGGGCACCGAATGAGCGACGACACAACAAGAGGAATAATACCACGGGTTTCCCGAGAAGGGGGAGATGGAAGGCTCTAATTTATCTCAAAGATGCGGATCACATACATAACATCAGGGAGGAACACGTCGGAAGAGAGGAAAGAAGTGAAGAACATCAGTAACACCAAAAGACAAAAAAGGACGCTGGCATGATTTGGCACAACTAAATAGACTCATTGTGAAGTGATATGATGGAGGGAACAGGGGTATCGACACTTACAGATGATACTATGACAGAGTTTTCAAGACTATGGAGAGAATAGCGATACCTGAAGACAAAATAAAAACAACAAAAGAAGACCAATTCGCTTCACAAGATGGTCCTGGGTGAAAAGAGATCAGATCAGTTCCATAGTCGAGACATACGTCCAGAAAGCTGCTTGTCAAAACTAGTGGAGCACGTGAACTTGAATAAACAACTTGGAAGGGGTAACATAGGTCACAAAGAAAACCAGATCAGGGTCACCTCAAAGGTCGAAAGGGATATCGGGTATATAAGAAGTACCCAAAGGTATTGCGAAAGCAGTGTCGGTTGTTTCGTGTGATCTTGAAGAAGGACAACATCACCAAGCTGAAGGCAAGCAACTTGATGTTTTGTTCCAAGGAAAAGGAGTTAGTGACGATCAGTCAGTTTAGGGCCATATATTTGTTGAACGTAGAGGGTAACAGTTTCTTGTCGGTCCTTGTGAAGGGACTTTCGGCATGTACATGGATTAGTGGATAACTCTTGCATCGATACCCCCATCCAGAGTACATGTATTTTGGAATATCCTGGTTGCGTGGAGCATACAAGTTTGCTAAGGCAGCTCATTAAAGAGGCTATAGGAGTCAAAAAGAACTTACCAATCAATGGCTGGACTAAGCCAACGCCTATGGACCAGTCTCACGCATGTTTATAGAGTCTCAATGGATTTATACCACATGCAAATAGTTCGACAAAAGCTTGTTTGGAGGAATATAGAACTGGTTCACTGTGGACAAATATAAAACAACATGACAGAAGTTGAAAAAAGCCTAGTAACTGAATGAATAATCTCTCTGATTCAATTTGTGGTGGGAATAAGTATGATTACAAAGGCAGCAGAAAGACAAACGAGGTACAAGAGATGGACTCGGTGATCTATCAACCACTTACCAGAGGGTTAATGGACAAGTTAACTGTCACAACAACAACAACTAAATCACACTCAAGCTAGATGGGTGTTGTTTGCACTACAAGACAATGTTTTGTGGGCACCAAACCACTGTGGACAGCCCTATCAAATGTTTGGGGGAAGTGGTTCAATGGATGTGGATGTGGATAGCGTGGATGACACAAAGGCCCAAATCAGGTTGAAGAAAGTAAACAAAAGTGGTCTGCCAGGGATGTACAAAGCCTGGTTATACCAGCACGGAATCATAGCAATACTAGTGTGGCTGTTGTTGATATACGAGTTTTCTGTCACTGTTGCCGAAGCAACAGATCGGTCCAGCTACAACCGCCAGTGTCGTCGGCGGTAAAAGAGTTCAAGGTAACCGAGTGTTACCTCGTTATGACGCTGAGGGTCAGTGAGGCACGGATCCAGAGTCGAGGTCAGTTCCAACATCAGTAGACCAAGATGTAACTGCTACGTGACGTCATTGCTAACGTATATACCGGAATAATAGAATAAGCTCCACTTTGAGTTCCAGATAGAAAAAATATCAGTCGAGGGTGGGATGAATCAATAAGTTCAAACCGAGGCGGTAGCCGAGGTTGGGATATTGATTAATCACAACCGAGACTGATATTTTCTCTAACTGGAACTCAAATGTGGTGCTTGATTATTTTTTCTCGCACATGGTAAGCTTGAAATCCCGTTTGTTTACATACTTGAATAAATCAGTTTAGCAACTGCGTCACTCACTCTTTTTTCATTAAAAATAAAATAAATATGAACCCGCATTATATAGCTATATCTTTATATCTCCTCAAACAAATTTGGTGAGATTTATGTGTAACTGATAACGAACTTAAACAATGTAAACTATCGACTCGAAAATCTCTTTGATCCTCTATGATTACAACAATGCAGACGAAGTGTGTAGGGATACAAAGTGTTCTGGATCAGCAGTTCCAGATAGAATTTTGCAGTAGGCCTACTGATAAAAAATGAGATCAGCCTATCTCAGGTGCGAGGAGGCAAGGTATGAGGTGGTACATTTCCAGTAGTTGTTGATGACAACATGATCCGAAAGACACAGTATGGTGCAAGCGGAATTGGTTTGTGGAGAAGCTCCGAGGAGAGCAAAGGCAGCACAGATCGGTAAGAAAGGACACGGATGAAATGGGTTCTAACCCGAGCGGTAGTTGACATAGGCAGGCGTGTGGACGAAAATTTAATAGACTCTCGTTTCTGTACTAATCCTTACGATTAATACTTTGGGGTCTGTTATTTATATATTCTGCTTAAGCCATCGTATGACTTTCTAAAAAAGACCCAAGTTGTAAATTTTTGGGAAATGAGAAGTGATGGCCCATACACTGCCAAATTGTATTGACACAGGGGATGTACAGACGGAGACACGGCAAATGCCTGAGCGAGTTAGTTGAAGTAATAGAAGCCAAGAGGATGAATAAACGTCGCAAAGAAGGCAAGGAGTAACACATACAGTTTGTCACAGAGGGAGAAACTTCACGGAGAACCAACAGGAAGACCATCACTGAGGTGACTGAGAGCTGCATGTTGTCATGAACAAGAAACTAGTCTTCCCAAACATCACAGAAACAATATTACGACCGGATATGTTTGTATTTTCACTGCATTCAAAGATGTTGGTAGAAGTAGAGCCGACAGTATAAACATGGGAGGATCACTGCAAGAAGGCATACGCGAGGAAAACCTGGAATATGCTCATCTGCCAGGGAGCAGGAAGGGAATGTTTGACTGTGTCTTGATGACTTGGATGTACAGAATTCCCGACGCAGTCAGTATAGAGGACTGTTTCATTGCATTGGAGCATGCAGAGGACAATGGCAGCGAGGAGACTATGTGCAGAGGTGGACATCATACCGGTTATGATACCACGGAAACGATTTGTGTTAGAAGCCATGGTGCTCCACAAGAAAGTCACAAGATGCTCAGTAAGGAATCTATGAAATTTCATCCACTTTATTTCAAAGTTTAAACTTTGCAACAGGTAAAAATACTTATGATAATAAATGTCCAATTGATTAGGGGTGCTGCATTCGGAAGAGGAATATTCAAATGCCTTGTGAAAACTATGATGGCAGAAATTATAATAGCTTAACCACTTCACACAAGTCTGTGTCCTACTTGATAACTGAACTTGGGAGATTGCTTTGACAGGAAAGAATTAATGAACCAACTGGAATCTTGTATTCCTAACTCATGGGCATATGCGAAAAGATAGTTATATAACACAAGAGTAATTATATAAAAAAAATCTTTTATTATGACATTGTTTAATTTACATACATGTTTATTAGATTCTAAATTCTATAAGTAGGAAAACATGAAACAAACATTCTGTAAAAATATAACAGCTTATCTGTGATGTAAATTTATATGTAAAATAACTATAGTATAATCAGTAAATGTTTATCACATAACAAAATCAGGAGACAGTTCACGAGTTATTGGATAGCTTTGATCTAACATTGATCCCCAATCACCAGTATGAATTTGTGACAGTTTATCAGTTGGTGGAAAGTTTTCTTTAAAATTGATCCCCAAACACAATATGGAATTATGACAGTTCATGAGTTGGTGAATAGCTTTTTTTAACATTGATTCCCAAACACCAATATGAGTATGTGTCAGTTTTCGAGTTTGTGGAAAGTTTGGTTCGAACATTGATGTCCAAACACCAATATAAATTTGTGAGTTTTCAAGTTTGTGGAAAGTTTGGTTCTAACATTGATTTCCAAACACCTATATGAATTTGTGACAGTTTTAAAGTGTTTTGGAAACCCTTGTTCTAACATTGATTTCCAAACATCAATATGAATTTCAGTTCATGGATTGGTGGATAGCTTTTTAAAACATTGATCCCAAAAACACCAATATGAATTAGGACATTTCACAAATTGGTGGATAGTCTTGTTCTAACACTGATTTGTGAGTTTTCCAGTATGATTTTTGTGACAGTTCACAAACTTGTGACAGTTTTAAAGTGTTTTGGAAACCCTTGTTCTAACACTGATTCCCAAACACCAGTATGATTTTGTGACAGTTCACAAACTGGTGGTTAACTTGTGACCAAAATCTGTACCAATACATTACACCATGGTGATATATGTATGATTTTAATACATAATTTTCTACAGGATACTTTGCATTATGAAGATAATGTGAAATGATGCCCTTGGACTGGAGTAAACAACGAACATAGACTAGATGTTTTCCTCAAATTATTCATCTTAGGTTCTTATAAGTGCTGTAGTAAATATCAGTTGAATTTTGCTGATCAGTATTTAAGTTATATCACTGAACTGACCAAAAAAAAATCTGATTTTGATTTTTTTCTTTGTGTTTCTTTTGTTTTGTGTGTGTTGCAATAAAAGTAATGAATGATGAACAAAATTAACTCATGGGAAGTCACACCTAAACTACCTTAGAAAGCATTTGATATTGCAATGAAACCTATCTTGAATGGTATTTATAAATCAGTTTTATCTAATCATTTTATCATTCTTAAGTATTTAAATACATGTTTCAACATTGGCAGTCTATCATGAATATGGTCCTTCAAGACAGGTTCCACTGTGGTTTCTGTGTCATATGATTTAACCAAATTCATTTTACAAATATATCTAATCCACCCCCACAAAAAAAAAAAATAAATAAAAAAAAAAATAAAACATTTCATAAAGTATTCAGATTTTATGAAATGTTTACATATTTCCTTGAATTAACAACAAAAATTTGTTTATGCTAAATAGCTGGAAAGTTTTGCTCATGTTTTTACATTTACAGTGAGTGAAATTCAAAATTCTGCAAAAATGGAAAAATATTTGAAGATTTTAGTTAAACTCATAGTGAGAGAGAAAATATTTTATATGAAAATATTGATATCATAGTAAACTTTTAATGTCATAATTGTCTATTAAATAATCATGTAATAAAACTAATACAAAAATTAAAATTTCTATCATTTCATGATTATGCTTTTCTTGATAAAATATGAAAGAAAAAAACAGATAAGAAATAAGAAATTTTCTTTTATTTTGAGTATCCATTAACTAAACTAAAAGTACAACAATTCTAATAGAAATTAGTGTTTAATGTCTTGAGTATACGTAAACATTGAAATAAAAATATCACAGTATTAAGTGCAAATGAAAAAAATACCAACAAAAATTAACAATGTTTTCTTTTCCCTATGAAAACTGAATTTTGCAGCAGCTAACATTTATACATCATGGTCAGAGGATAATCCAGTCTGACTACATTACAACAACTGACAGTGGATCTAAACATATATCTCTTTCCTTGACCAATGATGTAAGTTCAGATTTGAAACCTATAACCAATTATGGTTATCTTATAATCTTAAATTTTTGACAGTAAATTAATGACAGATGATCTCATATGAAAATGTCAAGAGAGTTCTGAATCATCAAATATTAAAACACCATGAACATACAACAAGTGATCAGACATAATTTTTAGAGATATCCACAGAGAAGCAACAAAGCATGACATATAATATCTTAACTTGAAACGTTTATATCAACTGGTCATCACTTTTATATTTGGGTGTTCTATAGCTAATACCTTCTTCCTGAGCAAAATGTTTGAATTAAAAACTACAGGAACCTTTAAAATGTTTTTCTACTTATGATTTAATAAACCGTTTGGTTTGGTTTGTTTTGTTTGATAATGAGTTTAGTGTTGTCTACTTATTTCCAGAAATAAAAAAATTCATAAAAAATAAAGATAAAAATGAGATATATATGTAGATAAAGCCTCATGAAGCAAACATCTGAATCTAATAAAAGTTTGCTACAACATTCTTGAGATGTTTTCTATGTTTGTTACAGCGTCCTGGAGACTGCTTCATTTTTAGAGAGATCAGAGTCTTGTAAAACATTGTTACTGCATTTTGAAATACATCAAACCCAACCGAGGTCCGTGTCTTGTTAAAGATTTATATATGCAGCATAAATCCATGAATGTAACAGCTTTCTTGATATGTTTCCCAGTTTAGAGTATCATTCACATATTACATGATAGAACATGTCTTAGAGTCTCTGTTTGTTGCAGATGCCTGCTCTTCAGCCTTTTGTTTCTCCTGAACTATTTTCTGGTGTTGTAGATAAAGCTGGGTCTCCCTGGAAAAGGAAGAACATTTAACTTAATATCTCATATTAGATACAATTAGATCAGAAAGTCCCATGCCTTTCACCTCTAATACCCTGTTTTAGGTATACGGACAGTCACTGTCTTTTTTAACATGTGTTACAATGTCGGGAATAAATCATTAACTGTGTGTAAAATACTATAAGCCTACCATCTATGGTGGCTCTAGCCACATTGAGTCTTTCTATAACACTATATCACTCAGCCACATTGAGTCTTTCTATAACACTATATCACTTAGCCACACTGAGTCTTTTTATAACACTATATCACTTAGCCACATTGAGTCTTTCTATCACACTATATCACTTAGCCACATTGAGTCTTTCTATAACAGTATATCACTTAGCCACACTGAGTCTTTTTATAACACTATATCACTTAGCCACATTGAGACTTTCTATAACACTATATCACTTAGCCACATTGAGACTTTCTATAACACTAAATCACTTAGCCACATTGAGTCTTTCTATAACACTATATCACTTAGCCACATTGAGTCTGTCAATAACACTATATCACTTAGCCACATTGAGTCTTTCTATAACACTAAAACAAAGAGCCATATTAAGTCTGTGTATAACACTATGTAATTGAGCCACACTAAGTCAGTCTAAAAAATATTTCTCAGTAACATTGAGTGAATTTCTTCTTAAACATTAGCGACTACTGAAGCACAATGAGTGAACTTAGTATGTACATTATACCAATAAACAACACTGAGTCTGTGTATAACATTATACCAATGAGCCACAATGAATAGGTTTATAACATTATACAACAGAGCAACACTAAGTCTCAGTCTATAACATTATATCACAGAGTCTGTCTATAATATACCACTGAGCCACACTGATACTCTCTATAACACTATACCACTGAGCCACATTGAGTGTCTATAACACTATACCACTGAGCCAAATTCAGTCTGTGTATTACACTATACCATAAAACCAGTATATAACACTATACCACTGAGCCACATTGAGTCTGTCTACAACATACCACAGAGCCACATTGAGTATGTCTATAACATACCATAGTCACACTGAGTTTGTCTATAGCATACCACAGAGCCACATTGAGTCTCTCTATACAACTATACCACTGAGCCAAAGCGAGTGGATTTTGTCTTAAACAATACTACTGAACCACACTGAGTGAACTTGGTCTGTCTATACCATTACATTACTGAGTCACATGGAGTCTGTCTATAACACTGAGTCTGTCTATAACACTCTACCACTGAGCCACACTGGCTCTGTCTATAACACTCTACCACTGAGCCACACTGGGTCTGTCTAGAACATTCTACCACTGAGCCACACTGGGTCTGTCTAGAACACTGAGTCTGTCTATAACACTACCACTGAGCCACACAGCGTCTATAACACTCTACCACTAAGCCACACAGAGTGTCTATAACACTCTACCACTGAGTCGATCTATAACATATAACTGAGCCACACTGATTCTCTGTATAACACAATACCAATGAGCCACATGAGTGGATTTTGTCTTAAACAATACTAATGAACCACACGGAGTGAACTTAGTCTGTCTGTAACATTACATTAATGAGTCACATTGAGTCTGTCTATAACACTATACCACTGACCTACACTGAGTGGTCTAAAACTGTGTAAAACTAACATTTGGCTACACTGATTGATTGTAAATAACAACACCAATTAGAAACATTGATTTACCTGGTCTGTTTATTAACACTACCACTTGGCCACATTGAGTGGTCTTAGTCTCTCAATGAGTGATCTTAGTATGTCTATGTCTGTTTATTAACACTACCACTTGGCTACGCTAAGTGGTCTTAGCCTGTTTATTAACACTACCACTTGGCTACGCTAAGTGGTCTTAGCCTGTTTATTAACACTACCACTTGGCTACGCTAAGTGGTCTTAGCCTGTTTATTAACACTACCACTTGGCTACGCTAAGTGGTCTTAGTCTGTTTATTAACACTACCACTTGGCTACACTAAGTGGTCTTAGCCTGTTTATTAACACTACCACTTGGCTACACTAAGTGGTCTTAGTCTGTTTATTAACACTACCACTTGGCTACACTAAGTGGTCTTAGTCTGTTTATTAACACTACCACTTGGCTACACTAAGTGGTCTTAGTCTGTTTATTAACACTACCACTTTGCCTCACTGAGTGGTCTTAGCCTGTCTTTAATACTACCACTTTGCCCCACTGAGTGGTTTTTGTATGTCTATAATACTTCCACTTTGCCCCACTGAGTGGTTTTTGTATATGTATAACACTACCACTTTGCCATAATGAGTGGTCTTAGCCTGTCTATAATACTACCACTTTGCCCCACTGAGTGGTTTTTGTATGTCTATAATACTACCACTTTGCCATAACGAGTGGTCTTGGTCTGTCTATAACACTACCACTTGGTCACATTAAATGGTCTTAACACTTGGCTACAATGTTTGTTTGTTTGTTTGTTTTTGTTTAACGCCACTTTCAACGATATTTCAGTTATATCCTGGCGATGTGAGTGGTCTTAGTTTGTCTATAACACTATACCACTTGGCTACAATGAGTGGTATTAGTCTGTCTATAACACTACCACTTGGCCACACTAACTGGTCTTTATTTTTCTACAACACTACCACTTAGCCACACTAAAATTTGTATTTCATTTATCAACTTGACAATTTACAACTTTCATATTCAGATAAACAGGGCCATCTCTTTGTTTAATTATATGATGATGAAACCTCTTGCATTTACACACTGCATTCTTCAATTCCCCATTTTGTTTGATTGTTTTAATGGTGTTGTATTTCCCACTCAACAATTTTCCAGTGGTGGCAGCCAGCATTTAATAGTGGAGTAGAGAACCTGGTTACAACGTACTCGGAAAGAGACCATTGGCCTTCACATGTATAGTGTCAAATTTTCTCACAATATCAGCTTAGTTTCCAAGAGGACTCAAACTTACGCTAACAAGATGTGAGAAACTTCATGATTTAACCCTTCCGCCCCTAAGTAACTAAGTGGTATGCTCTTTTGCATTGTCTTAGACCAGTCTATTGTGGTCTGTAGTGTTGAAAGGGTTAACATTCAGAGGCCAACATCAAAACCCAATATTCTCAAGGACAGTAGTTAAAGTTGCATGTATTGTAATTATTTCAAACATTTATAATTAATACTTGAGAACACATCGAAAGTGCATTTTAAAAACTATCCAAAAAAAGAAAGAAAAAAAGAACGCAAATGTAAAATGTGTGTTTAAAAAATGACAAGAAAAAGTTACCACCACCATAAGGATAATAATCCAAAAATATCCCCATATCCAACAACAGAATTACTTAAACTAAAAATAAAAAACAAAATATTTATCTAATTTGTATTAGAAATTATCTAATCCTTACAGTTTATCATAAATTTTAGATTCTTTTTTATCAAAGTAGGGTCAGTTCAGAAAGAAATGTGTCTTATGTATGTTCAAAGACTATCAAATGCTCCTTTTTACAGTCCTTTCCTGAGATATGTGATATATTGTATCACTGGATGGCAAAATGATTGAGATTTCCCTAAATAATGTCAAAGAACAATTAGTCACCATGACAAAATTGCTTAATCTCAAAGAATCTACAGACAACTTGTATATAAAGGCCACTCAAGGGGACAGGGGAAAGTAGCCATTATAGACAGGTAATATGGAGGTTTATTCATTGTATTTACATTTCCCGCAGCAGTCTCCCATAGACTCAGTGTTAATCTAGGCAGCGTTCATATCAGCTATAAATGAAGTTCCTCATATGACGTCGCATAATGATGCAGCTTCATTCGTGATGTCACACCAAGATATTTCATTCAAAATTCTATACTTTATTGTTATACCTTGAACTTTGCTGTTCCATTAAAATGAGACCAATCATGTGTAAGGCAAGATACAGTAATACCTGTATATAGGGGCCACCCAAGGGACCCGAGAATATTGACCTTTATGTGCAGGTGACCCTTATACACAGGTTCAATTTAGTTAAAGTATGCAGTCAAGGGACTTTTCAAAACTGGCCTTTATAGACAGGTGATCCTTATATAGAGGTGGCCGCTATAGCAGGTTTTACTGTATTCAAATCCATTATTATTTTTTCAATTTGAGAACTATGATTTGTAACTATAACGAATGAACGCTTGTCAGAGTACATTTATTGTCAAGATGGATGCCATTTGGGTGACAGATAAATATTCATAGCACCCTAGCGGGTGCCATTCTATTTATCTGTGACTTAAACGGCATCCATCTTGACAATAAATGCACTCTGACAAGCATTCATTCATTAAATAAAAAAGTTATCAAAGCAAAGGTTATGTTTGGAAGGACAGGTGCCCTTTATACAAAGGTGGACTTTAATGCAAGTATGGCTGTATATTATTTTGCTGACCAATGTAACAGGTCAGCAATAATTTGAAAATGGACTTTTTGAATGATGTACCAGAGAATCTATTCCAGAAGTAATAGGAAATTTAAAATATTGCATATTTGAAACTTTCTTTATTCATACTTTACAAAAGTAACTTTTTTAACCTGTATTTTAAGTACCACCATTTTTTGACTTATAGGTAGATTTCTCTAGCGCTAGGTGATGTACCATAAATTTTAACATGTGCTATGGACCACATATGACACAGGACTTGGTTTTTATTAGTTTCTGATCCAAAATATTGATGCTTGGTGTTTAGTAAAGGAACAGTCACTACCGTTTTGACCGTCGCTTGTGAGTTAAATCGTAAAAAAAAGAATAAAATAATGAGTGATTGTTATATGTATGAGTATTTAGTTATATTTATAGTGAAATCTAAAAACAAAAGTGTATATCTGTAAATCTACAGCATTCTATATGGGTTAGACAACAATTCAGTGCATTTTGAATTAAAAGTGATATTCAAACATCAATCATATCGCAAGGTCAAAGGTTAAAAGGTCGATTAGGGTTGGGTAGATGACAACACAAATAAATTATTGTAATTATTCAAACCACTCATAAGCCTACATACTCGTTTGGACTTTCATCCCTGAAAAATGAACATAAATGTATGAAATGATGAAAATGAATGAACAAAACAATAAAAGGTTGAGATCCAGGAATGTCTACAAAATTAATACAGTCACTTTATACTTGAGAAAGCATTGCAATAGTTGGTCACTTTTCATTTAAGACCATTCACAAAGCTCGGCTCCATATATTATCAAATTAATATTTAGAAATGCACTTACCCCCCGTGTCACCAAATTTTCTCTGGCTCAATCTCAATTAACATTTTTTTAAGGTAAAAACATGCAAAATATTTTGGTGACTGAAACTGTTTGTATATTGATGGCACACAATTGTTAATAATGATAAAATTTATTGCCAATTTGAAGAAAACTACCGAAATATTAAAACATTGTTTGAGTATTTACTCAAATCTTGAGTACCATACTCAGTGTATTTATTCATTTTGTATCGTAAGTGTGACAGTAAAATTGATATGTGAATAATGAAAAATAATATGTGTCCTAATTACTCAAACTCAGAAGTTTTACAAATGATTATATAGTCAAAATGATGAAATAAAGTTGAGCTTCAGTATGGTTAATAAATTTGGTGACTTTAGGGCTCAGATCCCATCAATATATACCAAAAAAAAAAAAAAAAGAAAAGAAAGGAAATATGGAGCCTCAAAAAGCTTATCTGGGTCCCTTCCCTGTCTCCAGGACCCTTGGGATCATGAAATTCAAAACTTTTTACCCTCACCCCATAAATGCTGTAAATCAAATCTGAAGAGAAGAAGTGATGTGAAGGTTAAAAGGTCTACAGGTGAAGAGAAGAAGTGATGTGAATGTTAAAAGGTCTACAGATGAAGAGAAGTGATGTGAAGGTTAAAAGATCTACAGATGAAGGAAGAAGTGATGTGAAGGTTAAAAGGTCTACAGATGAAGAGAAGAAGTGATGTGAAGGTTAAAAGGTCTACAGATGAAGAGAAGAAGTGATGTAAAGGTTAAAAGGTCTACAGATGAAGAGAAGAAGTGATGTGAATGTTAAAAGGTCTACAGATGAAGAGAAGAAGTGATGTGAAGGTTAATAGGTCTACAGATGATGCACAATTGTATGACAAGACCAACAGTGTACACGGCAATGGAAAGCGAGTCTTCACGACAGGCCATCTGAGTCACTCAGATGTTTTTTTAAACAAACAAGAAACTGCTAAAGGTAGTACGGTTGAATTTCAAAAGGAACTGATACATCTGGAATGTGAATTTCAAGGTCAAAGGAAGGTGAAGGTCAATGTACAAAATGTAAGTGAAGGTCAACTAATGTCATGATGTGAAAATATGTGATACTCTTAACAGTTTTTGCAAAAATTTAAGTTCATGAAAATAAATGATTTTACAGTGTATGTGTGTGTGTATATATATATATATATATATATACACACACATACATATACAAACAAACACATACATGTGTATATATAAAGGTTTATCAGTTTTACAATACAAGTCATTTTGGAAAATTAAATACTGGAATGAAGAATGATTAACCCCTTACTTACTCAAGGAGCTAAAATATTCCATCAAATTTTGTTAATTTTGGTCTCGGGACATTAGACTACTTGTCAAAAAAATTGTATACCTGGCTAAAATAGAAAATATTTAATGACTGAAAAAAAAATATGGTGATTTTTTGTAAAACATTTTTTATATTTCAGCCCACACCTTGTTACATGTATGTAAAAGGTAACACTGATATACTGTAAGACATGATTGCTGAATGTAACAAACACACTTACCGCACACCTCTTGGTACAAGAGTGGGTGGAGCCTCGTCACCACTGCCATCAGGGGAATTTTGCCCTTCTTTGTCTCGAGAACTTTGTAGAAGTTTGGTGTTAATTGTTTGGTAAGTGGGGTCATCTTCATTAGAATGACCTACAAAATACATGTAAAACAGTAAAAAGTGTTTCTTAACAGATCTATGATAATTTAAACTCTGAAATTTTATTCTTAGTTTTGTCAAAATAAATAATTTTCACAATTATTTGTTTCACATCATTAAGATGCGTTGTTTCTGTTTAGCAGTCATATGCAGTTATTTTTATATTTCAATTAACATGACCCAATTCATATATTTTCATTCAATAGAAATATTCTGAGAAAAAAAGGTAAACATAACGAAAAATAAGAAAAATAAAAAGTTAAGTGTAATAAAAAAGAAAGAGTTAAATGTAATTAAATAATAAAAATAAAAAGTTAAATGTAATGAAAAATGAAAATAAAAAGTTAAATGTAATGAAAAATGAAAATAAAAAGTTAAATGTAATTAGAAAATGAAAATAAAAAGTTAAATGTAATGAAAAATAAAAAGTTAAATGTAATGAAAAATTAAAAGTAAATGTAATGAAAAATAAAAGGTAAATGTAATGAATGATTTTGATTCCCAGTTTGGCCATATATTCCCCCTGCCTGCTACAGATTAAAGTTGATCTTCAACAGATTTTGTTAAGAAACATTCACCTTTTTATTCTTAAATATTTCAAGTTATTTCATTTTTGTTTAATTCATTACATATGTACCAAGAAAAATATGAGTTTATGTAAACAAAAAAATTATCTGACCAACTGAGAGCCTGTGAAAGTTTGAAGATGATACAGGTGATCTAGGAACTACATGTTGACAATGTTACATTTTGTGATAATAAATCAACTGTTACAATGTGTTTATGTGAAACATTTGAAAAATGAGTTTATCACTGTGAAAAAAAAATCTTAAAATCAATACAGAAATATTTTCAAAAGAAAAATAGGAAACTGATGAAACATTTTACATAAACTGATAAAACATTTTACATAAACTGATAAAACATTTTACATTAGATGACTTCCATACTGATTGAACAAAGTTAATTATTTTCTCTTTGTTTCAGCATGCAAATCCTACTTCACATAACACAACCAGATATTGGTACCACAGTGTGGTGATATTGTCTCCACATTTGATGAATATCAACAAATAAAATCTCCTATACTTAGGTTGCTGGTAGTGTTTTACTTCCTTATATCAAGAACTAGTAAGAAGTCTACAGTACCCTGCCAGCTACCCAAATCCCTGTCTTAATACATGTAATAGACAGCACAGCTTGAACGTGCAAAGGTCATTCACAAAGCGAACTTATTGATTAGATGTTACCCAAAATGCAATATAGTCTCATTTACTTTCTCCATGATGCTGAAAAAGTTATTTTCTATAAAGGTTTGACCAAGAGGCACTTAACTACTGTACGAGCAAACATTTTACAGACTACATTCTTGGTAACACCATAACTGCTAATTATGTGCTAAATATTTAAAGTCAAGATTAAACTGTTGTCATTTTGCGGGAAAGGTGTTGCACCACTGAGATTGAATAGATTCTTGATGAATGTTTTTTTTCGCATGTGTAAACAAGAAGCTTCGCTCTCTTTCAAGGCATTGCCTTAGTTCAAGTTACATGTATACATACTGGGTAACACCAGAACCAAGTGTCATGAATATGGTAGTTTGTAGAAGTATACTTGCTAATTATAGTTATGTTCACAGTCTGTGTGCTACATATTCCAGAGAAAAGAATACACCTTCATTTTTGTCTTTTTGTATTTTGTTCCCACATTTTTACTGAGGTAAAAAATTCACTTTACTTGTTTCATTATCCTAGAGAATGCTAGCTGATCTCTGGAGATAGTATAGTGATATCCCTGTCTCATGGGTTTTTGACGATATAAGAACATACGGTAAATGCCGTGCGTGGATAATAGTCAGTTATTATCTTAACATTACCCAACTGATAACACAATCATTTTAATTGGAATATTTTGACATGCAAACAAAAAGACAAAAATCAACAACAATTACGACAATTGTGACCTGGAAATAGAATGACTGTCATATTATGGTGCACATAACTTTGAAAAAGTAAAAGAAAAATCAATGCATTTCAACCAAAAGATCACAGTAGGTCACCCAAAGGACTCGACCAACCTAACAATGTTATGTGTCTCAGTTTTAGAACATTTGATTCATGATATTATCATCTGATTAATGGTAACCCTTTCCACCTTACAGACCATAATAGACTGGTCTTAGCAAATTGAAAAGAGCATACCATTTAAATTCATAGTGGAGAAAGGGTTAAGAAAATTTATAGAAATCATAGAAGTATAATGCAAGGTATATATCTAAATACTGATATCAAGTCAATGAGGATTTCCAAGGTACAGAAGAGGATAGAAATTGTATGAAGGGGCAAACAGCACAGAAAAGTCGGTCAGACTATATAACACACATATATAGGAATTTGTTATTTTTTAAAGAATCTTTTTATATGGCAAAAACAGAGAAAATATTCTGGTTTACAAATCCAGCATTTCAATTTCTATTTAATCATTTTAACCTTAAAAATCATGTACATTGTAGCCTTTTGTACTGGAATATCTATTTATGACCTTTGATCTTATATGACATGCCCAATGAATGATACATTCCATAGCAATCAATGTAAAATGGTAAATTGCTACTAAATGTCATTTAAAGAATGTTTCCTGTTTAATGCTGCTCAGGTATATGTGGGCCTACTGTGTACATAGTACTTAAAAAAGGACAGATTTTCTTATTTAGTGTTTTGTTCAATACTCCAGTGAAAATCGTCCACTTGGGGTAGTCTAGTTGTAAGAGCACTCACCTCACACACAGAAACATTTTTGCTTATTTCACTTTCTCTCTATCTTTTATACAAGATAACTGTCAAAAACATGAAAATTTAACATAAAAGTTGAAATAACTTCTGCCTTGTTGACTTTTTTGTAGATCTTTTCATGCCAAACATTTATCCTTCTTTCACTTTCACTCTATCTATTATACTTCACAAGATAATGTCCAAAAAGTTAAAACACTCAAAAACATGAAAAATCCACTTAAAAGAGGAAATAGTTCCCATAAGAGTCTACCTGACAATATCAGTCCCTTGACTTTTTTGTAGATCTTTGTGTGCTGAACAATTTTGCTTCTTTCACTTTCTCTTTATCTATCATACATTTCAAGATGTCAAAATTTATTTTTAAAAACAGCCAAAAAATATGAAAAATCCACATTAACCCAACATATTTTCATGGATGGTCTGGAACAAATGTTATTACTAATATATATCAATATCTATATCATATACAATACATAAATATAGGCCTACATACTTTAGATAAAAAAAAATCAGAATAAATTTTATAACTTTTTGCTAAGTTTGCAAGTAAATAGAATCTGCAAGTTGATTCATTCTGGTATACTACAATTATATGTGCTACCTAAATTACACAGGTAACATAGCAGTATGAAGACTAATCAATTATTCTAGCAATACATAGATAAAATTCACATACCAGAACCATATATACAATACACAAAAGGCAAGGGGAGGTAAGACAACGATCACCTGAGAAAAATTTCAAGTCGAGTTTGGTTAAAATTAGTCCAGTGGTCCTTGAGACGTCGAAAATGTCTAAAATTTGACAAAAAAATTATACTTTCTGTTTACTTAGGTGTCTGTGACTTTGACCTTTGATCCCATGACCTTGCAATTTCATCAAAATGATCCTTAAATAATTCCTAACAACTTTCTCGTATATCTTTGTATACAAAAAGTCAATCAGTTTTGCGTTATTAAGCCATTTGTATACAACTATACCCTATGTTATTCAAGCGCCCACTAGCAGACATTTTGAAATAAAATAAAATTACTGGTCAACTGGACCAGTGAATAAAGGAATTTCACTGGTCAAAGAAAAGTTTTTACTGGTCCGAATATATACACAATTGAAAATTACTGGTCATTTAGACCAGTTACCAGATAGATTTCACCAGACTTATGTAAAATTTACCAGTTTTTCTGGTAAGACTGATGAATTTCAAAAACTCTACACTAGTGGACTGTTTATTGACATATTTTGTTTTCATTTGCAAACATTGTAGATACTGACTGTACAACCATGCATACAAAATTTGAAAGTCATCTGATCACTGGTACATGAGAAGAAGATTCTTAAAGCTGTACCTAGTTTTTATCCTTTTTGAGGCCCCTATAGGTCCTAGCCCCTTTTCATTTGCAAACTTTATATAACATCACATGGGGATGATACATGCCAAGTTTGGTTAAATTGGTCCATTGGTTCTTGAGAATAAGTAAAAAATGTCTCAAATTTGACAAAAGTCTTATACTTAGTGCCAGTGACCTTGACTTTTGTCAAAATGATCCTTATATAATTCCTGACAAACTTATGATATATCTTTGTACACAAAAAGTCCAACAATTTTGACTTATTAATTTGTTTACAACTGTACCCTGTGTTACTGAAGCCCCTCCCATTAGTGGCTCATTTATTAACAGATTTCATTTTTGTTTGCAAACTTTGTAGATATTGACTTTACAATCATGCATACAAAATTTTAGTGCCATCTGATCACTGGTTCATGAGAAGATTTTAAAATATGTATCAAGTTTTGGTATTTTTTGGTCCCTTCTGGGGCCCCTCAGGGTCCTAGGTCCTTTTCATTTGCCAGCTTTATTTGGCTTCACATGGGAGTGCTACATGCCGAGTTTGGTTAAAACTGGGCCACTGATTCTTGAGAAGAAGTCTAAAATGTGTAAATGTTAACGACAGACAAAAGACGATCGCAATAGGTCACCTTGAGCCTTTGCCTCAGGTGACCTTAAAAATGATAAAATCTATGTAGCCCAGATACTTGGAGAAGTAAAAGCCCAATAGCATATAGGAAATCTAAAGGGGTAAGTTTGAAGCTAAGATTATACGATTTAGTACACTGAAGAAAATAAATAAGATAAAAAAAGCTGATACACAGGCATAAGGAAGGATTCTGGGTCTTCAAAGTAAGGAGTGAAAGTATGACTGATATATCCCAGTGTAAAAATAGGGTCTAAGATTTTAAGATGTGTGTAATATGTTTATACTTGATACTGACCAGCTAACATAGCAAATTATAATTCCAAAATGATGACTTTTTTCAAAATTTCAGATAACCACAATGAATTGCAACACGCTACATGTATATTATAATGTATCTTCAATATTTGTAAATTCTGCAAAAATCATCTTGGCATTTTAGCTTTTTTTTACTTTTGTTATATTCTTTCTTTCTTTTTTTTTTTTAATTATCCCTTACAAGGAATTTAAGATATTAAAAAGATCTTCAAGAAGAATCTAAAAATTTAGTAAAATAGTTAAATTAATTCAGGTATGTTATTCTGATTTTACATTGAGAGCCTAGCATGCGCTATTTCAGTCTGAAGATAGGGTTAAAAGGTTATAAGAAATTGATAATAACCGAAACAAAACTAATGAAATGTTAACTAGGACAGATAAGCATTCTAAACATTTAACTCATCAACCCCTGAAAAACAATAGACTCTTCTGTAAATCAATAATTTAGGCCAGTCCAAATGTGTCTTTAGGGGTGAATGAGTTAATAGATATGATACTGAACACACTTCTTCTGAACATTTAATGCTCATATTGAATGCACTAATCTAAAAAGCACAGGAAGTAGAGTTCTGTGCTGTAGTGATACCTTGCATTGTACTATCTATAATTTCATCATTATTGTAAGGTCCACTAGCATCCATTTTTGCCTGCAGTTGCTCATTGGCAGTATCATCATCGTCATCAAATGAATCGCTATTCCCCGATTCCTCATTCAAGAAATTAGGATGTCTTTTATGTTTTGACCTCTCACCTCGCTGTGTTGATGACTCGCTATTGGTGGCTTGCTTGGAATATTTCTTGAAGACTCCGTGTGGAGACTCGTATGTGCCAATTAATGAAGTCTGTGGAGGTGATTTTGTAGGAACTGGTGGAACTTCAAATTCTTCATCCCTATAAAAGATTAAAAAGCAAAAAATCTTAGGTAAATTATGCAGGAGAATTTTATTGTTGTAGGTCTCTAATTTGTAAGTGATGATTAAAAAAAATACCAATTTATAAACATAGAGTCAGGAAATGTTGCAATAAAAAAGCTTTGGTAAATATCTTCATATGACTAAGAGGGCACAATCTTTGATTGACAAAATCACTCTTGGGAAGTACTGATAACTTAGCAATACAGTAAAACAGGACTAAATTAAATCCCCTCCCACTGTGGTATTTTGCTGAAATATATAGAAACACTATATCTACCTAAGATACTGGTATTTATCTACCCCAGCATGGTAAGCCTAGGTGAAGAAATGAAATAGATATAGTCTAGATAAACAAAACCAGAAAAAGGTGATAACTCTAGAAAATAACAGTTGTAAGGATGCAATTGTATGCAACACTCTGTCTATTCAAAGTGTATACCTGCACCAAATATTATATGCCTAGCTGTGACCATGACAAATAAATAAACAAAGGGGAATAACTCAAATTATAATGCAGTAGAAGTGCAACATTTGTATGTGACACTTTCTTTTTTGAAAGATGTAGAAATGCACCAAATATGGGGAGTTTGGTTGAAGAAATAGGTAGGATATATGGTCCAGAAAAAGCAAAATGACCAAAGGATTGAAAGACGTATGGACCAACACAAAGTAAATCTACAGTCTCTCAGGAAAAGGGTGGGGAAATAATAAACAGCCATATCCATGAAAAACAATTACAGACTTTAAAAAAGTCACAATCAGGATTTATCAACCCACTCCCACAGAAATATATATATATATATTCACCTCACCTTTCAGATATGTAAATTAGATGTTAAGATGTATAACTGTACAAATATGGGGAGCTGAGGTGAAAAAATAACTTAGATATGGCCCGAAGGAATAAAATCAACAAAGGAGAAAAACCCTCAAAATAAGACCAATGGTAGGAGGAGTAGGAGTACAATTTTTATGTGACACGTACTCTGTCTTCTTTAGATGTATAACAACATCAAATATGGAAAGTCTAGATTATAGTTGAAGAAATGAAGGAGATATGGCTTGTATAAAGTATAAGAATGGATTGACACAAGACAAAACTTTTGCCCCCCCCCTCGAGAACTGTCGAGAACTAATAACTTACTCTTCTTCTGATGGAGCATCACTTTCATCTTGGTCTTCACTATGTTTGTATTCTCTTGTTTCTCTCTATAAAATAAATCAAATATCAAGATGATAAAATTTCATATGCTTTAATTCTAATGGATTCAAATAAGCCTTTTTAATGGTTTTGTCCATACATTGCTTTATTTCATATTTACAATTAAACTCATTTTAAATGATTATTTCCATGTACTCTTGCCATGGCTTTTAATACTTTCAGGACTCTGATTTGCAACTGTACTCATTTTATTAAAGAATGATGATTCCTAACCTCACAGAGATACTTCATTACAATATACACGTATCATGAATTTGACCTTGTACTTTAAGACATAAAGATTTTCAAATTTCTGTTTTCATGTACTACATGTATATTGGCCTTAATCTAAGCACTTCAATTTAACATCTTAGCTTTCCATCATTTTATGTACTAGCTTACTCAAGAGAATAAACCCTTCAACTGTAATGAGATAAGAATGAAGTACAAACCAAATCAGTGTCAGCTGTCCCTTGACCTCTAGAATCCTCAGGGTCATCTTCTGTAACAAACAGATAATTAACTGTTTATAAAAAATGTAAATTCAAAATAAAAAATCAAATTAAGAAAGAGGAATAATTTCCAAATGAGGGAAAATTGCTGCATTTCTTAATCTACACTGTATCTACCATGTTTATTTGCTCTAAATATGTAGAGTCTAGGCAAAGAAATTACTTAAGCGAAAGAATTTGAATTTTTAATTCTGAATAGTGTTAAATGCAACACTCAATAGTTTTTCAGTTATATGGAGGTTGCCACATTTAATTAGTGGAGGAGAGAACCCTGGCAAACTTTCTTACAAAAATCAACTTAGGTCCCAGCAGGGCTCGAGCCTGTGGTGACCAGAAGTGAGAGAGGTCATGGTTCAAAGTGCGATCCTCTAACAATTTGGCCATGGAGGCTCCCATAGCAAAAGAACATTGATCGATGAAGGAACGGAGTAATACCATATTTAATTGCAGCTCATATGGGAAAAGTAAGGTTGTCAGAGAACAATGCAGCTTGCCAGTGACAGCATTGTAACTAAAGTTGGCTACTTAACTTATGCAATTATGATTGATTTTAAGAAGTAGGTCAAATGGCATTATCTAGGTCATGGTACCATTAAAGGGCTGATCATGTTGATAATTAAAGGATTGCACATGTAAAATATCAAAGCTCTTCTCATACTTTGAAAGTTATTACCAAGATAGTCTTTTAAAAGTAGGTCTAACAGTATTAATTATCAAGATCACAAAGTCAAAAGTCAGAGTACCATCTGGAAGAGCCAATCATAATCCAATCCAACAAATTTCCTACTGACAGAAATTTTCCTAAATCAAATGTACATAATCATGGATTTTCCACCATATTGTTGGGAGCTGAAATAAAGCCCAATTCTCAATGCAAAAAAAAAAAAACAAAACAAAACATTTTTACCCAATTTGCAGTCAAAATTTCCAAAGTGAAGTCAAATGACAATGAATTTGAAGAAATTCTTAAGTTTTCAAACAGTTTTATGTACGATATTATTAGATTTCCCAGATTTAAAAAAAAATGTTGCTCCAATTCCCAATTCAAAAGGTTCAGGTCACATTCCCAAAAGAGAGTGGAATATTCCTGATAATGTTATAAAACAGAATTTTAGAGTAGAAAGCCTGCGATACAACGAAACAAACATATTCCATCAGAAATATTATTGGCATTTAGTATTCAAAGAACATGAAAAATGTGTTTTCAATGGAACAGATATTTGGTACCATATTTATGAGATTCAAGCAGGCTTTAAACAAATTCTATCACCACCTGCCTATAACATTATCAATCTCTATTTCTTGTCACCATCAATTAATGTGCCATTGGCAATGTGTTGCTTTATAAGAGCATTACAATGAAAGTTTCCAAGGAACAAACATGGTTGTTAGAAAGAGGTTCACTATATATTACTTGATGATACAGTACACCCAGGAAATTTTGGCATGTTTACGACAGATATCATATTTGCCCTGTCTTAAATTCGCCCTAAATCACCATAGCCCAATGGATGGCATGTGTGTCCGTATGTCAATTATCATACTTGCCAAGTACCGTATCCCCCATAAATAGGGAGACTCCCTATTTTCCACATAAAATTTTGATAGTTTCTTTAAGAAAAATGCATATCTCCACCATGAAAAATTTAAATTTTCCTATTAATTCTTACTCAAATTTAGAGCCTCCCCCATGAGATTGAAAATCTCCCCCATGAAAATTTTTCAAGTTTGGCAAGTCTGAATTATTAAGCTTGATAATTTCATATTCATTTAAATTTGCCCTCTCGTCCAGTGGCAAAAATGGCAAAATTTAAATGGGAATGAAAATTTCCTAGTACAAGATGTATACCGTAAATCATCTGTGTAAACATACAGTTTTATATAGACTTTACCAATGACTGTGTACTGAACACAAAAAGGACTTCAGTGTTTCCATATTAACTCATTCATCCCTAAAGACACATTTGGACTTGTCTAAGTCATTGATTTACAGGAGAGTCCATTGTTTTTCAGGGGAATGATGAATTAGTATTTGGTGTAAAAATATAATAAGAAATCTCAGGATCAAACACAGGTTTTCAAGGAAATGGAAAGCAATAGTCAACACAAACAGAAATAAATTCAAAACAAACAAATGATTAAAGACAATGGCCAGATGAATTTTGAATCCAGGCCTCCAGCTATCATTGCAGATGCTGTACATATTGAGCTACCCAGTCATGACACACCTAGGCCTCGTTGCACACACAACTATATAAGGGTATCAAAGTTGTAAATGTGAGCCATAAGAACATTTTAGTGGAGCATCAGTATAACAGATTTCTGGATATTTTACCTCGATTCATGAATCCAAAGGGAAAATGCAAATGTCTGAAATCTGAGTGACAAATATGTATTGCACACTTTCCAAGATTAATGCAAATTTTGTTTCTATTTGCAGCTATTAAATGTATAAACTTGAAAAAAAATTTATCCTCAATATTTCTGCTAAAACAGTATCCATTATATATGTATGACATGTTAGTGTATGTACAATAAATACAAATTTTGAGTAGTGTTTTATGCCATACTCAACAATTTTTCAGTTATATTGTGACTACCAGCTTTTAATGGTGGAGGAGAGAATGAGTTTACGATGTACCTGGGAAGAGACCACTGGCATTCCGTAAGTAAACTGGCAAACTTTCTCACAAAATCAGCTTAGGTTCCAGTGGGGTTTGAATCTGCGCTGACCAGAAGTGAGATTTCATGGTTCAGAGTGTGATGTTCTAACCACTTGATCATGGAGGCCCCCAACAGATATGATACATATGTGCACCCGTTTTCCACTAAGTAACAAAAACATGAATATTGCTAACACTATCAATTGACTTAGAGTTGCTGGAATGCCAAGATCTATTGCAACAAAAACTGAATATCAATATAAAATGAAATATCACAAATAACAATCTTATACAGTAGAACCTGTTTTGAGAGACCACTGTCGCAGAAGACCAGCTGTCATCTGAGACCACATTTTGAAAAACCACTTGGTTAAATAATCCTCAAGATAAAACTTGTTTTGAGACCACCTGTCTTATATGACCACATTTTAGTGGCATGGCAGATGGGGTCAAGGTTCATAAGGCAGGTTCTACTGTACTACATATAAAATGTTCTACAGTAAATGGCATTTGTTGTTTTTTCCAAAAAGATTATTTCACTTTTTACTACTAAGACTGAAATACAGTAACAAATAAGAGCTACTACAGTAAAACCTGCTTTAGTGACCATCTGTGTATAAAGACTTCCTGTTCACAAAGACCATTTTTATTGTCCACAATAGAATCATTTGTGTACAAACCTGTATATAAAGACCATCTCCCAATAAAGACCGGTCTTCTTGTGTCCCTAGGAAGGTTGTTATATACAAGTTTTTCACTGTATACACAGGCATAAAAATTCTTGCATTTCTATATATTTTGTGAAAATAAAGTTGGATCCAGTGTTGTATGCATATACAAATAGTAAGGTGGAATCAATTATTTGCAAATTGAGTTAATGAGTTTCTCAAGCAATTTCCACAAGAATTTTAATGCCGGTGTATCTCTTTTGTTATTGTACATCAAAATACACAGCTCATGCCCTTTTAATACTGGCTATAAGTTGTCTCTCTTTGATTACTCTTACAGTATTTAATAAGTTGTATAGAATATTTAATGAAATAGTACAAGGGACTTATTATTATTACCGAGATTTTGAATTTTCTTTAACTGTTCCTCCACAGCTTTCCTATCATCGTCTTCATCTTCCTGATTATCTTGCCTTTGTGACGATGCTGGTTCTTTTTCTTCATCACTAGATATAGAGCTGGCTTCTGAATGAGAGTCAAGACCTGCACCTCGATCTTTTGTTACACTCATTCTTTTCAAACTACAACAAAGTATTAATTACTAGTAATCACTTCTATGTTGAAATGTTGAGATTCTACACATATTATATCAGGGGTTGTGCTGGGCCTCGCCAATGTTGCAAATGACAACTTTTTTTTATTTCAAATGGCAACAAAAAATTGCTCCTGGTGATTTTTATGGTGCCTCCATTTTATGAAATTTTAAACTATCTAGGTTACACAAGTCATTTTTATCATCCAAATGGTCATCAAGAACAGGAACTTATAACCCTGTTTATTAATTCATGTCAATAAACCACACAGAGATGTAATTATTTGGTGGGTGCTGGGGTAATTACACAACGACCTGAAGTGGTCAGGTAGATGATCTACACATGATTGTACAGATAAAAAGATCAGATCTAACCTTTATGTTTAAACTTCAACACCTATACACCTAAACAGACTTAAAACGATATGAGCTGTCATAGGTGAAAATTTTACATACCCATTTTATGTGATATAGTATCTCATATACAATGGAACCTCACTATTAAGACCACCTAACTGACTGTTTAAAAGTGGTCTGATTATTGAGGTGGTCTCTTAAGTGAGGCACCGTACTCATTAAATATTTATCAAGAGACCGAAATCTTGTTGTCTGAATTTTGAGGTGGTCTCCTAAGCGAGGTGGTCTCCTAAGCGAGGTGGTCTTTAGGTGAGGTACCACTGTATATTCCAAAAAGACCATCTGGTGGTTAGAATAACAAATGCATGTGTATAATTGCAACAATCTTGCCAAACATAACTCATTATATCAGTTATTGTTTGTCCACCATTACTTTGTGCATTGCAAATCAAATTTTGGTAAATTTTTACGAAGATTACCAAGTGTCCAATAAACACATGCTATTTGCAGTTAATATACATTCTATTTTTATTACCCTTTGCATTTAATTTCATACATCATCATTTCATAACTTTTCATGCAAAATTAGTCTTTTTCATCATTTCAAAACATTCGTCTCTGAAATTGTTCACGTGCCGGGTATATCAGGTGATCTTGACCCATTTTTAACTCGTTCCATCGCATTCTGAGCTTTATCATTCCTGACACATATGATCATGAACTGCCCAACTCCACTTGACATGATGATTGTAAAACATGAGGTATGCATACTTTTCAGTCATTTTATTTTGATTTTTCAATGTCAGCATTCGGGTTAGCATTAAAGATAGGAAAAGGCTTTTAGGGACCTGATATATTTATTCATATATTCATCCGATTTTCTTCAGATATTTAAAATAGTGTTGAAAACCATATATTTTACATAATACATCCACTTTCCAATAAAAATCATGTTCTGTATTTTAAAAGTAAATATAAAACACATAAAATCAGCCAACTTTAACATAGTCTGAGCGTGCAAAGGACCGCGATCCCCTGACCAAATTACGAAGTTCATTTGATATGGTGAAAGAGTTTCTCTGAAAAGGTCACTGCATAAGGAAATACAGCTGGATTTTTTAAAGTAAGGAGAAACTTAAATTCTAATAAAACAAATAACTTCGAAAAGAAGATCTTTTTCAATGTTTTACGTGTTTGATAATGTATTTGAACACACATTTTATCATATTCTCGACTATATGTCAGGGGACAAAATTAATCATTATGACAGCTTATATCGCTTTAAAATATTAACATCATTAATGCTAAATGTATGTTAAATTCATGCACTTGAATATCATAACCTCTATATAAAGACCACCTCCCTATAAAGACTGGTTTTGTTGTGTCCTTAAGGGGATCTTTACATTCAAGTTTCTCTGTACCCGTGAATTTTCGTCCCAGGTTATGTTCACCATATTATGACAGAAAGCATTCACAATGTCTAAAATTTGTCCTAAATCTCCATACCCATGGCTGGCATGTATGTCCCTGCTTTAGCTTAAAAATTTCACTTTCATTTTAAATTCAGCCTTTCATCTAAGACAAAAATGGCCAAACTTAACTCATCAATCCCTGTGATTACATTTACACTCTCCCAAATCAATAAATCCTAGGGTTTACTGTCATAATCTGGGAGTGAACAAGTTAATACTGCTATAAATTTATCACAAAATTTGGATTCTAAATCATACACTCCTGAATTCTGACAGTGAACTTAACCATTCTTTGATATGTATATGTAAAAATGTGATTTCAGGGGTTGATGAGTTAATGGGAGTGCAAATTTTCAATTACAGTACCGAGAATAAATGTTGACCTGTGCTATGGACTTATGTCAATGCACTGAGGTATCTTTGATACGTAATGTCTGCCATGAAATGGGACCATGGTTTTAAGTCTACTCTGAAAGACCCATGACTTCTTATTTTGAGCATGTGGTGAAGGAACTGCCATTGTATCTTTTTCGAAGAATAAGGTATGGTACCAGGAATTCAACACAAGACCTCCCATATGCATGTACAATGACCAATCACTAATCAACTGTGAACAGTTTTAAGTAGGCAACAAAATATGGATAATCATATTGTAATTTTATGTTCTAACCTGTTTTCGCGCATACTGTCAGATGGTTTTTTGAAGTTCACAGATTGTCGAGCTTGTTTCACTGATTCCTGACTAGCCTCAGATTCGGATCCATAAGATGTTTCTTCTGAATCTGACGAATCAATTACATCCATTCTTCTGTAGTTGCCTTGTGATGACATGGTGCCACTCATAGAACTCAGCCCACGAGCAACTTTTTCATGCTGCCTTATCGATCCATGCCGAACGACTGGAATGAACCTATATAGGATAGAATATGATAAAGTATGTTATCTCATTCCGGATCCTAAAAGTTGTAAATCAGTTAATTTTTCAAAGTACATGTATCATATAAGATATTGAATTAAGAAAGGTTGAAAATAAACAAAACAAGTATGACACACTGGATCACATTCACCACTTCAAGTAACCATCACACCCTGCCAAGCTTCAGAGGTACATATCAACATTAGTCTAAAAATTTCACTCAACTTTGGCCAATTCTGAAATCTGATTGGTTAAGTGGGCCAAGTTGAGAATATTCTCAGACTTACAATAAATTCTCAAGTTTTAAAGTAGTGTGCCCAGAGAACATAATAAAAAATATTATTCCATATAAAAAATAAATGTTCTAGTCTTTAATGTTTATTACAATGTCAGTTGATAAAATTAGAAATATAAGAAATATCTTTTACCATTTCTCTTTAAAATATTTTGAACCAGATTCCACTTACAGACAGAATTTCTGGTTGTTCAAGACAGCATAATTCTCTCAATTTTTCATGTTTTTTTATCTGAAATTGGTCTTATATCGTTTTGGGATAATTTCTGGTTTCTCTATGCTGTATGATATCCTATCTCTTATATCGTTTTGGGATAATTTCTGGTTTCTCTATGCTGTATGATATCTTATCTCTTATATCGTTTTGGGATAATTTCTGGTTTCTCTATGCTGTATGATATCTTATCTCTTATATCATTATGGGATAATATCTGGTTTCTCTATGCTGTATGATATCTTATCTCTTATATCGTTATGGGATAATTTCTGGTTTCTCTATGCTGTATGATATCTTATCTCTTATATCGTTATGGGATAATTTCTGGTTTCTCTATGCTGTATGATATCTTATCTCTTATATCGTTATGGGATAATTTCTGGTTTCTCTATGCTGTATGATATCTTATCTCTTATATTGTTATGGGATAATTTCTGGTTTCTCTAGGTTGTATAATATCTTATCTCTTATAATATCGTTTTCTATGATAATTTCTGATTTCTCTATGCTGTATGATATCTTATCTCTTATATCGTTTTGGGATAATTTCTGGTTTCTCTATGTTGTATAATATCTTATCTCTTATATCATTATGGGATAATTTCTGGTTTCTCTATGCCGTATGATATTGTATCTGTCTCGGGTAATCACTGCATGTTTAGAACTATGATACACGTCCTGCTTTACTCCTTATGTACAAGATTTAAATATTGTAAAAACTAATGTAATCTGAACGGATATAATCTGTGCATCCATGTCATGAACACAGCTGTGTAATGTGCACAACCATGTTATCTGTGCACCAATGTTATGTGGGCACCCATGTAATGTGCACAACCATGTTATCTGTGCACCCATGTAATGTGCACAACCATGTTATCTGCACACCATCGTTATGTGGGCACCCATGTAATGTGCACATCCATATAATCTATGCATCCATGTAATCTGTGCACCCATGTAATGTGCACAACCATGTAATCTGCACTCCCAGTTGTATTATGCCAACCCATGTAATCTGTGCAACCATGTTATCTGCACAACCATGTTATCTGCACACCAATGTAATCTGTGAACACATATTTAATCTGCGCATCCATATTATCTGCACACTCAATTAATCTGTGCATCCTTTATTTGAGGACGAAAGTCTTGAAAAAAATGGCTATCGCTATGTAACATGCGCACTGAAAAAACTGCTGATGTCTGCAATGAACATCAATTATCTACATGTAATTTTATAATTACATAAAAAGTAAAATTTTGGTTGATAAACTATTTGTTTTTATTTTACCACATGATGAGTATTTAATGCTGTTACTTGGCTTGTTTTAATGCACCAAAATAAAATATACTCTGTAATAATGTAGCAAGCCAACACTATGCTTACGGCTGAACCTGATAATTAGGAGATAATACAACCCCATGCCAAAAGTGAGTCAACTAAAACCATTTTCCCATAGCTTTCTATGCTAAATCAACTTTTTAAAAATAACTGGCTTGACGTATGTACTAAATGAAATCATGTAAACTTTTGCACTTTTGTGTTGAAGTCTATGGACTATCTTTATAAATTGGTTTGGAATGTCTCATTTAATGATTTTCTTTTATATAAATTTCTGAGAATTTTGACAAGAATTGATGCAGGCATTACTTTGTGGCAGGTATTTGAAAAACATTGATTTAGTTAATTAACTTTTGCCACGGTGCTGTACAAGGTCATTCAATCATCTCTTCAAGGTCAAGAGATAAGACCAGACAGTGACACAATAAGTGTGATAAACTTTGTATAATCTGACAAAATTATTTCACATAAACATGATGAATTGATACAAATTAACTTAAATTTGCTGTAACTTTATACAATCTGCAGGAAAAAACATTTTATTTAATCTTATGTCAATTCTACAAATTATCATTTATCACCAAATTCCCTGTTTCTTGAGTTAATTAAAAAAAACAATAGACACAGAGCTAAGGTAATTGTTTGCAAATTCTGTCTATGGACTAAGTACATGGGGATGTAACAGCAAAGGTTTAGTGGACTGTGTACAGTTAGGTCTGTATTAGTGCTGGATCTCACAACAAATGTCCATGGTTCAGTTTGAGGTTGACAAATGTATTACTCAGAAGAGTGTACAACAAGAAGTGTTCAAGAAACAATATGGAGCCAAAAGCTAAGTGTGAATTTAAATCAGCTGTAAATTAATAGAAATTAAAATATCCTGGTAATATACACTTCCTCAATGTATATTAAAACAGAGTGCATAGTAAAGATAAATCCTATCTCAATAGCTGTAAGAGGAATTAAGTAGACAAACTATGTACCTTGCGGTGCAACTATACTACAAAAATTGACTATGTCCAACCAGTTGTAAATTTGTCAATTTTCATTTAAAAATCCAAATCCGGGTAACAATGCACTTACTAAATGTGTGCAAATACAGCATGAATAATAGTAAAAAAATCTTTTCTGATAAGCTGTAGGAGATTGAGTTATGCTGACAAACTATGTACTCTACTGTGTGGGGAGTGGGTGGACTGGGTAAAATAATGTGCCCCAAATAATTTTGCAACAGGGGCATAAAAGTTATTGTTCGTCAACTCTGGCAAATTTTTCAATATGTCGGCCATCATCAAATTCACTGGAGAATTTTTCAGCAGATATAAAGGAAAATACTGACTGGTTATAATTATTGGTAATTTGAAAAAAAAAATAACCAATTGACAGAATTACCAGAATAATGCAAACAGATGGATACACTAAAAAGAAACAGACCAACATAAAATGCCAGGGATCTAATTTAAATTGTGTTTTATGCCATACTCGACAATTTTTCAGTTATATGGTGACAGGCCATTTTATGTGGTGGAGGAGAGAATCTGGTTACAATGTCATTCAGAAGAAACTGTTCTAACCACTCACCCAGAGATTATCAATTTTAGAAGTTTAAAATTAAAATACATGGCATAGCTTTATCAATATTTAACAGTAAATACCAAAACCTATTTAATGTTTTTGTTAGTTTAAAGTTGTCCTGAAAAACTATAGCTTTGAAAGTCAACTCTCATTTTTTTTTTTTTTTTTTTTTTTGGTGTGATTTTGAAAATGATTTGCATTAAATAGTTAAAAATGCACTATAAAAAACAAACACAAAAAGCACTTTCTTGATATCACTATGGCAACAGAATAATTATGGTAGAAATCAACAAGGTGAGATAACTCCAAACAGATATGCAAATATGAAAGAAGTGTACCTGCTGTGAGTCAGAGGTTCAAGAAATTGAAGAAAAGTGAAACAAAGTAGGTTATAGGGTTCATTAATATATTTGAATATTCTAAATTACAAAATTTCAAACCGTAAAACTTTGAATTCTCGTTTTGAATAACTTGACTTTTAAATGTGAATTGTGAATTTAAAATACTTGATGGCTATATGTAAATTGTGATTTTGAAATACTTGACGGCTATATGTGAGTTGTGATTTTGAAACACTTGACAGTTAAATGTAAATTGTGATTTTGAAACACTTGACAGTTAAATGTGAATTGTGATTCTGAAACACTTGACAGTTAAATGTGAATTGTGATTCTGAAACACTTGACAGTTAAATGTGAATTGTGATTCTGAAACACTTGACTGCTAGCTTAATGTAAATTTGGGCCCTGAACATTTCATACTCGACTAATTCAGTTATATAGTAAACACTTGCAATTTCAATTTAGATGAACATTTTGATAATATAAAACCAAAACATTTGATATAGTTTACAGAAGTTTGACTCATCAATCACTAAAAAACAATGGACTCTTCTGTAAATGACTTAGACCAGTCCAAATGTGTATTTAGGGATGAATGGGTTAAATAAAAACAAACATTAAATTAACATATCAAAATAGTTTTTATACAACCAAGACCCTGTTGCACAATACTTTGTTAAATTAACTTGAAGTTAACTAATGTTAAACCAATAGGTTAACTATAATTAAATATAACTCATCAACCCCTTAGAAACAATGAACTCTTCTATAAATCAATGACTTAGGCAAGTTCATTGCATCTTTAGGGGTGAATGAGTTAACAATGCATTGTGCAACTAGGTCCAGATGTATTATAAAGATATATCTCAGTGATCTTTTATAATCTTATGTATCTCTGGATGATATCTTATGATATGATATATCTCAGTGTTATTTTATTGTTTCATGTTGCAATATTTACTTAAACTTCTAATATGAAAATTAATATATTCAGAAGTTTCCATATGTATAAACTTAATGCAGTTTGGGTTTATCACAAAGCGGTACATATATTCTTTATAAGCATATCTGATGTTGGCATTGTGTTAATTAGTACACTGTGTAATAAGTGGGAAACTAAATGTAAGTACTGTATTTGTTATGATCATAATTAAAGTATAATGTACACTTCTAATTAGTAATATCAATACACATTGTACATGTAGACTATCAAATACCTTGTAAGTGTGTGCGAATTACGGAGGAGAGAGAGATGTGTGTCGCCGCAAGGGAGAGGCATTCAGGATACAGATGTTAGGACATTTCGCATCAAGCAATAAAACTTTAAACTGGAAATCCTTGAGTTGTTCCTGACTTTAAACAATGACAGGTACTAGTATTGCCACATGTACAATGGAGTTCTAGTAATGCCATGCATACAATGAAGAACTAGTAATGCCACACATATCTCAGTGATATTTTACAATCTCATGTATCTCAGTGATATTCTGATCTCATTTATCTAAGAGCAATATTTTATCTCATGTATCTCAAAGTGATATCTTAAAATCTCATGTATCTCAGTGATATTTTAATCCCAAGTATCTCAATGATATTTTATAATCTCATGTATCTCAGTGTGATATTTATCACATATAATTCAGTGTGGTATTTAACAATCTCATATATCTCAGTGTATTACTGTAATCTCATGGTCATATTTTATAATCTCATGTGTCTCAGTGATATTTTTATATCATGTATCTCAGTGTGATATTTAATTTTCTCATATATCTCAGTGTGATTCTGTAATATCATGTATCTCATCTTGATATTTAACAATCTTGTGTATCTCAGCATATTTAACAATTTCATGTATCTTAGTGTGATATTGTAATCTTATGTGTCTCACTGATATTTTCTCATGTATCTCAGTGTGATATTTCATAATCGCATACATTTCAGAATGATATTTTATATAACATCATGTATAGGATCTAACAAAAACTGTAATCGGGTTACCTGTGAGTGACCTCTGATAGACATGTCAGAATGACCAATGGAAATGCAACTTACAAGATCTTGAATGTTTACTGAATGGCATCTGATTTAATTCTGCTGACTGACAATTTCTTTACTTTACAGTTCTACCAAGATAAATTGGCATATGTTTATAAACACAGCAAGTTTATATTAGATCATAACAGGGGAGATAAGCTTCTTGTTAACACAAAAATATCAGAGACTCAGTAATCCGTGGAATCTGTGCAAGGCAATATGTTTTATCTGTACAACCTATTTTTGGAAAGTAGACTGTATTTTTTCTTTTTTTGGATCAAAACTGAATGTGCCACATTACCTTGGCAGACCTGTATGTATCTTATTTTACAATAAAGTAATTGTCCGTCAGCAGAATTCGATCAGTGTATCTTTGGTAAGAAGGTTATGAAAAGGTTCCTCTTCTCCAGACTTCTGGGTTCAGTGTTTATCACAATGTTTACATTGCTTTTACAGTTGTTTAACTTTCAAGATGATGTAAGATTATTTTCATTGGATGATCATTACACACTTACCAAGTAATTCACATATTTTGACCCCATAGCAATTTTTGTTAGATCCTTTATGTGACAGATCAGAAAACCGCTAGGAACTGTTTAATGAGAAATTGTTTTTAACTAGATTGATGTGATATATAGTGTGAAATGAGTTGTGTGTTCTTTTATATTATTTGACTACATACCTATACTGATATATATTTACATATTTCAGAGATTCCAGACATTAAGAGATGAATGTTAAATTCATGTATCTCAGAGATGCATAGGTTTACAGAGAATTTCTCAATATCCAGATGTCAGATAGATATATTATCTTGGTAGAAGTTTAATAAAGAAATATTTCACAGAGAGGGAAAATAAATTTGTAAAAGACTTCCGAGATACTACCGGTGTTTACTAAAGGACTCATCATGCAAAGATATTAAAGTTAAGATTTTCCACACATGCACAATTCTGCATTCTATACAAAATTACATTTCTTCAATTACTATCTCCTTGATACTTCAATTTCATGATGTGAGATGTTGTACAAAATGTTAAAAAATGATTTAAGCACTGATAATAAACTTAGATAGCCGTACTTATCTCGTTTTGTAGATCTGCAAAGAAACAGATATCAGAAATCATGAGGCATCTCAACAGTTCTAAGAGAGATAAATTTGATACCACATAACCTTTTGAGTTGTGAAAAAGAGTATTGAAAATTATATTAAAATTTGATATGATAACAGAGGCGGGAATAGGGAAGGTGATTTTGACCTTTTCTATTTTTAATGGAATTCCAAATGCTGCAGTGCTTAAGATGTTAGTTATAAACAGTTATTTCAATAGAATTATGTAACAACAAAAATTAATATGCACATTAATATGAATTATAGCAAAAAATGCATGAAGAATAATAAAATAATGAAAAAATTATAAATATTATATACAATAGAAAAAAAATACAAAAATTATATATACATAAAAAATTATTTATCATATAAATACAAAAATTATATATATAATTCAGGGATCAACAATAATGAAAATTCCCAGCTGTCATGCTGGACAAGTGGTATTTAAATCTACTTGTCCAAATGCAAGAATGACTTGTCCGAAAATCAAGTGAAACATTCAAAGATATTATTTTGTGTTTAAACAAGAATACTCTTTACTGAATTAATTTCTGTTTTCATCAATTTCACTTGTCCTTTGGGACAAGTAAGAAGTAACATCTACTTGTCCGAACACAAAATGGACTTGTCCCGGACAACCCTTATTGCTGAACTCTGATATTTATATGTAGGTGAAGAAGGCGTTACAATAAACTCCATGACACATCTATGGTGAATCATATAAACAAGAAAGGACATTGGAGAAAGTCAAATTTTGAAGATTTACTTTGGTACTCGTAACTCATTTATGCCTATGAAGAGCTGTACACAGGTATAAAAAAAATCTGACATTCTGATACATTTTGGTCAGGTCAAGAATGGTTTGTACTAGGGCTGTCATTGATAGACTCGATATCGATACACAATTTGATAAGATACGATAATCGATACACTTTTAAAGTATCAATACATTTTTTATGCATTTCACAGGATGTAATTTCTTTTACAATTTCCAAAATTTTCCATTTGTTTTACTTCATGTTATTGAACTATGTTATTTTTTTTTTTTAATTGTTCAATTTGTTCAAATAAATGATGTTTTCCTTGCAATGATTGCTTTTTTCATCTTCAGATGGTCAAATATACAACAAAACAACTAAATATTATAATGAATCTATTTATTTTGAATGCATTCATAGAAGTACCAGATTATTCGATTTATCGATATATCGATACTTTTTACTTATCGATATATCAATATAGAATTTCTCATCAATGACAGCCCTACTCTATGCAAATACAGCTGTAATAAGGTTGAGTTAATCGACTGCAATTGAAAAAGTGCCAAACCTGTGTTTCTCAAGTAATTTTTACAAACTATATAGGGATTTAAGAATTTTTATGCCTGTGTAGGCTATAACTTTTTTTGTTATTTTATATTAAGCTAAGTAGTAAATAAAGGGAAAAAATTTTGGGGGAAAACACAGCTATTATGCCCCTTTAAGATCAAAATCTAATGGAGATATTAAGGGGCTAAAGAAGTAATAAAAACAATAAAAATAAGTTTTGAAAATGAAATAAAATGTAAAATGATATTCTACGAAAGGGGCTAAAAAGAGTTCTTGTGACCACCTCAGTGTCCCTCTTGTCTAAGAAACCAATTTCCAGTGTTCATGAATTTCAAATGTTGAGTTACTCTTCTAGAAAAGCTGTATTTCAAAGTTAAGGAATTACTGACCCAGTGGTTTTAATGAGAACATGAAAATATCCAAAAGTATATACAAAGGATGAGAACAAATTACAAATAGGTCATGGTGACTTACATGTTAATATCAGTAAATTAGATAAAACAAAACACACAAACATTGAGTACAAAATAACAAAATGACCATCATAGAAAGGGAAAAAATATCCTACTCTATTAAGCAAGTACAATCAAGTTGGTACAATGTGGATGCTTAATTAGTAATTAGTATATAAGATAATTGCATTGCAATTTTAATGAGTAACATAAAATTCAGAATTATGTTTTACATGGATAGACTTTACTCCTTTACAGAATTTAATCTTTCAAACATACCGTCTCCTATCTGGTGGCGCCTCCTCCATGGTAACTGCCTGTTTCTTCACTACTGAATCTATAGGTTTCTGTGGCCGAGCTATAACAGGTGATTCTGTTACCTGAGAAGAAAAAAAAAATATCTCTTGTATTTACCCGATAAAGTCTACACAGAAAAAATAGCGTATAACTGAATAACTGAAATCAGTATGTAATTTAGTGCTGAAAAACTGTTGTATATTCTTGTGTTTGTGTGCTGTGTATGTATGTATATGTATGTGTGTTGTGTATGTGTGTGTGTGTATGTATATGTATGTGTGTGTGTTCTTTGTAAAATGTATTTGTTTGGTTGTTTTAATTTGTTTTTACTTATCTTATTTTTATGATAGGTGTCTTCTTTTTTTTTTTTTTTGGAAATGGTTTGATTTTTTTTTTTTTGGCCTAATATTTTCTCCCTTTTCCCTTTCAACATTCCCATGTTAGAGTACACATTGAATTTACAAAATTTGTTTTGTAAAAGTATACATGTGTTAGAGTCATACTATTCCACTGTAAAATTGCTTTGTGTAAGATAAGCTAGAGTCTTTGTTTCATTGGTGAATATCTATGACAGATAATTCAGTTCACAGAAAAATATTTACACAAAACTGCACATGGAAAAGGGAAGATATGGAAAACACTGGTACAACAAGAAAAAACGTTTAACATATGTGCAATGTTCATAACCACCCACTAATCATATGATCTAATTAGGTCATAAACAAACCCCATGTAGTACAATTCTCTAGAGGATCCAACATCATAATAAGTTTGAATTCCCATAATTTTAATTGTTTATTTTTTTCCTTCCGCATAAAAATAAACAAAATCTTTAATTCTTCGACACTCCAATTAGCTTCCTATTAGTCTCCAAAACCCTAATTTTAACATAAGGTCAAAGTTCATGCAAATGCCATCCTCATCATTGACAATTAAACCAGGTGTGTAAAACACTTAGATTACAATAATATTATCTACTTATCAATTACTAATAATCATTTACAGTAACAGTATATAAATTACCAAGGCAATGAATATTCATGAATGATTGATTACTATAGATGCAACTTAGTCAACTCCCAATAGTAAAAGAGGAAATATATTGTCTGACTGCCTCTATAAATATCATCATTTAATAGTCTGCATCCATCAATACAAATAATTATGCCATAGTTGAGATTTCTGCTATTTAATTATTAATTGGAATGTTTCTGTTTCAAATGATCCCTGATCAAGTGTTTGCTGTAGCCTGATAATATAATATTTACATTAGCAAAGACTTGACATGAACATTTATGTCTGTAACAGTCAAACAAGGGAACATGGCTCATTCTATTTTTCATTTAGATTTTACTTGACCTTTCCACCCCAAGAATCTAAATGTATACTCTTTTTCTATCATTCTGGACTATGATGTTTTTAATGGTTTGCAGTGTTCAGTGGGAAAATGGCTAAAGCATCAGATTTTTAACTCATTCTTCCCCTAAAAAAACATTTGGACTGGACAATATTTTGTTTTAAATAATGATTAACAACACACTCAACAATTTTTCAATTATATGGTGGTGATCACGTTTTAATGGTGGAGGAGAAAGCCAGTTTACAATGTCCCTGAGAAGAGACCAACAGCCTTCCAGAAGTATAAACAGGCAAAACTTTTCACAAAAATCAGCTTTGGTTCCACCTGTGGGACCCTGGAGATTTCAAGTTCAAAGTGTGCTGAGGCCCAATTGATTTACGAAGTGAGTTAACTAGAAATTCATAGTTAAAAGTGCAATGCTCTGTGGAAGGCTTCACTCGGCCACATTAAAAAGAGGCCCAATTGATTGTGGCATTTACAGATGCGAGAGTCCATTGTTTTTCATAATTGGGTTGGAGTTGATGTTAACTATGAAATCTCAATCACCTAATGTGTATTAATATTAAATGATACACTTTTACTAAGTTTGTGAAATACCCATGTATCCTAAACCTGGTTTTGTGAGGATGTTGCTTCTAAATGACAAATTGTTTACCACTATCAACCCCGTGGAAAAGGTTTACTAATCAAAACTTGTGGAAGGCTTCTGGCAACTCTTCCCAGATTTTATACTTGTAACAAACTTTATAAAATTGGTTGCCATCATGGTGAAAACACAAATTTCTGGAAAAATTGATTTTGATCAATGTGGCATAAAACACCAATTTTAAAGTTAAAAATAAGATTTCCTTTAAAATAAACATCAGGAAAAAATCACATAAAGTGCGAGAGTCTGACCGTTTGTACTGTGCTGGTTTGTATATCAATCTTTTTTATTTGCGTCATTTCCATAAACATTGATCATTAATTCCATATTGATGGGAAATACACAATGCATACGTTTTCACAGTTTTTGATGATATTCTTGAAACCTGACTAAATTCATTAACTAAAATATCGTATCAATAGAACACTTTGTATTTCCCATATAGATCTAATAATTTGATGTAGGTTCGTAAACTAAGTAGGGTGGTTTCATGAATCACGTGACATTCATTTTGATCCATCTATTTTTTGGTCCGTCAGCATGATTGATTCTCCACACTTTTTACTAGTCTCATCGCAAAAGAATTTGTGAAACGGCGTGTTGATGAATTTCCAGGGTTTGTATACTAAGCCAAATATTGAGTGACATAACATTTACACTAACTTTGAGTGACAGATCTTGTGACATCTACACTAATTGAGGGTGAGTGAACATACATTTCCTCACTGAGTGACAGATTTACATTTAACACTAATTGCATTGACATTACATATTTAAGCTGGCGCCAAGGAGGTTTACTAATTGAGTGACAAAAACTTCTTTCTTTGAATTCACTTAGATAGAGTGACTTACAATTTACACAAATGAGTTATATCGTAGATGGGCCAGTGGACATACATTTACACTTAATGACTGAACACAATCGATATTTGTCCAAATATGTTTTTTTACACATGGAATTAAGTGCACATATACTGGTAGAATTGGATTTACACTGGGTCGATTGTCCATACTGCGCTGGCCAGGGTTGATTTTTTTACACTGAAGAGGGTGAGTGGAAAGTTCATGAAAACATTTACATTCTAGAAAAAGTTAATTGATGGGGGTGACATGCATATTTACACTAAGTTTGAAGTGACTTGTTTAGACCTTTTAAAATTTACTCCTGGTGAGTGACTTACAAATTTACACTAATTAATACCAGTTTCAATGACATACATTTACACAATAATGTGTTTTGACTGACATTATCATCACGTTTACACTAATTAAGTGAGTCTATAGTTTGCATTGCATTTACACTGGAGGTGACCATTACATTTACACTAATTGAGTGACATAAATTTACACTGAGTGACTTACATTTACACTATATGAGTCGCATAAATAGACATACATTTTTTACACTGCAAGGTTGAGTATTGACATGAACATTTACCACTCGAGAAACTTATAAGATGACATAACATTTACCGTGCACAGGGGGTGACATATTTCATTTACACCAAGGTAATTGAGTGACATACATGCTTTTTACACTAATTTTGTGAGTGACATATTGGGTGGGTCTGATAGTGCCTACATTTAAAAAACTAATTGAATGACATACATTTACACTTGCGAGGAGGACTGAGGGCTGAATAACAATGGCCCGTGAAACCGCTTTATCATATGACCCACAGATTTGACATACAACTTTATCCACTAACTAGAAAACTCATCTCTAGATGACCTAAGCGTATCATTTACACACGTTTAATTGAGCCTTCCAGTACAAAGTGTCATATATCGTTTATAATGCTTCTTATTGCAATGTTGAACATACATTCATACACTAGGAGGAAGATCAACTGATGGTGGTGACATACACATTTTGAATCCAGACCAAGAAAAAAAACTAATTGAGATGATCATACAATTTCTTACACTAACTGTGAGTAATACAGTATCTTTAACACAGATTCTTTGATCATACATTTCTCACTGAATTTTGAACAATCATTTACACTAACAATTGTGAATTATGACATACATTTACACTGAGTGACATACATTTACACTGTTGAGTGATCATACAATTTAGTTACAAGGCGAGTGACATACATTTTGATGCTTCATAATATGTCCGATTGAAGATTTTACTTTGCAAAAAAATTTGATGAGAATAATGAGGTTTTAGATTCAAATTTTCTGAACATTGAATGGCTGCTGAAATTGCAGCTTTAAAATTGTCAGACGAAAATAAAATTGAAAAAACAGAAAGTGACAACTCATATGTCCAATCAGACAGCTCATTATATGACCAATCAGAGAGATCATCATATGTCCAATCAGAAAGGTCATCATATGTCCAATGAGACAGGTCAAAATGTGTCCAATCAGACAGTTCATCATATGTCCAATCAGACAGGTTATCACTTGTGATATATTTTGTCGGGCAATCAGAAAATGCAATGGTCTTGAAAACTGGTCATCGTGTATCCTAACTGTATCGACTGTTCAGAGTAAATTTTTTGTCGACACTTTCTTACAAAATCATGTGAAGCCAATCTAAAATGCTTGATGTGAGCACACTGAGTTGGTCATGCATGACCAATCAGAATTTTGATAGACTATGATATTTGTCCAAATAACGTTTGAATATGCAATCACGTCAAACAAACGAGTGTAAATTACAGGCCTTTTATACATATATGTCACAAATCAGACAGGTGGCAATAAATTAAATTATTATGTCCATTAAAATAAAAGACAGGTCAGTTACGTATGTCCAATCACTGCAATTGTCGTCATACTAGTTGTCCAATCAGACAGGTCAAAATTCTTGTGTCCAATCATGACACATTCGATATTCATATGTCCAATGCAGACAGGTAATATCATTTGTCCAATCGATCAACAGGTACAACACTAAATACATTCGGTACCATATTCATAAGTTGAGGTCATTATATGTCATTATCAATAATCAAAGATGTCATTATTTCATCCATATATCCAATCAGATAGGTCATTTATTGTTGAAAATGTCCAATCAGACAGGTCATTATATGTCCATATCAGAACACAGGTCATTTATATGACAATTTGACTGGACTATTAATCAGACAGGTGACATACATTATATGTCCAATCAGACAGGTACACTTATTATTTACCAATCATAAATTTACACAGGTACACTATATAGTGACATACATTTCCACTGATCATTTACACTAATTAAGGTATCATACATGTCCAATCATTTAGACAGCTCATCATATGTCAAATCAGAGAGTGACATACATTTCATCATATGTCCAATCATTTACACAAAGCATTTTGAGTGAACATTTTTACAATAAACATATCTTTACACTTCTTTATAAAAGTGTACACCTGTGTCATATATAATGGCTACTTTTGCTTGTTCCCTTGAGTGGCCTCTACAGACAAATTTGACTGTATGGCATTAGTGACATATATTTGAGTGACATACATTTATTGACATACATAATGGACTTGAAAAAGAATTTGATAAATAATTTTAAAATTTTCTCCTGTGCGTAAAAATAAAAAACGTACTCATTTCCAATCAGGCCAGATTTGACCAATCGAGTCATTTTTGCCATCACCTCCAATCAGCTTCTAATCCAATCAGACAGGTTATTGTGTCAATTTGGTGACAATTCTATCTTGAGCCTGGTTATTTGTACTTTCATATGTCCAATCAGACAGGTCATTATATGTCCAATCAGTCTCAAGGCTCTACTTTAAACATAATGTGATCAGGCCTTTTGACTGTGTCCAATCACCTCATGGTGAAATGCAAAGAACTGCATCCTATGGCCTTCACAGGTCATTATACCTGACCATTATATGTCCAATGCGTTGATCAATCCTTTATGATCAGACAAATATCCAATATCTCATTAATAAAATTAACTATAAGTCCAATACCTTTTACATTTTTTACAAGAGAGGTAAAACTTGTTCGTAAAATTAATGGCATAAGATATAATGGACTTACCTCTCGTCTTCTTTGTCGGCCAGATTTCGGTCTTTTTGCCATCACCTCTACATTTACAAGTTATTTTGTACTTTCGGTGGAAACAGTTTCATAAATGGTTCACTATAAGTATATACCTGCCACTGTCGTTACATTTACAATCTCATTAAGAGGTAAACTTTCGTACAAAAGGTAAACCATAAGTATACCATTTACTAAACATTTCACAAGAGAGGTAAACTTTAACCATAATTTACAAGAGAGGTAAACTTTCATAAAGTTCACTATAATTATACATGTACCTCTATTGTTATCGTCATATATTAATAGGTCAGATGGCATGGATGAGTTAGGATTGTACCAGGCATGAGGTACAAACATGAGGCACCACTGATGTCTCATTTTAAATTACTTTATTCAAGAGAATTATATCCCTATGCAGGTAGAGCAATAACATAAAGAAACAGAATGGAATCCGGATAAGAATGGATTCCGGATATAACATTTATATTTACAAGAGATGTTACCTTTCGTGAACAATATCATTTTTCAATATATGGGCCTACCACAGCATGAGTAAAACTGATTGCTTAGTAAGCTATAGGACTATCTTCAATCAATTTTACAATAAGTTTGAATCCAGACTTTGTATATTTTATACCTTGGCATAAGACAAAAAGAAGTTAAAAACTTCTTTTTATCTAAAAGTTTTCAATTAAACTACTTTCTGTGTTGAAGCTTAAATTTCAGTCTGATCTAAAAACTTACCTGAATCTTTAGCAGCTTGAAGAGCATGTAAAAAGGCTTCACCTGCACTGTTTATATCTCCGATCTGACTAAAGGCAAATGCTAAGTTTGCAAAACACTGACCCTGATTACCACGAATCTTAAGTTTTGCTGAAAAATTTAAATTTACAGACACATAATTAATCTGAATTAAGAATGCTTAAACAAAGAATAATTATGGAAATGTAAATAAGCATGTACATATTTTCTGCCTCACAAAAAGATGTAAATGTATGTTGGCATGTGAAAAATAAGGATATCAAAATATAGTGGTGAACATATTGGACATATCTGTCAAATAAACAGAAGCAATTAATCATATATACCCAGTTTTTAAAAAGGCTGGGGTACCCGGTATATTTATTGATTTAGCTTGGCAAGTCGCTCTGACTCACTCACTTTCACTCACTCACTCACTCACACACACTCTCTCTCTCTCTCTCTCTCTCTCTCTCTTTCTCTATCTCTCTCTGGGTTAGTATTTATATAAGGACAACATTTTACCATATAAATCAGCAGCTTCTTCGTGAAATTGTATAGCTCGTTGATAATCTCCCAGGAAGTTATAAGAAGCTCCTAAATTCTGTAATATAACTGCTTCTTGCTGTTGGCTACTGTTTCCACTTCGTACAAGAGGTAACGCTTTTTCAAAACAAGATGCAGCCTTGTCATACTTTTGTTGCTGAGTATAAATTAAGCCCAAATCATTGTAGATAGTTCCTGTAAAAAATATCATTTCATCCATGTCAATTTAAATTTATAAGGGTGATAAGAAGTGTGCATCATATGACTAGTAAGCATACTGTGCAAAGAAAGAGAAGATTAAATTTATATTAATTGTCCATTATCAACCTGCCATCCACCCATCAATAAATATGATTATAAAATGTTGACACCTGACCTCAGTTTTAAGTCTCATCTGAGAGACCAGTGGCTTTCAAAACAATATGCTCAAAATCATCAATTTCTTCTATAGAGACTTCAAACTAATTAAAGATCTCAATGTTTCTACATCTTTGTCAATGTTTTCATTTACTCCTGGTATCTTTTTTATAAAAGTATAATGTTCATAGATGACACAATGTTTCAAACGTTTCACAATTTTATTATGTCTGCAGTGTTTTCAGTATCGAGGTTAAGCCTGTCAAAATTTCAGATGCCCTGAATTGCTATTATTCAGTCTAACTGATTTCCTTTTCATACCACTTGCCATTTCATAATAATCCTATGTACAATCTGTTTTCTTTCGATTTGTTCTTAACTTGGTTTCCTTCAAAACCTAACTTAAAAAGTCAAGCTGCATGTGAGTCACTCAACAACTTATCATCTTTGGATGTATCATTTCTAAAAATCTTGATCCTGGTGTATATTGAAGCATTGACTTACCAAAATTTCCTGATGTCCCAACTTTGCAGTTTTCCATCAGATTAATGCACTCATCTGCAGCCGATTCAGCATCTTCATTTTTCCCACTTAAGAACAGCTGGTTGGCTTTTTCTGACAATGCCTCTAGTTTTTTGACTGGGTTATCTAAAATTTCATAAATACCAACAAGTTGGCCAAATGTTTCAGCAGCAAAACTGTTTCTAGTTTTGACATATATACGACTAATTTTTTCCAAACATTCAGCTTCCATACTGACATTATCACGTTCTACTTTATATTCATCCAGTGCTTTCTTGTAATTTCTCACAGCCTCTTCATCATTTCCTGTTCCCTCAAAGCCAAGACCAAAATTGAAGTACAAGTCTCCGTTTGACCTTCCTTCCCTCTTGTTATCTGGTGGAACAGATTTTTCAAGAATTTCAAGTCCTTTTTTGTTATTTCCAAGGGCTATATAAACAGCACCAAGATTAAAAGCACATGCTCTTTCAGTGTATCCATCATCTAGTTCTCTAGAGCGTTTATAGGCATATTTGAATGATTCTAAAGCTCTTTCTGGGTGACCATTGTTGAGATCCTCAGTACCAAGTTTGGAGAACTTCTCAACATCCAGAGCAGCTATGCCTATTCTCTGTTCCATCTTCATGCTTGCACTTGTAGAATTATCCCAGTGTCTATCACGAATGTTGTTCACCTAAAATAACATAAATATACAGTCAACAACATTAAAGGCTGACATAACAATAACATATGTAATCTCTGAAATTTGGATGAAATCTCTTTAATACTGTAACAGTGTGAATTTACATGTGCGGGTAATTCACCGGTACACTAAATATGCAATGAAGAGTTTTTTGTTTAAATTACCCACGCGTACAATTCTCAGAGTTGCGCAAAGAAGTGTTGTATAATACAAGACTGCTCACAGAAAGTTGAGACATGGTTTAAAAAACTCCCACATTTATGATAAGAGAATCATGTCATAATAAAGACAGAAATATTGAAGTTTACAGTATAAGCTAAAGAAGAGCAGTATACAAATGTACGATAAGGACAATAAATGTACAGTGTAACAAAGAGATTGTCCATCCATTTGTGTCATTTCAGTTTTATTCCCTTATGATAATTTGAGAACTTATTATATATCAATTAATCAGGCACATTCAGATTGACTTATAAATTATCAATACTTGTCCTGTTGCTAATGGAAGGAGACGGCCATGTAGGCCTAGAGTGTACATGCAGCCTACTGAGGAAAATTATGACTTAATTCACTTTGAACATCAAACTTCGTAATGAAAATTGTTAAACTTATGTGATTGTTTTTTGATTTGTCATACTGGTGTTTTGTCACACATTCAACTATTTTTAGTCAATTCATCAATCCCTGAAAAACAATGGACTCCTCTGTAAATCAATGACTTAGACTAGTCCAAATGTGTCTTCAGGGGTGAATGAGTTAAATATGATGAAAAAATAATAAGTGATAACTGATTATAACACATGTGCTAAAGGAACACTGATTTTGCCAAGGAAATTGGTCATTCAACAAAATCAGCTTGGATCCTCCCATTACTAGAGATGAATAAGCACTCAACCAAAGAGGATCCATCACTAGTAATGATTAATAGAATCAACCCTTATCTTGAGGGTATGACAAAGGAATCTCAATCCGAGGGTAAGATTCTTGAATGACAAACTCATGGCTTGTCGAGGGTTGTCATTCAAGAATCTTATCCTGAGGATTGAGAATCCTTTGTTATACCCTCAAGGTAGGGGTTGATTATTTTTCTTCCATTTCTTGAATATACGTCTATGTAGTTTTACGCATGATCTACATGTCTATATAGATCTACGCATATCTGAGTCATGTCTGACATAAATATGTACTGCATTCTGGAAGCCACAGAAGTACTATGTCATAAATTGTATTGTGACATCATAACGTGTGTAGCTTGTCATCCATCCCCCTGTGGATGACAGTCTGGTCATTTTGCACTAGTTATAACGATAACTCTGTGAATATGGGATAACATCATTTCATCAATAACTATTGTTTCAGTGCATTATTTAAAATGAAGTGCAATTAACACTTTCACAAAACTTAATAATTGCGATTAAATTTGAATTCAAACTACTTGGACAAGGATCCTTAAATTTAAGCTTTAATTTTTTTCTATTTGATTTTAATTGTTCAATTTATCAGTGAGGGTAAATGATAGAGAAATGTATTTACACTAAAACCTGTATATAGGGGCCACCCAAGGGACCAGAAAATATTTACCTTTATGTGCAGGTGATCCTTTTACACAGGTTCAATTTAGTTGAAGTATGCAGTCAAGGGACTTGAAAAAACTGGCCTTTATAAACACGTAATCCTTATATAGAGGTGGCCGCTATAGCAGGTTTTACTGTAATTTATTTGGAACAAAATTTCTGATGTTGGATAGAAATGGTTGACCCTGCTAGGGATAATATTTAATCAGATTTAGGTCTATAGTCATTCAAATATTTATACAATTATCAAACAAAATTTGTAAATGAAGGAAAATCTATACCAAGATAATATTATGAGTTATTTATAAACATGAATTATATTAAACTGTATCAAATAATATAAATTTCTTTTTTACCATGTTATGTGAATGTTATGTTGAAGAGATATGACCTAACATTACAGCATACATGTATTCACTATTGTAGTAATAAGCTGCTTAAGTCACAGATATAATACTTAAGTCACAGACATAAAAAAGCTTCAATATACATAATCTTGCATGAAAAATCAAAACTTGACTTATCTGCACAAAAAAAAAAAAGTTTGTTTGATGGGTTCTAAGTATATACAACTTGTTATACAGTGGAACCTCACCTAAAGACCACCTTGCTTAGGAGACCACCTCAAAATTCAGACCACAAGATTTCAGTCTCTTGATAAATATTTAATGAGTATAGTGCCTCACTTAAGAGACCACCTCAATAATCAGACCACTTTTAGATAGTTAGGTGGTCTTAATAGTGAGGTTCCACTGTAGTTACAAACCACATTTTGACAACTTTCTTTAAATTCTTTATTTCTTTGGTAATGTTTCAACAGTTTGTCTTAAATGTTTTATACACTAAAACAAATTACAATATAGAAGAAAAATGTAATAAGCTACCTGTTGTGCCTTTGCAGCCCTTTGTGGCTATAGGGTACATTTCTAGCACACTAAAATGAAGACAACCATGGGCTCATATTGGTACTACTTTTAATGACGTATTCATGCACAGGTATTACATAACATTTCCATAAAGAACCTAGAACATACATTACATTTCTCCCTACAAGATTAAGTCCTATTATTTGACCTATTTCACTTAATGACACTTTACTAGCTAAAGTTCACATGAAAGTTTATGCATAGTTCACTTAGTTTGCAGACATTTCTGGAGTAATGAATATAGAATGAATGGCAATGAAGTGTTATCATTTTCATGAAAATCATTCAAGAATTACAATATCTTAAAACATTTTAAAATAGTCACACTGACTCAACCAGTACTGAAATAGCATGAATCAGAACTTCATGTTTGGCTAATGAACAAGTAATGCAATTTTTCTGCAAACAAATATTGTTGCGTCTTCAGCCCTTAGTGGCTATAGAGTACATTTCTAGCATGCTAAAATGAAGACAACAATGTGCTTATGGTACTACTTTTAATGACATATTGATGCCCAGGTGTTACATAACACTAACTAATCAACACAGCAAAAGAAAATTTAGGCTAGGAAACAAATTTTCAATATTAATTGCCTTAAGTAAACCACAGCAGATGTATAGCTTATTCATGTTCTCTTAAAATACTCATTATCTAGAATTTTCTTATAATAAAACTTGCTTTAGGGACCACCTGTGTATAAAGACCAGCTGGTCACAAAGACCATTTTTTGCTATTCCCAATAGTACCACTTGTGTACAAATCAACCTCTATATAAAGACCATCTCCTTATATAGACTGGTTTTCATGTGTCCCTAAGGAGGTTGTTATAAGGGCCTACAAGTTCACTGTATTTGGACAACTACACAATTTTCTCTTAATTTCTCAAATTCAAATACTTTCCAGTACTCCAAAATTAAATAATGAGAGCCTGATAAGATTTAAATCATTTCATTCTTTGTTTTATATTCTTGTCATATAAATATGTGATCAACTAAGCTTATATAAAATCACAAAAATAGATTTAAATGAAGGGAATAATAATAATAAAAAATTACATACATGTATTAGTATAGTTTTGGTTGTTGTAATGATACAATGGAAATACATTTCTATTGTGTAGGAAATTTCACCATGCATAACTATTGTTTTTAATGGAAATGACTGCACAGTAGCTGAGTAGGCAAATTGCCAAGTGCATATTTAATTTTGAGCCTTGTTATAATTAGCTGAAATCAATACAACAGTACTACATATGTAATCAATAATGTTATATGTGATCTTACAAAGTTTATGTCATTGCACTTTCACAAATATCACCTTTTTTGCATCATGACAAATGTTATCCTCACATCACATACTGATCACAAAAGTCATAAACAAACGTCAGGGAGAAGGGATACCTCGTATACTCGACTCCTTAGATTTGGCGTTTCGTTTGTTGCAATATTTACTGACGATATATAAATTCCATTTTGTTAAAAAGATCGACTTTATTTTCTTGGTGATTATGAAGGCATAAGAAAAATTAAAAACTTTACCCCAGTCGATCGCCGTGAAAGCACCTGCTCCCGCTCATGCAAATCATGAGAATACATCCTCCATGTTGTTTACGTCAGTTTCTTGGCAACTTCTTGCAGTCGGAATTCCGATCCCGATCAGAAATGGCCATGAATTAAAAAATGGGAGGTTCCATATTATGAAATAGGCATATGTTTGAAATAAATGGATACATGTAATTATTAATACTTGTACTTGCAATGCATTATGTTGTATAATTTACATTATGTGTCATGTTTTATATATTTTACACTTAGAATATGCATTGTATTAGATCTATATGTAGTTTGTTCAATAAAGTATTCTGGCCTTTTATAATATATTTTAATTTTAATTTTAACAAGCTAGTTCGTAGAATTTATATCCCCGATTTCCCCTTTTCGTAAAGGGGTAATCATATTGTAGAAAAACTCTTTTGAGGTTAGGTTGAAACATGTCATTTTCTTACTGTTGACACAAGATGTATTGCTTGGAAATCGAACAAACATTAAAGCCTTGTACACAGATTAGATGTGTTATTCAACATGTATTGTGGAATAAAGTGAACTGGTTGAAATAAGTATAGACTGAATATCGAACACTTGTCATGATGCTAAGCAGATCCGTGGTAAAATTACATTTTTCAGTAATCAAGTGGCTATAACTCGGATAATATTTGTTGCCGTGATTGCACGGAAACAACAGAAAAGGACCATAACTCCGTCAAATAACGTCCGCAAAAGTGGCGATTGAACTTGGCCGAGTCTTTCAGGCATTTAACCTTTTTACTAAGCTTCAAAAAAGAAAATCGGATAATATTTGTTTCTGTATTAATAAGTAGTATAATGTCCCACACCCATAAGCCCACTTCGTCAATTAGGTACATGTCCAACCACACAAGTTCCTTTCTTTACTAGGTTAAATTCAAGCACGAAAGTCTCTAACTTTACCTGGTTAAACACAGCCACGAAGGGATTTATTTTACTAGGTTAAATTCAAGCACGAAAGTCCTCTAACTTACCTGGTTAAACACAGCCACGAAGGGATTTATTTTACTAGGTAAAATTCAAGCACGAAATAGAAGTTGACGAAATTTCTTAATTGAATGACATAATATAGTGGGTTATAAATATTTTTCAAATTTGCAAATTATTTTCCTATATTAAAAAATTTGAAAAATCACTTAAAGCAGAGGTAACATTGTGTCAAAATGCCTATTCATACAGAAAGGAATTTATGGATGTCCGATTATTAATAATATTCACCCTAAATGCGTGACAGACAGAGGAACAGACGGACCATTCTCTAGATTTATATGTTTTGTTGAAATCTATGGAAGGACAAAGTATGATAATGTGTTCGAAAAATCTTTTATATTCGTTTTCTAATAAAATCTAAAAATAAATTCCGTTTTTCCCATATAACGTCCCGTACCGTGTAGATTATTTTCTGGTGTAGTTCTTAAATCTAGCCAGAGAGCGTAATGATATCCCCCGTTTTATAAAATTTTTCGGAATAGAAACAGAATACCAGAGAGAGAGAGATCGCGCAGGGGGTTAATTTGATAATTGAGGATGCTATCTGATTTACTCATAGTTGTTTTGCGATATCTTAAAATTTGAAAGTGGAGAATTATATTTAAAAAGAAAATCGTCAATTGTTTGACAAGAACACTTTTCAATATTAGAAGGATTATGAGAAACTGTAACTGTTTGTCTAATACCTTTTACACCGCTGATTAGATGATCTAAAGTTTAACAATGATGATATGACAAATGACATACATCTAATATATTCTATAGATATGAAATAAGCAAATACTCTTTTTATCAACAGGTAGGACATACATACGAAAGCCTACAAGGCTCAATTTTGTCCAGCAAAACAAATAACAAAATCGCGTTATTACGCGAAAAAAGGCGTTCAAACGACTTTTCAAAGGCGTTATTTGCTATAATAGGAGCAGGAAGATCTGTCCATGCGGGTGTTGTAATTTATATTATCAATACGGAGCTTATATTTAGCTCCGTTAAAAAATGAGTTTTTACGATTTTTTTAAAGGCGATATAACGCGGGAAAGACGTTATGATGACTTTTGAATGGCGTTATTACATGAAAAAAGTCGTTATAACGACTTTTAAAAGATGTTAATACAAGAAAAAAAAGGCGTTATCACGACTCATATATCTTTGTAAACAAAAGGTCAATCAGCTGAGTTATTAAGCCATTTGTCTAAAACTATACCCTATGTAATTGAAGACGATATATATAAGCAATAGGTCACCCTGAATCCTGAACCAATGCTAATAAATTTCAATTTTTGTTTAGAGGCCTGTATAATTTTCCTATTGGTGTATTTAGTGTTTCTCCTTCATGTGCAGAGATAACGAAGGTTTTTAAAGATTGGGCTATTTTGGGCATGTTCCCACCTAGGCGGAACTTTCTGTCCCGACTTTAAGCAATTTTACCTAAAAAACAACAACAACAACAACAACAACAACAAAAAAACAAAAACAAAAACAAAAACCGCTTAAAATCGGGAATCGGGGCAGAAAGTTCAGCCTAGTCCCCAGGGATACAAGAATAATTAAATTCACTATCTATGTTCCCTTTGTCCTAAAGAAGTTTCTAACAAAAATTTATTATGTACTCAAACGATTTTTGAATATTTCTGAACTTTTCTACTGATCAACTGAATTTGGTTGTGCCAAGCCACGTTTTTGCTTTTTTCTGTCTGCTGTAACTGTTTAGATATAAACCAGAATAATGTTTGATATTATAGCCATGTGGGATACACAAAATATAAAAAATATAAAATCAGAATCATTAATGTACTGTAAAATGAATTTTTTCATGGGTTTAAATTTTCATGATTTTTCCTTAAATAAACAAATTTGTTTAAATTAATTTGAGATATCATTTTGTCAATCATTCATATAAAAATATTTGTCATGAACTTTGGTCACCCACAAAAACAACAAATTAAATCCTGAATGAAAATTTATGATTTTACAGTGGGCCTCATATAATCTGTTAAGGATATCAACATCATCGTTTCTGTAAAATTACATATCATTTGTTTGGCTTACAAGTTTCAGAGATGATGATGAATGTTAACAAGTCATAACATATGGATCACTATAGTAGCTTTACTGCTTTGATTTTCATTCAATTTGATTTTGAATAGTGTTTTATGCTGCACTCATGTGTTGGCAAACAGTTTTTATTAGTGGAGAGAACCTGGGTACCCTGGAAGAGACCTCCAGCTTTCTGCAAGTTTTTCATCCAAACAAAACCCAAGTAGGACTCTTTGTAGAAGATGTCAATACATGTACAGGAAAAGTTTACAGACAAATGATAACGGATAACACAAGTGATGGCCCAGTACACTCGACCTTTAAGGCCTGGATGACTCTGCTAAGAGTTAATAATGTAAATCTCACTGGCTCACACAAAGCTCTCTAACCACAACAAGGTGGCAGCCCACCATAGACAGACCAAAAAATCTAGTAAATAAGTAACGGTCATCAGACTAACAACTTGTGTCAGCCAACAAAAAAGACACAAATAAAACTTGACCGATCATCAGGGATGATCGAGAATTCCCGGACCATCTGCATTTATTGCTTCTAAAAAAATTTCCTAGCAAGGTGGCCCTGGCACTGCTGGATGAGAATAATTTGGATTGCCTCTGTGGCGAATGAAAGGATAGGTAAACAGACAGACACACTAGCAAACCCAGACAAGGCAAAACCCATATATCCCCCCGCTGTCTTTAGAAAGGTTGGTATAAAAATCAGGGGCCTTATTCACAAAGAAACGCCAAGTCTAAGACATAAACTTAAGTGTACTCTTACATTTACATTTAGGACATATTCACAATCATACTCATAAGTCTGCTAGCACACTTAAGTGTGAAAACAGAAGAGGTCTTAAGTCTCACACTTACTGACATTTACTTAGAGTAAGCATTGTCTGTTTCTTTGTGAATATGGATGTAATCTTAGAGTTGCACATAAGTGAAAGTCTTAGACTTATATTTCTTTGTGAATGTGGACACAGACATGTAATATAGCTTGTTATCAGACCAATAACATGTATATCCATGCATTAAAAGATCAAAAGGACATGATTATTTGCAGTTCAATATGGCATTCTTTAAACTCCAATATTACTGTATAAGCTAAAGGGTCAGAATACCAATATGACCATGGTCAACAACATTAAATACCGACCTGGTAATGAATTCCATTACAACAAAATCTCTGTCACGTACACTTGACAATACCAATACAACAGTGGTCAACAACATTGCTAACCCAGTAATAAATATACAAAACTAAACATGTGTCTGTCTGTATCATCAAACGGCACAAGATTGTTGTAGCAGAAGGATTCAACTTGAGCTACTCTCTCACTGAATCATTCCACTACAACAATCAAGAGCAGTCTGGAGATACAAAAAGAAACATTTGTGTAATCTTGTATTATTACATGCCCCTTATTTATCTGTGTACACATTTAAAATTAATTCCTCTATAAATGTTCAAACCTCAAGGCATTATTTATACTGTCTACCTTCAGGGACATTTTTACCTTCACCCCCTCTCTTTTAATATTAATATGAATGAAGAAAAGACAATTTTAATTCATTATTTAATGATGAAATGTACATGTTAAATGAATACAACATAAATACATACATGACAAGATGTTTTTAAATCTACAAGACACTTGTTCAAAATTCTGTTTAAAAAAAACATTTCTTTTCTTGTAAATTTGTCCAGAATTTTGTTTCTCTAAATACATTGTGTTTAGGGAAATCTTAACCAATCACTGGTTCTGAAAATAGGCAGGTAAACTGGTGATAAAATGAAAATGCATTTCAAGTAGCAAAACATGTTCTCTGTTTGCAGTACTTGAGATCTGGTTTTTTTAATGTTCAGTTTGAATTTCTAGGATTTACTTCCGGTAAACACTGTCGAGCTGAGTGCTGTGTTTCTTGATCTGATGATGTTTACTTATGAATGAGAGTTAGAATACAAAGATCGTTCCTTTCACTTCTGACCCTTACAAAAATGAAAATGTGTATATTCTGTCTCGACATGAACAAAAAAAAGAAAGAAAAAAACTGATAAAATAAAAAATTGATACAATCTATCTCCGTCTCCTATCATCACGACTTCTTCCCCTGCAAAACAAAAAATGAATAATCATACCACTGATAAGAATGTTTCAAAGGAATCACATATATCAAGACATGTTTAAAAAACACTACAAAAACAATCTACTTAAAAACCAATCTCACACTGTTCAAATTTTCTGATGTGTCACATAGGTGCTAACAAAATCAGCTATGGGTTCACATGTGAGTGACCTCATAGATGTGTCATATTTGACCAATGAAAATATGGCTTATGCAATCTTCAAAGTTTATCAAACGGAATGTAAACATTATAATCAAGAGGCCCATGGGCCACATCGCTCCCCTGAACTGTGTTGGTATCTTACAAATATGGGAATTCCAAATTTACAAATTATTTTAACACTCTTTAGGAGTGGAAAAGACTTAAAAATGAATGAAAATGACAAAGCTGGAAAAGATGTCAAAGTTTTTTTTTCACTTTATTCCAAAAACAGGAAATTGGATCATGCATCCATAAAAATCACTCAGATGCAATTAGTTTTTCAATCTATGCAGAAGTTCTGGAGAAGATTTTTAAAGAGTGGTACCCCCTGGGGCATCTTTTGCCCCAACCTGGATCCATGCCTGGGCTGATCGGGCCGAAATGAACAAACTTGGTAGAGGACCTTGAGTACTTACTTCTTTCAGGAAAGCATTTATCTACCAAACCACAGGTAAAACACATAAAATAAAAGCATCATAATGAATAATAGGAGAGAAAATCAAAGAAATTGTACAAAAATGAATGAAAATTACAAAGTTTTAATAGAAAATGAAAACGCATCAAATATTGATTTCCCGATTTCAACGAAATTAACAAACTTGAATCATACATCTATGTAGATCACTCAGATATAGTTAGGAGGAGAAGATTTTTTAAGAGGGGTAACCCCTGGGGCCTCTTTTGCCCCACCCTGCATCCACCCCTGGACTGATCGGACCAAATGAACAAACTTGGTAGAGGAGTAATTACTTCCTATAAAGTTTCATCAAATCCCTTCAGCGATTTTGAAATTGAAAATATGGAAAATTACCCCCCCCCCCTTCATTTTTGCAGTCTTAAAAAATTCATAAAAAATAAATTTCAGCAAAATTCAATCAGGAAAGCATTTATCTACCAAACCACGGGTAAAACAAAAAAAATAAATGCATCATAACGAATAATAGGGGAAAAAATCATAGAAATCATACAAAAATGAAATGAAAATTACAAAGTCTAAAAAGACGTTAAAAACGCGTCAAAAATTTATTTTACAATTCCAATGAAATTAACAAACTTGAATCATCTATGTAGATCACTCAGTTGTAGTTAGTTTTTCAATTTATCCAGCAGTTCTGGAGGAGAAGATTTTTAAAGAGGGGTACCTGCTGGGGTCTCTTTTTGCCCCACCCTGGATCCACCCCTAGGCCGATTGGGCGGAAATGTACAAACTTGTTAGAGGACCTTGAGTACTTGCTTTCTATAAAGTTTCATCAAAATCCCTTCAGCAGTTTTGGAGGAGAAGTCGAAAATGTGAAAAGTTTACAGACAGATGGACGGACGGACAGACAATGGACAAAAGGCGATCAGAAAATCTCACTTGAACCTTTGGTTCAGGTGAGCTAACAACACTGAACACACTGAGAATTCATTTCATAACCTTGGATAGGATCGAATCAGCGAAGATGTTCCAAATGATTTCTGCAGACTAACAATTACTTTATTATAAAATTGAAAATGAGTTACATCTCTTTACAGTAAGCTACTGTAAGTCATATTTTCATAGGTTGTTGTTGAATTGTTGTTTAACATCCCACTCAAGAATCTCTCATTCATACAGAGAGGCCACCAAATGCCAATGAAGTGCTTAAAATTAAAATTTTGACCTCTGCTCATCACCTACGGTCAGTGAGCAGTGAGGGTTCTTGTAATTGCTGACACCTACTGTGACATGGGACCTCAGTATTTTCATAGGTCTAAAAGTTTAAACCCACAAGAGGTCACTCACATGTGACAGCATAGCAGGTTTTATTAGATCCTCTACGCAACATATCAGAAAATGGGAGCAATGAGAGATCGTTTTTCAATCATATCAGGTTACAATGTACATGATTATTAACAGGGATACAATTTAAATTAACCCAAGATATGTCCAATGACAAACTTTCCGATGATCAAGAATGTGAAAAATTAAGGATCGATGATGTACAATGATCCTCTGGCTCAGATGACCTAAAACATTTTTACTTGATTTCCTCATTCTTGTTATCTAAAATTAACCCTCTGCTAAAGATTTGTTTTATATTTTCTCTATCTTGATAAGTATATCATACAATTAAAGCAATAAACACTTACTTTCCCTTTCTTGGACCTCTAACAAAACACCAATCAACATTGATTTGTTGTCCTAAGATCTCTGATCCATTTAAAGCATCCATTGCTGCCTGTGCTTCTTTAAATGTTTCATATTCTACTAATGCGTAACCCTGAAATGTTTAAAATTAATATTACCATCATAAAAATACAGTGGAACTTCAGCCTAAAGGTAGTATTGTATTGTTGTTTAAATGTCCTACACAAGAATCGTTCACTCATATGGAGATGTCACCAAATGTTGGTGAAGGGCTTCTCTAACGTGCCGACGCCTACTGTGTGACACAGGACCTTGGTTTTTACTGTCTCATCTGAAGGACATGACATGAATTTTGAGCAGCCCTGTAGTAAACCATAATTCTCAGCCCAACTGTGGGACTGGTATGCAGGGGTATACATAATTTACACAGAAAACTGTTCATTTAGTGTAAATTACCCCACACATAAATTTCCATGTTTACAGTAATCTATCATCTGAAGCTTGGGATGTGCTAGGAATATTTATAAATATATTACCATGATGTATGAGCAGTATAAGCAGGTAACCTTGACCTCAACCAATCACCATAACCATATGTTACAGTGATGGAGATGAGCTAAAAGGTTAAGGATCAGTGACCTTTTAAATACAGCCCATTTTTATTAAATCTAGTCATTGCTTTCAACAAAAGTCCATTTCAATAAATGTATGAATGACTGAACCTTGGATAAACCTGCCGCCACTGTCAGCATATTTCTTTGATGATTCAAAATGCTTTCCCCTAATCATGTGGACAAAACCAGGAAATGAATGATGTACTATAGCTTTGTATCAAAACTTTTTTTTGTTGTTGGAAACATTGCCAGTGTTAGATGAAGGTTATCAATTTTTACCCATGCTATGGGCTGACACCAATGCAGTTAGGTTTTTCCGATGTTCAACACCCACCAGGACATGATGGGACTCTTAGACCAAGGAATAGTGACAAGCTCGGGTATACCCTGGACTGGAAACTGAATCAAGGGTCTTCTTTGTCAGGAAAACATTCTATCAGAACCACCATGAGCAGTCTACTATCAATATGAAATTATCAAGCCTGACATCAAGAATTAAAAATACAGTGGAATGTTATGAGAGACCATTGTCATAAAAGACGATCTGTCTTGGGAAACGACATTCTCAAAACCACTCCAATAAACCACTTCATTTTCAAAACTTTTCAAGAAACATTTGAAAAAACCCTTTTTTGAGAGACCACCTGTCTTGTACGACCACATTTTATGGCAGAGAGGATGGTCTTTTAAGACAGGTTCTACTGTACTTAAATCTCAGAATGGTTTATATACATGAAGTTAGAAAAATATTGCATAACAACAAAGAAAGAAGTCATATTCAATTCAAATTTTTATTTAAATATCCTTCTCCCATTTTCAAATTTCAAAAGATTTATTTTTTCTCAAGTGATACTGCCTAAGCTTTCACTAACCTTTAAAAATCCTGTTCGTCTGTCAAGATTGAGATGTAAATTTTTTATTGCACCATAATCAGCAAACTTGTCATAAACATCATCTTCCTGAGCCTCCTCATGTACCCCAGTAACAAATAAAATCCAACCCTCTACAGCTGAAAAGAAATCAACAGAACTTGTCTTAAACCTCATCTGCCTGAGCTCTCTCATGTACCCCAGTAACAAATAAAATTCAACCCTCTTCAGCTGAAAAGAAATCAACAGAACTTGTCTTAAACCTCATCTGCCTGAGCTCCCTCATGTACCCCAGTGACAAATAAAATCCAACCCTCTACAGCTGAAAAGAAATCAACAGAACTTGTCTTAAACCTCATCTGCCTGAGCTCCTTCATGTACCCCAGTGACAAATAAAATCCAACCCTCTACAGCTGAAAAGAAATCAATAGAAATAAACTGCATCATCTTGAGCCCCCTCATGTACCCCAGTGACAAATAAAATTCAACCCTCTACAGCTGAAAAGATCAACAGAAATCTGACTTAAACAAAATAAATCACACGGGAGATCTTCAAACCGGATATTGGATAGTGAAGTATGCAAGATGATATGGCTGTTGCCAGTTAGTTATAGGACATATATGATCTATCAGTGTCCTTCAGATTTCTTTCACAGTACTCTGTAGAAACCTCTATATACCATCATCATGTATGCCCCAGTCACACATAGTGGCGAATAATATTTTAGTGGCAACCGCCAGCGAACTTTCAAAACTGAAATGTTGTTTGTAACCTCTTTGAGAATAATTAGCAACAATTTAAAGACAATTACATTAATTTAAGGGCAAAAAACCATTCCACGCCAAGAATCTTTGGCAAACATGGCTACTCTTTACATTAGAGATTATATGCGCATTGTCAACAACCGCATTAACAATAAAGGCGCAAATATTAGCGATTAAATATGAAGTTCGAACAACACATTTACAACTACACCCGACTGCATGCACAATCACTTATGATTGCTAATGTTTGAGACACAATAGAACATATTTGCAATCAATTACAACCATTAGTGATTCTGATGGGATTAACTGGCGATTATTGTCAGTTACCTCCCATATCTGTTACATAGGTGTCCCAAATGGTTGCTAAAGGGTTCGCTAAAAGGTCATATTTGTTTATAAACTGTCATTGGAGTATCGTCAGAGGTCTCCTACACGTGCAGTTTGTCGCTTAAAGTTTGCAAGTCTGTCATACTTGAGTCGTTAACAATTTGCATATCATTTGCAAATGATCATAAAAGAGAACGCTTTACTAACACAGCATGACAGGTTACAACTCTTTTTCAATCACATATGACACAGATGGGAATCACTGGAGAACAACTTACAACAAAAATTAGTTAGCGATTTTTTTTTGGCAGACAAAAAAATTTGCAAAGCATGTCGATCATTTAAAGCACCTTGAAGAAGACTAAAATACAATGATACAAGACCACTTTATAATCTTCTGTGGTTCGTAAATTATTTGCCAAACGTCATGTTCATGTGTGACTGGGGCTTTGAAATACATAAAAATGTTTTGTCTTATTTTGGTTTTGTGTCAATGACAATGAAAAACAAAATATGAGTTCTGAATTCGAGATATATAATATTTCCATTAAAAGTTAGTCCTTACAACGCTGTGGACCAGGTCCACCCGTCTCATCCACTTCCATGGCTTCATAATCTTCAACTCCACTTCGTGTGGGGCCATCTGAAAAAAATAATATACATTAATGTGAAGAACTCTGAATGCTCTGTTGATTGCAGTCAAAGTGAAAGTTGAAATTCTGAAGTGCTAGGACTCATAAAGATTTTATAAATCAATCAATTATAAAACTCTCATGTTGTAACATCAGTGATTCATTTTCTGGGACATTTTACATATTTAGGAAAACTGCCTAAAATAGATCTATATGTGTAAAAATATAAGAGAAAATGTTTTACATACCAAATTTTTCATTAATTTACAAACACCGGTCTGTCAAGATAAGTCCATCAATTCAACCGATGGGTTATAAAATAATCGATATGTTATTACCTTCAAACAATTGTCTTTTTCATATTTTTTTTATAGTAATTAATCTATTTGTACCTGAACCAAACCCACGTCCTTTTCTTTTCTTTGCCTTTTCTTTCAATTTCTGCAGACCCTCTGCAATATAAAATAAAAATTATATGTGGTGGATATAACAGTATAGATAATGATACTACTAAAAATTATTTGTGGTGGATATAATAGTATAGATAATGATACTACTAATTATACATGTAATTATGAAATAAAAATATGATTTATATTAATTTGGTGCTTTACATTCCTGGCTGAGAATTTTTCACTTTTAGTGAGATGTCCCCAACTTTAAGTGAAGTGTCAGATTTTGACCTATGATATGGATGGGCACTAATGCAGTGAGGCTCCTTTTATGTGCTAAGCCTGCGGTGACACAGGACCTCGCGTTTAAGCTTTCATTTTGTATGTCAAGTGTTTTGTGAAGGAATAGTCAATACCAATTTTAATAAGTCTTTGGTATGACCCCATATCGGATACCTGAAATGGTATCCAGGACTTTCAGCATGTCGACAGCTACCACTAGACCACCACAAGTGGTCTACTTGGCCGAAATTCTGCCCCTGATTTTAAGTTACTTATTTTTTGGTAAAATCAGGGGCAGAAGTCCTCCCATATACTTTCTTCATAGCAAGATGCTTTGATATTTTCACAGAAACATATCGATCTTTTAAAATTAAACTATCTATTTCTTATCGCTTTCGTATAAAATCAATCACAATATAACACATTCTCTGATTGGTTGACTATGAGATAATAATGAATATGCATTTATGATCAACCAATCAATGAACATCTTTTATTTTCTAAGTTCAAAATGGAAAATAGGAGGAAATGTAAATAGAACTGATGGACAGCGTGAATTTACTTCTTAAATAAATGGAATTATGTCATAACACAACTTTATGGCAACAGATTTTTTGAAAAATAATGGTGATGTAAGCAAATTACCAAATTTCAGACAACAATAAGAAATAAATATTTTAAAAGATTGATATGTTGCTGTGAAAACATCGCAGCATCTTTATATGAAGACGGTATATGGGAGGAATTCTGCCACTGATTTTAAGAGAGAGAGAGAGATAGGGGAAAAAAAGATTTAAAATTGGGACAGAATTTTGGCTTAGTGGTCTACATATATGAAAAAGCAACATTTATGGCTCTGGACAGTCTGGTATAGTAAAATCCATATAACCTGGTGGGTGGGGATCTTGTAAACCCTTTCTTGACCTAGATGAGTTTAAAATTTAGGTAATAAATAAAGCATTAAAATTACACTGACCAGAGTAATCATTCCTACTTGTCACTGTACATAAGAGAGTGCAGCTTGTCATAACCGAAAAATTAGTCAAATCATCTGTATGATAATCAGAAGGTTACTCCGCCACACCATCTTATGTGAATTGTACTATACATGAGAGCTAAGACACAAAGGAGAAAGTGATTTTGATTGCTATGTCGCATTTCGAACCAGAGGAATTGTTATCTATACAACCTTCATGCTATCCAATGAAAACCAATTAATGGAATCAATAGGCCTATTTCAACTATTTCAATGTTAAAAATTCCAGGCATGACTATGACCCAAATCTTTAAAAATGTAGAGTGCATCTACAACAGAAGTGTGATGATTCTTCTAATGATCTAGCACATACATGGCTTTCACAAAATATATCCTATTTTCATTTACAATACTTGTATAAATGAAGTACGGTATGCACCCCCCTGAAATAAACATAAACAAGTGATTGATCTAACAAGTACAATTCCCGTAAGGTTTGTGATAACATACGGTCTCCCTCTTCATCCACTTCAAATTCATCTCCTCCTTCTTCAGTTTCATGTAGATCTAGAACGTCTGCCATTCTAACTGTGCATTTATTTTGTTCTCCACATGCAGAAAAAAAAGCTTACAGCGCCGCTTTCTATTTACCGGAAGTTCGCAAATTACGGAACTAATGTAAAACAATTTCAGAATCTAATTCCCTGTTAACACGGATCTGCTAATTAACCAGCACTAGTGTTTATGTAGCACACGGGACGTCGATAAATGGATGTACATGTATAATATACACTATGGCGACAAAATTCAGTAAATAATATATTTTTCTGATTATAAATGATATAAATCCACAATTTCTCAAAATATGCAATTTCACGCGAAGCCAGATCTATTTCTAAATGAACTTAGACAAAACTTATACCATAATCTTCAAACAGTTACTTTCATTAGTATAAAAACAGGTTAATCTTGTATTTGCTTATAATATTTTCTGTTTTCAAGATTTAGAAATTAAAACTGAATTTTCTATGGCACTATTCCTACGTACACATATCTAAAAGTAGCATTAAAACTTTGTCATGTAATTTTCTTTGAAAATACTGAATGAGTGTAAATTATGCAAAATTAACAAGTTGTCATGTTGTAAATTTTGTATTTACACCCACTGGATAATTCAAAATTTACAGACAAATATTATAAAACGAAACAATGGACGTTTACAACAAACCAAAAACAGACACATCAAAAAATCTTTGTGAAAATTGAATTGGTATAGAGTAGAACATAACTTCGTAGTGTTTGAAAAAAAAACAACAACAACAACAAAAAAAACAAAAAAGAAAAGAAAAGAAAAAGATGCCTTCATATTAAATATATACAGACAAATAAATTGTTTACTCAACTCGACCTTTGGGACGAAACAAGAGAAATAAAATTTCGTCCTTTCGGGACGAAACAACGTAACAACGAAATGTCGACAGTTAACAAGCACTAATGTATGGCACAAATCAGCCACCGTATAAACTAGACTTTATTTATATGATATTTTCTGATAATAGACAATAGGTATTATCATTAGATTAAAGGTTTTTTTTAAATAAATAAATAAATAAATAAAATAAAAAATAATAATTTAACAAAAGGTCATATGATGACGTCTTTCCATTGTGACCAAATGTTGCCACTCGGAAAAGATCAAATAACTGTGACGTCATTTCATTATTACCGCTGTCATAGCGAAAGAAGGGAGTGAGACCAGTTGTAAGCATGCTGGCTCTGAAGTCAAGTAAACCAAACTGGTGTTTTATTTATCTCCCTGAAAAAGAACACGAACACTCGGCTCGGAGCAATCACCCGAATCGAAAACATGTCAGCCAGTTTGAATATAAAGATTTACAGCGATACACGGTGTTATCAAACGGAAAGTTGTACAAAAAAGACTCTCGGGAATGGCTCCATAAAACCAGAAATAAAAAACAAACATGGATAAGTTTGTCAGACAGTGATACCAGTATGGATTCAGATAGCACAGAAACTGGAGAGAATTTAAATGTTTTCTGTTCAATTAACAAAAGTCCGAAAGGTTCTTTGATTCTACAAAAGCTATTATCGACTAGCTGTACTAGGTGTTCAAGTGATGAAAAAAACCCAGAGTCTCTCTTGAAATTACATAGAGAAGTATCACACACGCAACAAGATTACGTGAACGCACAATTGCAGATAGACGCAAGTGAACAAGCGATGGATACAGACATGTTCCAAAGGCGAAAAAAGCTGAAACTTTCGTCTCCTGTGACAATTTTAGAACACACAAGTTCAAGCTCGGGAGATGCTCTATCGGAACGCGACAAATACATCATGAAAGATTATTTGAGACGCAACTGTAACTTTGAGCCAATAAAAAATAGTGAGAGCGATCGTCTGGTCGACATTAATTACGGAGAATTTGAAATTTTAACCGATTCCCAGTCTGAAGAAATGGAAATACCAATACGTTTCTCGGATAAAAGTTGGGGTAAAAGGGCACTGGATCAAGAGGTATAATTTATTTCATGATTAAATAATAATAATAATAAAAAGATATGTAACCTAGACATTTGTGCGAAAATTACTATTTGGCTTTAGGTTCCTTTATATCAAAAGCGAGCACTCCCTTTTTACTAAATTTCAATGTCAACGAAAATTATGCAGCCATAGGAATCAAGTTCAGTTCAAAACTGGAATGGAAATAATGTGAATGCATGCATAAGAAATCAACAATTCTAATGCACTGTTTGCTTCGTGTTATTTCATTGGTCGATGACGTTGAAAACTCGCAGGGGGATTCACGAATCACTGCTAGATTTTATATGACGTCACACAAAGTTCTGCTGACCGACTTCGATACACTTGCTGAACTTTTTGTAATACAATGCATATCGTTGTTTAAAATACAAAACATATAAACTATATGATATCACTAAATCGGTATTGAAATTAACAAATCCATATGATAAATCAGTAACCTTTGGTAACCCTTAATTGACCTATTGCCAAATGCCCGACACTGGACCTTTTGGCAAACTTTTTTCATTATGACGTCATAATCAAATGGCCCGTCAAACATATGTGATTATGACGTCACAATCGAATGACGTAAAACGCACATGGAGAGCCACTTGTCAAACATTTTGCGATAGGTCAATTAGGGCCTATATATCTCATTTTTATAATTGACTTTTAGTCTCACTTTACTTATTCGTCTTTGTGCTTACGTCACAAATGACCTATCGTCAAACGACCGACATTCATTTTGGCGTCATTCTATTGTGACGTCATAATGGAAAAGTCTGCACAAAGGTGCTATGATCGATCCTTTCGCGAAATGTTTCTGTTTGGTTCTTGGATATTGCATAATTCAACAGAATATTCATTTGCTTTGGTTCTGGATTACTACACATTTTGATATAAGTTTACTTTTGTTTGATTCTCCAATATTACAGAGTTTAACTTACTATATCTATGGCTTGATTAACATTAATTGCAGAATTAAACAAGGCTCGTTTTATTCTGGGATATTACACATTTTGGTAGAGGATAACTTTGGATTAATTTTCGAGTCTTGAAAAGTTTGACAGAAAATTACCTTGGTTATTGACAAATCTCTTAACGGTAGATGGAAACTTTATCTTTTATATTTGGTTTCTTGGCAGTGTTATTGAATGTATTTTCTTACTTCGTAGATTGTGGACATTTATCTTGAAGATCTTGCTTCCGGCAGAATATAACATTGCATAGGCGTCGGAAGCAAATTGAAAGTGGGGGGGCTAAACCAACTTAAAAACACACACACACGCCAGAAACGTTTGGGGGCTAAGCCCCAATTTTCAACACCTATGTCTATCAAAAAAGTGGGGGGTGGGGGGCTATTAGCCCCCCCCCCCCCCCCCCCCCCCCCCCGGTTCCGACGCCTATGCATTGGCCAGGTCTTGGAGGCATCGAGTAAAATTCCTATATCCATCACTGTTTATCTGGATGGTGTGGAATCTGCTTTTAAATTTGAAAATCATTTTGATCTAATTCAAGCATATAGGCCTATATCAGAATCTAATTCCTTACCTAGCTGAAGGCACATTATAAACCCGTCAGCCTCACTGTTAACGCCACACGTGGTAGGGATGGTAATTAAGAACAAGTCATGGCAGACCATTTATGCCACAAAACGCCTCCTTGTACATACAGAGTCTGTTCCATCCATGTCTATCCTTATGTGAGGAAAGAAAATACCTTAGACTCCTCGTATCAAGTCTACGGGGAACCATTTGACAAAATTGTTATTCATTATATTAAGAAATAATTTGTGGAATGCTTTCCAAACTCATTCATCTCCGATTCATTTCTTGCCCTCACGTACATGCATATCGGAAGCCGGTTTGGAAATTAGTCCTAGAAAATGGTTGTAGGAAACCCATATGTTACAATGATCCAGTACGTTGAATGGATGTCAATGCTCTAATTTGAAGCCTGGTTTCAGTTTCCTTCTTTTATTCATTAAATAAACCAAAGTCTTTCAGTTGGTAATGGCCTATGATCTACATGAGCTTCGATGAATAGTTAGAGGAGATAAAGAACTTATTTGTATAAATCAAGATGGAACTGTATCCAGCTCATACAATGTGTGTAGATGTATAGATCTAAAACATGTTCTACCGCATTTCGAATATCGGCGACATTAGTCAAGTGTTTTGTTGGTTCCCTGTATCTTTACTAAGCATATACACTAGAAATATGTGAACAACATTATCCTAAAACATTTTTAAATAAGAAAGGTATTGGATTGTCATTAAATCATATATAAAGTAATATCATCAGAGAATACTATGATATGCATGCATTAAAATACATTCGTTGACGTCTTTCTGTCATATTTCACTTTCTAAAATAAGACTGCTGCATTCAGACTCGGATGGACTGGAGATGGGACCCAGAAAGGCCATGCTAAAGGTGCCACCATTGAGAGTTATATGAATATTATAAACATAATACCAAAGTTATAATACTTAAGACGATCGTTTCTGTCGATTAGACTTCATCAGTCGACGCGGCTCCAATTTACAATGTATATGTATTTTCTTAAGAGAAAGTGGTGTCATACAAGGCCAAATAATAAATCTAAAAGTATAGCCGAAAGCCGTCTAAGAGTAACCACTGTAAAAAGTTGACTATCTTCGCTTTAGAAAACTTTGGAATTTAAATGTTGTTATCAGTGCCAATATTACTTTAGTATAAGATTATCAACTGGTACCGAAATACTAAGTACTAGGTTTATGTATACCCTCGGGGACTATATGAATGATGTGAAGGGCCTACGGTATGGCAATTAATACTATGAAAGAAAGTAGGCTACAGGACATTGCTAATACTTCGGGTACCTTTTCATAGGACATTCTTTACATGTATCATGTTCCCACTTTTTATTCACCAGGGGTTTTACCAAAAAGTGGGAAAATGATACATGAAAAAACTTACCGAAAATTACCACAGGAAATTAGCGCCAAACACAAAACTGACCAAGATCCATTTATCTGTCAAGTTTGTGACATGCGCCAGCTGAAGTCATTTGATTTTACTGGCATAAGCTTTGACTCGGTGCATAATACATGTTCATCAACTGATCATGAAACGAAACTGCACTGGTGGAATCACCAATATTCATTAATATCGAGCTTTAAAAAGACCTCTGGTATTGACCCCGGATGTTATCTAGGTCGAATATCTATTTAGAAGTCATACTATGGTCAGACAAGATCATACCTCAAGGAGAATCACAAAATGGAAGTTCTTAAAAGGCTAAACCATTTGCTTCAACATTATACACCATCATACATATCTCAAGATGCCGTTGTTTCAGATGTTGTAATTTAATTTAAAAAGAAAATTAATTGCCCTTATTCACTGGATTTGTGCACTCTAATATTCTACCTCTTTCCTATAACTAAACTCTTCGCGAAACGATAGGTAACTTGATAGAGACAATGACATTGAAGTATCCGTGGAAGACTTCGAAGAAAAATTATTTTAAAAAGTCTCACATGAATATCCATCGAGGTCAATCGTACATAAAATGTAATATGATTTTAAAATTACTTTTAAATTTTTTAGTTAATTGGTTTGAATGATACTCAAATGGATGAAGTGTATGCGTGACCTCTTTATATTTCCTCGTGATGTTTCTTCAGTCATAATTATCTTTAAAACTTGTTCATCGTTGTAAAAGGTGATGTCTTAACATTACCATTATTTGATAGATGTTGCACGGTAATATCTCATTTGATGGAAAAGATGCTGATTCTGTAACTGGATTATGTTTAAATATTATAAACATAATACCAAAGTTATAATGCTCAAGACGATCGTTTCTGTCAATTAGACTTCATCAGTTGAGCTCCTCTTTAAAATGTATGTGTATTTTCTAAAGAGAAAGTAGTAATCAAATACACATCTTGTTCCACGTATTTGAACACATATATGAATTAAGGTGTGTATTCCATTACCTACTCTTTAAATATGTAGTTTTAAAAAATACTTTTTATACTACGGTCTATGGAATGTAATATTATGATACCACTGTGTGTTCGGAAGTGTATTTTAAAATCGAGTTTAACAGATGAAGTCTTACTGGCAGTTAAACGGTTGCTTTGAGCATTTTTTGCGACTGTTTGCAAAACTATTACTTTGGTATTAAGTTTAAAGTATTTTAAAATTATCTAAGACTTTGTAGACGTTTGATACTCTTCCTGTTTGGAATATATGAGTCAAGAAAAATGTCAATTGTAGTAGATGCATGCTGCTTACTGTAGTGTTTAGATGATATTAATACAATTAGGTTTAGTATTGGTCTTGCCTGATATCCATGTCTCTCTTGGAACTTTACGTCTGTTTTAAATTCGAGCTCAATTGGTGAAATACGTGTTATAGACAGAAACGATCGTCATTACCAGTTGATTTGGATATTTTTTCAAAACTAGAACTGTAGTAAGATGTTTATAATATTCTCTAATATTTCTCAGTTTCTGCACATTTTATCTGCAACACAATTTAGGCCTACTAACATTTCACCTGGGAACCGTCCGATAAATGTGGATCCAGACTGCCGTCGAGGAGATTCGAGAGGACACACACTATATTGCACACACAAACACACAGCTTTCACTTTTAAAATAATGTAGACAAGATCAGGTAGTAGAATCAAAATTTAATTTTCTTGTAAACTTTTGTTAAATACTAGTACTCAATTATTGTTATTGATGTTTATGATATTAAGGGATGAAAGTAAAAATAAATATACTGAAAAAGACTCCCGTGATAACATTTAAAATCGACTACTAGTCACTTATACATGTATTCTAATAATCATGTTTGGTATTTGTTTCAGGTCAAAGGTCAAGTGGATATTTAATTTGGTGTCCTGTTTATCTAAAATGTTTGTTTTTTTTTATACTTTTGTTGCTTTATATTAGCATGTTTACATTTTGACTGAAGAATCCTTTTACTTATAAAAGTGCATCAAAATAGATTGGCTGAATCATGGGCATTTCTGAATTACGGTCAAAACCATAAAGATGTGTCGTTAGTATAATGTGTCTATTATTTACAGGAAGTAAGTACAGACAGTTGGAGAGACACAACAAGAATGGAGTCGAGCAGTACAACACCCACACCGTCCAATGACGATCTCTTAGATACGTCTATAGAATCATCTCCAACTGAACCTAAAAGGTACAGTCATTTGTTAACTGTATCAATATCCTAACGTCAGTTTTGGGTAAAAGTACATGTCTATATAATGCCCTAATAATTGTTCATTTTTGCATAAACAAAGCCCAAGAGACCTATTTTATATGCTGTTCAAGTGTTGGTTGTGGCAGCGATATATATATATATCGCTGGTTGAGGTAAGCATTTTAAAATCTCTTCAAATGATATATAGCATTGTATCTGAAAGAATGACCTTAGAAAAAGTTCGAGTAAATCTATATATTTTATGCAGTGCAGTCTTTCGATTTCATCCCTTTAGAGCATTTTAACTACTGAATATATACATGATTCATGTATATGTTTTCAACAAATGTTGACAATTATATGCAACTACATGTACATCAGCCATTTCACTATACAATCATTCATGTGAATTTTGCCAATGCTTTCATCCAGTAGAAAGCGGATGATCATTTTGCAAAATGTTGATCAATTTCAAATCGTGAAATAAAGTGATAAAATAAAGAAAACACTCTGATTTTGTTGAAGTACTGCTGCCTGCAAATTAATCAATATTTAGGTATCGCTGATGATGTAAACGTCCAACAAGTTAGTGTTGATTTTTGTAAATGCATTTGCTGTTCAATTTTCTTGAATTTTTGATAACCAATTTGTTAACTTATTTGAACTTTCATTTTCCTTACAGACATAAATCCACCAATAGTCACAGTATTAGCAACACCGTAAGAACATGGTCAACAACTGGTTCTCGCACTGACACCTGGGATAGCTATGCATCTTCTGTAAATTATTCCAAGCTGAGTTGTTTCTCGGATGATGATGTCAGCCAAGATGTTCAAAATCTCAAATTTGGAACTGATGATACATTATCAGAAAAAAATGAAAATTAATTCTGTTACAAGTTGTAGAAATAACCTTGTATATAGATGATGAAAAACACCATATTTTAAATAGATTCATTTACATTTTAGGATGATTCATTCATACAAACAGGAATTTAAATATAATTTTGAAATGAAAAATAAAATATCTCAGGAATATTTTTAAATGAATGATAAAAGACTCAATGAATAAATCCACATTTTAATAATTTTTCATAAAAAATAAATGATACTTTCTTAATTGTATTTGCAACATTTTATTTTCAAGTAATAAATAAACAATTATTTCAACAATTTAAAAAAAAAATGTTCTTACACCATATACTGCATACGATATGTGTCATACATAAAGTGAGATCTAAAGGAAAAAAAAAACAACACATGTACATGAATAAAAGCTAAAAACATCCAACCAAATGTCCATAGCAGATGAGAAGGGACTTGCTTCATAAAACATTGCATGTACAGGTCACCATGCACCATACCCCAGCTTAATGAAATAATGGAACATTTGGAGAGTAACATGATGCAGGAGGGTAATACTGTTAGTTTCTCATGGTGAAACCACATACTTCTACTTTAATATGTAAATGCTAGATGTGAGAAACATAATGTCCATAAAAGGTAAGTCCCATAACTCTGGTAATTATTGCTGTATAGTCAAAATAATTAAAAATCTTGTTAATATAAAGCAATAGACCAGATTTGGTTAAGATTTTGGAAAGAAACATGTCATTCTACAGATACCAAAGTGTAAACACAGACTATACACAATTTTTCCCTTCTTGTATATTTTACTCTCAGTTATATGAAATATTGTATATAAGAAACGATTAAACTCAAATGGAAATAACATTAATGAAATGTAAATGTAACAATAAATTTGTTCCAGCAGAAAGTATTTCTACCCCATTTGTTTCTGGTTAACCATATCAACATTGGTTCATTTTCTGAACTAAAACACAGTGGAATCTCGATATGTCAAAATTCCGGATATATCAAAATTGAAAGTCCAGTCCCGATTTTTAAAGATATAATAATATATCAATTAAAAATTTCAGCTATCTCAAATTCCTGATATCTCAAAGTAATAGGGGTGGTCCTGTGAGTTTTGAGATAACAAGATTCCACTGTATTAACAATAACATCACAGGGTCAGAACCATGAACTATAATTGTTATCCTTTTTAGTTTGATCAAATGATGACAACAGGATGTTTTGATCATAGTACAGAATTTTAAGTTTACTATATCTACAGTTTCATCTATGTAACTGTATCATTCAAGATGTTCATTATCTGTGTTACAATTGTTGTCACTTCTGCCATTGCACCATAACCTACAAAAAGAAGATAAATCATTTCTGCTTTGTCCTGTAAGACCGCCCCCATTGGCCTAGTGCTAGAACATTAACTGGTAAGTGTAAGGTTAATGGTTAAAATACTTATGTTGTATATTTGACACATCTGTTGTGACATTTGAACTCTGCTCAGTGCTCTACAATGCGACCAAATCACTCGCAAATGCAACCATATTTTAGGTTTTGGCGGGTCTTTATTCTAATTCGAAATCATGATCTGTTATGCGCTTTACAACAACCAATTTGGCTATTCAGTTTCAATAAACTAGAGTGTCTAACTCACATTGATTAATGTATAAAAAGAACGTTGTATGCTGTCATGTTTTTGACTTGAAATTTTCCAAACAGAACACAAAGACATTTTCTTTTCAGTGTCGATTTCATCAAAAGCATCTACCTCTTCATTGGACACTAGCAAATTTAAACGTAGTTAGTGTTTCAGCAATGCTGGAACCGAGTTATGGCGAGTGGCTAGTGTTCGACGAGGAGGGCAGGCAAACCACAGACAGAGCCCGAATTGGAATTTTTTCTGTAAATTAAAATCAAGAGTCAAATACCCGATTGTCAGACAAAAACCTTATAAAGAACTTTATAGGTGTTTGTCTTACGATCGGGTGTTTGACTCTTGATTTTAACTTACAGATACAATTTCAAATTCTTGTGGGCAGACACTGTGTTTTGTAAATTCTGTTGAAAAGAAACCGGCGTTATAAATTCAAAAACAGAGTTTAAGTGTGCCTCAGTATTAGAGCAACAAATATGAAAATATAAGCATATGAACACTCCAGGATTTATTTAAAAAAGGACAACAGTTAATCATCTTGTTTTAAATGGATTAAAACAATAAAAAGTCATGTCAACTTAAAAAATCAATGTTTTATTTCATTTCCTCCAGCAGAATTGTTTTTAACAAAAACACATTCACATTTTATATATATCTATATATATATTATATATATATATATATATTGGAGAGTAAAAGTTTCTGGCTGGCTAGCAAAATTTCTGGTTCACTGGCCAAATGAAAACTGAATTTTTTAGTGTTGTAGAGCCCTGCTGCTGCTTTGAACTCTATGTCACAACAGATGTGTAGAATATACAACACACAAGTCAACAATGACCCATCACATACTTCTTCGTAATTTGTCCAGTAATACTGATACATGTAGAAACAGAAAAAAAATAATCAACAAACAACATACTTAACAAACAGTTTGTGTAAACAACAATATTGAGAGATATGTGGAGTGTATTAATCACATTGTTTACTCTCTCTTATTGAACCTCCTAGACATTTTTAAGATCAACATAGACATTTATGTTATTATCTATACATACCTGTATCACCACATGCCAGTTTTTTCTTTATACATGGTATTTCTTTATATCCAAATTTTTTCAGAGTATCAATTTGTGTTGATGTAATAGGATGGTCCCACATAAATGTGTTCATTGCAGGTGCAAATAACAGTGGGCGCTGTATGTCCCAGGCTCTTACAACACATGTCTGTAACAATACAGAAAGGTTTTCATTGCTTTTTGTTAATCTATTTCTGTCACAAGAAATGAATCAATTAATTGTTATATTGAAGAACAATAAGGATGTTTAAAAATTGTAAAACATAAAAGTTCACCAAGTCTGAAAAGTTGTAAAAGTTCTTGTAATTACTAAACCCTGTGTCTTGTGCATAGGAATTTCTATTATCTTTGGTGTAGCTTTATTGTAATGGGTAACAATCAGCAGACACTGATTAATTTGAATTCTCAATACAAGACCATGCATCTACAGAGTGTGTAATATGACTTATAGACATATTGCATAGTCATATCTTAGTGGAGCCCTTCTCTACATATATATATATATAGGTTGAGTGACAACATATTGAGTCACTACAATTTTACACTGGTATAGGTCTACCCATTGTCATAAAACCATGGTCCAGAATCACTATGCCCTTTCCTACCCATGGTTTCATGGGACCACAATCTCTCGTGCATATTTTTATTATTCATGATGTCTCAACGGTGCTCGCTTTCGTCAACCAATCAGATCAAGACTTTTAAACAATTTCAGAATTCTATTAGATCAACAGACTATACAGTAACAGACTATACAGTAACTTCTGTTGCCGATCACAACTACTGTGATCGGATAAACTGGACACACCTACTCCTTATAAATATTCATTAGCTACAAGAGATTTATGGTCACATGAAACCCCAGGTAGGAAAGAGCATAGCAATTCCAGACCGTGGCTTTACCATGATGAGTTCTACCAAACACCAATATAAACTGACACAAATTTACAAACACAATGAGTCAAATTGAGATCCTAACAGTGTTGGGCTACTTGTCTGCACAAAAATGTTATAACTCTAGAAATGTGTGGAATCGGAGCAAGGCAAAATGTTCTACCTGTACACCCTATTTTTGTGGAAAATAGACCGTTCTGTTTTGGTTTCTGAGAGAATTCGGATGTGCTATTTTATCTTTGTATACCTATCATTCTATCATTTTAGCATTTGGTAACTGATACAAACCAGCAGATTGTCACAGATACCATTAGCTATCTTGGCGAGTGTATTGGCATCTAGAGGTGCTATAACCATAATGTCTGCCCATCTTCTTAACTCTATGTGAAGGACAGGATCCGATAGATTTGACCAGGCCTGAAACAGAAGTCATCAAAAAATAAACACACTAGATTTCATGTTCAGTGTGTTATGTATTGGTTGTAAATTTAATAAATATATCTATAAAAAAGGAATGAAAAACTATGAGAGAATCAACTGGTTTCTAATAATATTTGTTGATTTTTGTGAAGTCCAAATGTGTCTTTAGGGGCAAATGAGTTCATATAATGTACAACTGGTGCATGGCCATAAAACTTAACAGGAATCTATTAACAAATATAATAAGGTACTTTGATTACAGGTATGAGTTTGGGCCTCTGTGGCCAAGTGGTTACAGCATTGCACTTTAAACCATGAAGTCTTTCACTTTTTGTCAGCACAGGTTCAAACCCTGCTAGAAATTAAGTTAATTTTGTGAGAAAGATTGCCACTTTACTTGTGGAAGGCCAGTGGTCTCTTCCCGTGTACATTGTAATCAAGCTTTATCCTCCAACACTTACATTGACCACCACCAAATGACTGAGAAATTGTTCAGTGTGGCATAAAACACCAATAAAACATACAGAAATTGGGTACAAGTTCTAAATATACTTACAAAATAACAAAAGTAAACATTCTCACAAAATGAAATAAATATTGCTGTTCAGATTTTTAATTACAAAATAGCCAATCTTAAAAGGAATAAACTCTGATGCAGAAATGACAAGATTTGTCAGAAGACAACAAACCTCATCAAAATGGGTGTAAATTATCAAAATAGGTATATAACCCAAAGCTGTTAGGATTTAACGTCAAAGGACTGGTAAATATTTTGATTCCTTCAGCTCAGGTTTTGAGAAGTAGGACATAGTCCAAGGTCAAGGTCACTAGGTCAAAAATCAAGGTACCAAACTAAAGCTCTGATCACAAGAAATCTATATGTAAAATCTTAAAGCCCTATCTCTAATGGTTTAAAAGCTATAGCCAAGGTTAAAGTTTTAGAAAAGTAGGTCAAAGGTCATTAGGTCAAAAGTCAAGGTACCAAATGAAAGCTCTGGTCATAAGGAATCTATATGTAAAATATGAAAGCCCTGTCTCTTGCAGTTAAAAAGATATAGGCCAGGTTAAAGATTTATCTATGATGCCGCCACCACGGGGGTATGACATTAGCTCTCCAGACTTTCATCCTAGCAAACTAAAACTGGATAAAATTTCAACTCCACCTGCCATTCACTTTGATCTGTTAATATAGGGACTTGTAGAGACTTGTGATCAAAGAAATGAAGAGACTTGTCGGTTGCTACTACTTTAATCTCCAACTGTAAAAGAAAACAAAAATGGTTTATAATTCAAAAACAAATAAAACATAGCAAACAAATGTTGGGTATATGAGAAATAAGGTTGCACATTTATACATACATGAATATAACAGGGACTGGGAGTATCAGAACAGGTAGTTCAGGGTATGACGGGGACGGGGTGTATCAGAACAGGTAGCTCAGCGTATAACGGGGACTGGGTGTATCAGAACAGGTAGCTCTGGGTATGACTGGGACTGGGTGTATCAGAACAGGTAGCTCTGGGTATGACAGGGACTGTGTGTATCAGAACAGGTAGTTCAGGGTATGACCGGGACTGGGTGTATCAGAACAGCTAGCTCAGGGTATAACAGGGACTGGGTATATCAGAACAGGTAGCTCAGGGTATGATGGGGACTGGGTATATCAGAACAGGTAGCTCAGGGTATAACGGGGACTGGGTATATCAGAACAGGTAGCTCTAGGTATGATGGGGACTGGGTATATCAGAACAGGTAGCTCAGGGTATAACAGGGACTGGGTATATCAGAACAGGTAGCTCAGGGTATGATGGGGACTGGGTATATCAGAACAGGTAGCGCAGGGTAGAGAAGCCACACAGATTACGGGAGGCCTGGGTTCCATTCCCAGTCTGACTGTCACCTTTTTCTCACCTATTACACATACCGCACTTATGTCTTATGAAACATTTAACTCTAAGATTATAAAATGTATAAAACTTTTGTTGACTCAGCTGAAACAACTATGTGTGCAGTGAGGGCAGTGTTGAGTTGAGCAAGTCTAACATCTATAATGTATTTATTGCTTATATTTAATATACCAGTAACAGTGTTGGATATTAACTGGGACATTGTTTATATTGAGAACAGACAAGTGGAATCATCAAAATAACTGTGCTAACTAAAATATTGAGAAAATACTGGTGATTAAATCATTACAATCACCATGTTACTTAATTTTGTTTTATATTATCTTTAAACTAGAGATTTCAGGTGACAGCTTACCTATTTTATTTTATCAAAATAAATGTTGTCTGATAATTAGATACATCAGGTAAATGAAATCACACGAATTTTGTAAAAAATCATAAATGTGTCCATTTCACATAAAAAACAAATTGTAAACTCACAAATTACACATATTTGCCAAGATCTTATAAAGAAGATAGGTTATGAAGAAGAGTTGTAGTAGTAATGAAGTAGAAAGAAATAAGAGAAGAGAGACCCCCATAAATAGGGAGACTCCCTATTTTCTGTGTAAAATTTTGATAACTGCTTCGAGAAAAATGCATATCTCTCCCATAAAAAATTTTAATTTTCCTATTAATTCTTACTAAAATTTAGAGTCTCCCCCATGAGATTGAAAAATCTCCCCCATGAATTTTTTTTGAGTTGGCAAGTTTGATTACAAATAGTGCAGTCTTGCACTTTATTGTTGACCCAATAATTGAGCATGTCTTGCACTAAACTGTTGACCTTGCACTTTATTGTTGACCTAATAGTTGAGTGTCATGCAGTTATTGTTGACATAATAGTTGAGTGTCTTGCATTTATTGTTGACCTAATAGCTGAGTGTCTTCCATTTTATTGTTAACCTAATAGTTGAGTGTCTTGCATTTATTGTTGACCTAGTGTCTTGCCATTTATTGTTGACCTAATAGTGGAGTTTCTTGTACTTTATTGTTGACCTAATAGTTAGTTTCCTTGTTTATTGTTGACCTAATAGTTGATTTACTTGATCTAATAGTTAGGTTCCTTGCATTTATTGTTGACCTAATAGTTAAGTGTCTTGCATTTATTGTTAACCTAATAGTTGAGTGTCTTCCACTTTATTGTTTACCTAATAGGTGAGTGCCTTCATTATTGTTTACCTAATAGTTGAGCATAACTTGCACTTAACTGTTAGTTAGGTTCCTTGCATTTATTGTTGACCTAATAGTTGAGTGTCTTGCATTTATTGTTGACATAATAGTTGAGTGTCATGCAGTTATTGTTGATATAATAGTTGAGTGTCTTGCATTCATTGTTGACCTAATAGCTGAGTGTCTTCCATTTTATTGTTAACCTAATAGTTGAGTGTCTTGCATTTATTGTTGACCTAATAGTGGAGTGTCTTCCACTTTATTGTTGACCTAATAATTGAGTTTCTTGTATTTACTGTTGATCTAATAGTTAGGTTCCTTGCATTTATTGTTGACCTAATAGTTGAGTGTCTTGCATTTATTGTTAACCTAATAGTTGAGTGTCTTCCACTTTATTGTTTACCTAATAGGTGAGTGCCTTGCATTATTGTTTACCTAATAGTTGAGCATATCTTGCACTTAACTGTTGACCTAATAGTTGGGTGTCTTGCACTTTATTGTTGACCTAATAGTTGAGTGTCATGCAGTTATTGTTGACATAATAGTTGAGTGTCTTGCATTCATTGTTGACCTAATAGCTGAGTGTCTTCCATTTTATTGTTAACCTAATAGTTGAGTGTCTTGCATTTATTGTTGATCTAATAGGTAAGTGTCTTGCATTTATTGTTGACCTAATAGGTGAGTGTCTTGTGTTTATTATTGCCCTTATAGTTGAGTGTCTTGCACTTTATTGTTTATCTTGTGGTTAAGCATGTATTACACTTTATCATTGACCTAATAGTTAAGTGTCTTGCATTTATTGTTGACCTTGTGGTTAAACATGTCTTGCACTTTATCATTGACCTAATCGTTGAGTGTCTTGTACTTTATTGTTGACCGAACAGTTGAGTTTCTTGCACTTTATCACTGACCTAATCGTTGAGTGTCTTGCATTTTTTGTTGACTGAACAGTTGAGTGTCTTGCACTTTGTTGACCTAATAGTTGAGTGTCTTGACCTTTATTGGTGACCTAGTAGATGAGCATTTATTATGATGTACTTTATTGTTGACCTTGTGGTTGAGCATGTATTGCTCTTTATTGTTGACCTAATGGTTGATAATGTCTTGCACTATATTATTTACTTTGTGGTTGAGCATGTCTTGCACTTTATTGTTGACCTAATGGTTGAGTGTGTGTTGCTCTTTTCTGTTAACCACAGGGATGAGTGTGTGTTACACTTTTGTGTTGACCAAATGACTAACAGAATCTACCCCTACCTTGAGGGTATGACAAAGGGAATCTCAATCTGAGGGTAAGATTCTTGAATGACAAACCCAAGGCTTGTCAAGGGTTTGAAGGAAATCATTCCCGTTAAAATGAAGGACAAATCTGTGAACAATGGGAGAATGAGTGCATCTTGCACATCAATGTTGACCTCTGAATAGCTGAGCAGGTCTTGCACTGAAAATTATTGTTGACCTAATGGCTGAGGGCATCTAACACATCAATTTTGACTGCTGAATAGCTTAGCAGGTCTTGCACTTAAAATTAGTGTTGACCTAATGGATGAGAGCATCTAACACATCAATGTTGACCTCTGAATAGCTGAGCAGGTCTTGCACTTAAAATTAGTGTTGACCTAATGGATGAGAGCATCTAACACATCAATTTTGACCTCTGAATAGCTGAGCAGGTCTTGCACTTAAAATTAGTGTTGACCTAATGGATGAGAGCATCTAACACATCAATGTTGACCTCATATAGTTGAGCAGGTCCTGCACATTATTGTTCAGTGTGTGTTGCACTTTAGTGTTGACCTAATTGTAACTAAATATTGGGACAGAATTTCGCCCTATACTAATCTACATAGATCCACAAAGTTTGGAACCAACAATTTAAAATGTTCAACGGAGTTAAATAAATTTGAATGTAATCATTGATCTTATTGTTCTGTAGATGTACACTGTGGTTGCAACTCTGTAAAAAGAAGTAATAGGACTAACAGTGATTCGCCAATAACAACATGAAGATCTTTGTACATCGATGCATGTTATAAATACAAATGTAGATATATCGATATATATCTTTTATACATTACTCATTAGCCTACATCTCTACACATAATTCCTACTCAACATTCATTGAATTACCTGGTCGTCATAATTTAGGAGTTCTTGAACTAATATTGGTATTTTTACTGATGCAACACTTCCTGTGCATCCTAGCAAAATTTTACGTTGATCACTTTTCGCTTTCTTTTTGGGGCTACTCATTCTCACTCATGAAGTTGTATTTGTAGAACGGGGAATCCCTAGTATGTCGTCACATATGGTAGCCGGAAAATACCTCTATCCTCTATTTATAAATTTAGAATGTTGATAGAAAAGGATATGAAAACTTTAATCCTGTAAAAACGGATCCATCATCTACAGAATGTCTATAGATATATCTTGTGACCATAATACGTCTTATTGTTGTTGACTTTTTTATTTTAATAATTTATGGAGGACCTTTCATCTTCTGGGATTTATAGGCTTGTATATGTTAAATAATATTTGTAATTGGTTATGATGTCCAGGTTATGACACATGTTACATGGACTTATTATCAATCATTAATTGCAATAAGAATATCACATGTCATAGCATGGAACCGTTTTTTTTGGTTTTTTTTTGAAGACTGGACAAAAACAGTCGCTCTTACATAGAGCAATCTGAGACAGAAATTTCATTATCCATTATTCTTTCACATTTGCATCTACAGTAGATAATTCCATTTGTTTACTACAACTGAGCACTTCAAGTTTCATTGAGCCACCTTCAGTGGTCAAGAGCATAAGATATGGTCAATGTGATTGTTTCACACCACATAATGCAAAAAGATTGTTTAAGGTTTTTTTAATAATTGCCCGTATGTAATGAGGTGAGATGATATTTTAGACACATGTACAAAATGTATGTGTTTGCCAGTATCAATTTTTTTTATCATACCCAACAGAATTTATGACCTCCTTTGTGTGTAGGCCTAACTGAGCTGCTGTGAGTATGCTACTGTAGGTACTTAACAAACTAATCAAATGCCATTATATATACATTTTGGTATATCAGTGTGTTTAAATAGTCCAAAACATTATATTTACTGAAAAGTATTGAACTTTGAAGTGTTACTGTAAAATATATACCTGTTTTACTTTTTTCTTCTTAAAATTTATCGATAAAAAGACCTATATGTCTATTTACTGGCAACCAGGCCCTCCATAGCAACTTGCTTCACTTTTTCAAATGTTCCATATGGATTATCAGGAAAATGACAATGTAAGATTAATAGAATCTACCCCTACCTTGAAGATATGACAAAGGAATCTCAGTCTGGGGGTAAGATTCTTGAATGGCAATCCTAAGGCTTGCCTATGCAGATCTATGTCAAGTCCGATATAATTATGTTCTGCATTCTAGAAGCAACAGAAATCCTATGTCATAAATTGTGTTGTGACGTCATAACGTGTGTAGTTTGTCATACCCTGGGGTTGACAAGGAAATCATTCCCCATAAAAAGAAGGGAAAATCTGTAAACCATGGGGGAATTGATAATCATTTTGTCTGCATATATGTTAGTATGAATGCAGATGGAAAGGAACATATTCTTCATGGAGAATATATTTACCATCTGTTAGCACTTACACTATATAACAATCATAAAAAATGCTGTTCATCACCTCATAACTGCCAATGGCTCTTCCAGGAATTGTGTGTACAAGGTTAAGTGTGCATTCTTTATTAAAATTTGAATTCAAATTAAACAAAAATGTAAAAAAGTCAGAAACAAGAGATATAAATAAATATAAGCATTGGACTACTTTCACTCAGCACTCATGGGTTTATGAATGGCAACTGGACAAAGCAATTTCAACATTGTCAAGATGGCATTCATAAGTTCATGTATGCCAACTGAAAGCAGTTCAATGCATAAATAAAATCTGATACCAAAGTATAAAACTTCTGGAAGTCCAGGACTGACATGTAACATTCCTTTCCAACTGCATTCATACTAACTTATACACAGGCAAAATGATAATCAAACTTTATCTATTCTTGTTCATTTGCGAAATACAAAAAAAAAAAAAATAAAAAAAAAACAAAAACCAGTTTTAACTTAAAAACATTAGATTTATTAGCATTATTTACATATAGATACTTCAATATAACAATATCGTACAGTTTTGGAACAACATAATATCACAAAATATTACCAAAAATAAAGTACATGAATGTGTAATACTTTCTCCCTGTTATAGATGGAATATGAAAATACATGTCTGTTTCAATCTAAAAATTGGTACATCGTCAACAAATTTGATAAGCTTTGCTTTTGTATTTTCCCACCGGACTGACAATCTTAAATAAATTGTATGGAATCATTAAACACAGGTCTAAAAATACATAATGCAACTTACAAATAAGATATGTGTAAGGTTATTCATAATATAGATACACAAACATCTGATATTGCAAATAAATTCAGAATAGTCAGAATTTGAAAGGTTATATCTTATCTTACCCCAACCATTTATGGTTGACAAGAGTTATATAATTTCATTTTCAAATCGACACTAATTCCTGATATTCATTTTACATTGGGTTCTCTTTGACATACTTAGCAACACATTTATATTTATTATTTGGCCTTGTATGATACTTTTTTATTTTGGAGGAAATATTCATTTATTTTAAATTCAAGCTCAACTGATGAAGTCTTGTTGACAGTAATGATTGTCTTGAGCTTTTGTTTTGGACTCTGTTGTAAAACTATAACTTTGGTATTGTTAATTATACTAGAAAAGCATCCTATGGAAATTGATCATTTTGATTATATATGCACAAAATTGTGGAATGGTCTGTGATCATTAAATTGTGTTTAAAACACTTTTATCTATGTAAAATGTTGTTCTGAGAAAATACATGTCTATACCAGTACCTTCCAGATATTTGCGTAAAAGATCTATTCCATGAACAATTAATTATGACTTTGTCATAAAACAACAACTAATCATTGTAGATACATAAACATTCAGTTTACACCATGTAAAATGTATATCATACAACAAGTGTAAACATGTTGCAATACAACAGGTGTATACATGCTGCAATACAACAGGTGTATACATGCTGCAATATAAAAGGTGTGTACAAGCTGTAATACAACAGGTATACACATGCTGCAATACAACAGGTGTACACACATTGACATGCAACAGGTGTACCAATGCTGCAATACTACAGGTGTACACAAGCTGCAAAACAACAGGTGTACACATTCTGCAATACAACAGGTGTACCCATGATGCAATACAACAGGTGTACCCATGATGCAATACAACAGGTGTACACATTCTGCAATACAAAAGGTGTACCCATGCTGCAATATAAAAGGTATGCACAAGCTGTAATACAACAGGTGTACACATGCTGCAGTAAAACAGGTGTATACATGCTGCAATACAACAGATATACATATGCTGCAATAGAACAGGTGTACACATGCTGTAGTCTAACAGGGTATACACATGCTGCTACACATCAACTGTACATACACTAACATATTAAATTAACACATGTTAAAACTCCAAATCATATGTACACATGCTCTAACATATCAAGTTTACACATTCTCTAACATTTAAAGTGTACACATGCTCTTACATATCAAGTGTACAAATCAAATGTACACATACTGTAAAACAGTGTAAACATCATACACATGGACATATCAAATGTATACATACAGTGTACACATGTCATACACATACATACAGTAAGTAATACATCAAATGTACACAAACTGTACACAACCTAAGTGCACACATACACACTAAGTGTACACAAGCAGTATGCACACTAACTACACAAACAGTGAATTATACACACACTAAGAGTACATACACTATATATACATTAAGTGTACATACGCTATATATACACTTAGTGTACACAAACTGTACACACACTAAGTGTACATACATAATATATATACACTAAGTGTACATACGCTATATATACACTTAGTGTACATAAACTGTACACACACAAAGTGTACATACACTATATATACACTAAGTGTACACAAACTATATACACATTTAGTGTACACAAACTGTACACACACTAAGTGTACACATACTTTAACATCAGTATTGCACTTTACCTTTTCTGTATCACATATTTAGTATCTATAGTGTATCATAGAACTAAACAAAATACTGATTAAAACCATCAAAACAATGATAAAAAATTGCACTAAATCACAAATTATTCTGTTCAGATACACATGTACTGGTCTGGGACCAGTAGCTGGCTAGGACCAGTAGCCAGCTATGGTGTGATATTGTCTTTAGTATGTACCATGACAATATTAGCCGAAATCAGCCAGCTATTGGTCCTAGCCAGCTACTGGCCCCCAACCAGTAGCATAATAAACTATAAGTGTAAGCTAATAGTAGTTCAAGGAATTCTTATTACCTCCATTTTCTATAAATGTTGAATTAAATGTACAAAAGTGAATATCATATCATGTTTTACAAAGGACATTCCATCACACAATTTTTTTTTTATCCTATCTAACATTTTCCTTCACTATCCAGTTGGACTGGTTGGTATGACTATTGGACGAAAAAGGACCAGAAAGGTAAAATGACTAAAATGATTTAATATTAATTTCAACAATCTGGTTGATCTGGATTCTATTTACCCTACAGTTCATGATAAATCATTACAAAAAAAAACTTGAAAACAACAAAAACATACAAAAACTGAAAAAAATTGTATCACAAAGCACACATGTGTATTTCAACTTCACAGCTGGGGATGAAGTTGACCTTTAAATTTGTATACCTTGTAATATGGAATATCTAAATAAACAAAGCACGGAATGATAATTTTTTCCCCAGATTTTAAAAATTGGAAAATTATAATGCTATTTCTTGTTTGTATACATAAAAATTGAAATATGTTGAAACAAAAATTTATGTCTGTGCACCTGAAATGATATCACAGAAACCTAAAAGGGTCATATGAAACACTTGCGAATCCAAAGATCGGACAAAAATTCCTGAAAAATAAAACACCTCGACCTCCTGATGAAAACACACACAAACTAATGATAAAAGATGTTTCACTGGTATAAATATCCGAGTGGTTCGTGCACCCACTTCTCATCAATGAGACCCGAGTTTGATCCTCGGATTGGACAGGGATGTATGCGAGAAAGTATGGTGGTTGCCAGCTCAGACACGTGGGTTTCCTCCGGGACTCTGGTTTCCTCCCACAGTAAAGACCCCTAGCACCAACATCAGTGCCAACAACAGACATTTATATAAGCTGATTAACTTGTTTGTTAACTGTTGTAAAATAAAAAAGTATCAAACCAGACATGATTATTGGAGGCAAACATATAACAGACCTGGACAACCTTGTCAGCTGATAACAGTTGATAAAAGATATGATCAACATAACATGATACTATCTCTGATAATTTTTATTTGTTGACACAATGCAAATTTAAGTTTATACCGTATTCTACCTTATAAGCGCCCATGTCCCTATAAGCAACTCTTCCCTATAGATAAGATTTACTCCCCCTTTTTTTTAAACACACAATCAAGAATCTTTTTTAGCTGGTTGACAAGGAGATGTGGACCAGAAAAATGTAAGTAACAGTTTATCTTTAGCTCACAAGCAACAGAAGAATGTTGAGAGGTGTCTTTGGTAATAAGCACAACTTTGCCACCATGCCTTATAAAAATGTTCTGTTTTAGGAAATTCATCCTTGGATGAGAGGAAGAATTCAAAATAAATGCGAAATTTTCAAGTTAAATAAAGCACAGGTATACATGCCATCCACGAGACCATGGTAATTCAATGCAAATTTTAGACACGGTGATATGTTTTCCATCAACTACCATCCAAACAACATTGAATCTTTGGTATAGAAACACCTGTTATGACATTAAATCAACATGTCATAAAAATGCTGAAAATGCATTAGTGACATGCCAAATTGTATAAAATGGAGATGATCAAGTAACAGTATTATGTTCAAATTACTTACTCATAATAATTTACTTTTTAGCTTTGTTGGAACTATCAAATGGTGGCCAAACAGCAGTCGTTCAGTAGATGTTTGTGGACAATTTGGTGATCCATACATAAACAAAGTGGTCCTATCAATTTTCCCTTGGTATATATTTTTTGGGAGATATTTTCTTATATTACATACATGAGTAATCATACAGTTATGATACAGAGTTTAATACCACGTGCAATATGTAGCGTTGTATTGCACTGCAGTTGGATATGGACATTTTGCTGGAACTTCTTCTCTAAATGGAATTTAATTCATCCAAAACATCTGATGATGTTAATTCTATTCATCTAAAATATTTGATGATGTAATTATTGTCACATTCATGATACGGCGCTTTGGCATTAGCATATATTCCCCTGTGGTATGAATGCTAAAAGAGGAATTGCACTTGATCGTTGTGGCAGAAAAATTCGACTAGAGTCAAGTCATGCTAGTGTTGAATCCCTCCGCTACAACGATCTTGTGTAGTCTGATACCCTCCACTACAACGATCTTGTGTAGTCTGATACCCTCCACTACAACGATCTTGTGTAGTCTGATACCCTCCACTACAACGATCTTGTGTAGTCTGATACCCTCCACTACAACGATCTTGTGTAGTCTGATGCCCTCCGCTACAACGATCTTGTGTAGTCTGATAATATGGATAGAAACAAGTGTAGTTTTGTTTATGTATCAAGTGATCATATTAATTTGACTGAGATTGAATAAATTTTGTCTTTTTTGTTGATTTTCAACTTTTTATACTACAGTGAAACCTGTCTTGAGAGTTCACTCTTGTGAAAGACCAACCATCTTAGACTACAATCTTAAATAATCCTTTGAATAAAACCCCTTTTAATGGATCGTCCATCTTGAGAGACACATGTGAGTGTCAGATGAGGAGTTCTCTCAAGATAGGTTCTACTGTACTAATATTTCTATAACACAATATGTATACAGTACACCTGCAAATTTTAGTTCCCATATAATTTTTTCACCCTAAGATGCAAGCGAAATTTAAAATGAAAGCAAACTTTTAAATATAAATAACTAAAGCGCAGACATAAGTGCCATCTATCGTATTAGGGTGGTTTAGAGCAAATTTAAGATGGAGTGTTATGTTTTGTATCCAAAAAGGGCAAAAATAAGCAGGGACAAATGTCCAGGTATAGAGTATTTGCACCTGTCTGTGGATCATCATCAGTTTTATCATGTCTGCTTAGTATTTCATTTGTCTCATGTGCATTTATCTCCCATACCTGTTGCACTACCACTCTTTTTTATATCATTAAACAAATTGTTTACTTTACAAAAATTCCCTGTAAGTGGACATGCATTTGTGTTTGTATTAATTTAGAAAAAACAATAAAACATAAAACTGTCACAACAAAGTAAGAACACATGGCTGTCATTATATTTACATTATAATGCAATGACATTTTGTATGCCTGAAATTTAGTATTATGACACCAAAATAACAAAAGCTAGTGACATCAAGATAACAAAATGCGCATTAACATGACACTGATAACACATCACCATGAAAACTTTTGATATTTTGTAGCATCTACTAATATAACTATTTACCATATAAAATTGACCAGTCACCTATTACAGGTGCATATAATACAACAAGACTAATGATGATAAAAATGTCAAATCTGAGATACCCTAGCCACTAAATGACTAGACATATGTTATAAATAACGTGTCAACATGACTAAAATGATGATAAAAAACACATTTCCAGACCTGACCTCTGCTGGTAACATACCGCTCCCAGAAATCACCTTGAAGTTGGCCAGTGACAAACTACTATTACATAACACTGACAACATGTCAAGAAGACAATTATTCATTAACATCAAAACATTTATATCTTAAATCTGCACTGATAACATCTAGTTATCACAGATTACCTTTGAGTTTGGCAAGTGATAAACTGCTGTCATGTACATTGTCAATAAGGCTACTGACTTCAAAAGATGACAAATTGCTGTCAAATGGTTTTCAGCTACTCCAGATAGATTTGAACATAATCTGAAATTTACTTCTTACAATAAAGGTCTTACAAATAATCTAAAATGATACAAAATACTGACATGTCAACAGGTGACCTAAAGTGACATGTCAAAATGTGACAATAAACATCATGTCAGCAGGCAACAATAAGTGATACAATGATACAAAATATTGACATGTCAACAGGTGACAATCAGTGACATGTCAATGGATGCGGTAAGTAACATGTCAACATGTGACAATGAGTGACATATTAACAGGTGACAATAAGTGACATGTCAACATGTGACAATAAGTGACATGTCAACATAATTGCCATACAGATGATATACACCTTTTACTGCTGTTACTTGTAAAACATCCATTATAACATTGCTGACACATGCCACTGTCAACACGTTTCCATCATATGTTAACATAGCTAGCAGTGACAATAAACCATATGATAAATTCTGAATGTAACTGACAAGTTACTGTCACTCTGGGCAGTTACATTTAGTAAATCCACAGATATGCTAACTGTGAAATATTAGGGACATTTTACAGAGCTTAGATGCTCAAGTAATATGATCAGATCACTATGGCAACCCTGAGAATTCAGAGTGTTCAGTATCTAAAGGCCCCTGACTGTGCAGCTTTTCTGATGAACTCTTTTAAGACACTTTCATCTAGGTGATTGAAAGCTTCAGTCTGTGTAACAACTGTCATGTGATTCAGAGCAAATCGGAAACAGAAGTCTTCTAGTTCCTGAAAATAACAATATATTTACAGTTGTGAAAAAATATACTGAATACCAGTAAAACTTGTGAGTGCTCCTGCACCGACTAAACATCAAGGGGGTTGTTTCCCCACGAAATAAAATTTTATATATGATTTCAGTTACCTTTTGATAGTGTAAGCTTGAGAAATTAACAATTTTATATACACGAAACATGCAAAAAGATAAAGGGACAGTTAACACTCAACAATGCCTTCAGGGGTGTGTAGGTGACTAATTTAAAGTTTATATTAACAATGGACTTCAAATCAAATCAAATCAAAGTTTATGAGTGTTCTTAGGGGTATGTTAAGTTCAGGCTTGGGTATGAAGTGATCTAGGCTCTGACTCACTACCATGTGATTGTAAAACAAATCAAAAGTTGAAGTGATATAGAACAATCAACCTACCTTAGCTTCAAATTTGATAGCTGCTGCATAAAGCATAGCAACATTTTCAGTGGTAATCCCTTTCCTTATAATCTGTTCACAATGGCGTTTTAAAACTGGTTCACAGTAAGCATTAGCAAGATCAAGCAAACCTGCAATCATCAATACATGTATATTATTTAAATATTGAAAAAAAGAATTAAAAAATATATGAACTCCTAAATAAAAGTGAAGTCAGTCAAATGTAACTGTGTTTAATGATCCATGATTGTATCAACTTATTATTTTTTATTTTTGAATTTTATTTAATACTCAAGTCATTATCCACTAACCTCCTTTTCCATTACCAAATCAATGACCTGCATCCCTCATAAGATAATATGTTAGTAAATTCAAGGTTAATCAGGTGGAAGCTGGACTTGACCTATATACTGGAACTACGGTACAGGTATACTGTGTGTTTTTAAAATGTACAAATACTGATGTATCTGGTCACTAACTGATGGTTTGTTTGGATGGAAGTTGGATCTTGTACTATAATTGCTAAATAGTAATAATACAGGTATGGAGTCTATTTAATATATGCCCAGCAAAATTAATCAGGTTACTTACCGATGGCTTGTTCTGGTGGAAGCTGGACTTGGTCAGTATATAGGTATTGAAGGAATGCCTTATATACAGTGTAGGAATACTGACTGATCTCAATGCAACTGTAAAGATCAATTGTGAAACTTAAAATTCTCATTTTCTCTTGTAGAAGATGGAGTTTAAATACCAAAAAGAAAATGTCACTGGATACTGACATTGATCAGTCTGAATATAAAATTATGTAAATCATGAATATTTATCAAAAGATCTACTTTTGCATTAATTTATCAAAGGGACCTTTTTTTAAAAAAAAAACCCTCAAATTTAGGGCGAAACATTGCATAATACTAGGTTGTATTGATATAACATGAATAATCAACATCTTTGATTGATGTGAAAACTAACCACTCAAAATAATTCTCGCTGTTCTTGAAAATATCGCAAACCAATCAGATCACATTCTATATTTGTCTTATAATTCCAAATCTATATGTCTCTGTAAAATGAGTGAGAGAGATAGGTATCACTTACTCTTTGCCATCTTCATCCCAGCAAGACTGAAACATGGAGCGAAAGTGTTCACATCTGAAAAATAAGTCATTGCCGTACCTATGACTCATTACTGTTTTTAATAACATTACTGTACTGTAAACGTGGATATTTCTGCATGTTGTTAATTACGCATTACACAAACCATAAATTACCCAGATGTGAATATCAACTTTTACAGTATATTACTCGATCTCTGATTGGTTGCTGAGAATTTAAAACCAGTAAAGACAATAGCACCTAATTTGTTCTTAGCTCAAACTGGTCTGTGAAATTCAACTTTTACAAGCTAGTAGTTAAAAAAAGTACCAGTGAAATAGATTGGTTGATAGAAAGTGACATCATAATGCCCTAACAAGGCGACAAAAACATGTCACAACCTTAGGAATTAATGATTCACACCTCTGTTAATTGAATTTTTGCATACACTGATAGCTGTTTCTGTTCTTTTCTGATAAAAAAGGTAAAATTGAAAGCACCATTTATGTATGGTACAGGTAAAGAAATCGTTACAATGCAGACTTTAAATACAGGTGTGTCAGAATTGATCAACCCACAAAACATTTACATGTACCCTTGTACATGTATTGAAATGTCAAGTGTTGATAATATACAATTATTCAATTTTGATGAGGTTGATACATTGATTTATCAACCACAAAACATATACATCTACCTGTATTAAATTGTCAAATTTTCTGAGGTTGATAAATTCTGATAACAACCTTTCTGAAAGTCAATAATTCAATGATATACAAACATATCATGTCTTACCTAGATACAAAAGTATTCTTTTTGTTTATACAATTTAAATAAACTTTTAATTTTCAAATGTGTTCATGTGGTATATCTAAGCACTGGAAATGTTTGAAGTAGATTTAAATAATACCCCAGAAGAGTCTCATATTTGACCAATCTACAAATATCCCCTATCAATAAGAGGTTGGTTAGTGGTGCCTACCTTATCTTCAGTACTGACTTGTGGACATGGATGTCCTTTCCCTCCACAGTAAACCTCAAGTCTCCACTAATCTGGGTATCAAATAATAATAATATTAATAATGATGATGATGATGATGAAAATAATGACTACTGTACAATAACAAATTATAATAATTGTACTACCTCACAGTATGAAATGATCTGCGATAAATAGCAAGAACTCATTTAGTGAGAGTATATCAAAGGGAAATAACTATATCAGGGATTTTCAACACTTTTGGGAATTTTAGCAATATTTTATTGAAATTGTGAAATCTAGAAATATTAGATTCTCTTTAAATTCATTGTCATTTGAATTCAATTGGGAAATTCAGAATGCCAATTTGTATTGGGAATTTACTTTGAACCCATACACTAGGGTGTAAAATCCCTGTATAACGTACATGTATGTTAGTGTGTTATGAGTGTAATGTCTAATACAACATTCCATCTACCAAAGGAGTGTGTCTGCACCAAATATGGTGAGCCTAGGTGAGGAAATTATGAAGATATGACCTGGAAAGGCTCGTGCAGATGGACAGAGAGATACATTGCAAATCTGTAGGTCCCCCTCTCCCTGGAATCCATTGGGAGACTGACAATCTACACTCAAAAGGAGGGCTGAAAGCTGTTTTAATTGTAATGTTGTCTTTACATAAATGTTTCTTAATTAAGATTATATCAGTCACATTTATAAACAGATGCCCTCTATAAATACTAAGATTTAAACTCTAACAAGTTTAAGACTAATTGTACTGTGTATCAAAGTACATACCACATCATCAAAAGAATTGGCTAAGCATTCTGCTATGTTGGAACCTTTCATCTGATCTATAGGATAAAAATAAAATCACAGTTTTAGTATATTGGTATCTCTTAAAAATTGTGAAATCTTCACAAATGTTTAATATTTTGTAACCCTAGGGTTATTTAAATTCATAACAAAAATACAAACTGATTTACGGTTTTTAAAGTGTGGGAGTATTGAATTATTTTGAGCATTTCTAAAATCTTAAGTTAATATACACCAGAATTTATTTGGTGAAATAATGAATAATTCATCATAATACTACTAGTGCTTCAATTAACAGAACACTGATTGAATGTGGCTAAAATAGAGAGATTGGTGTTGTTATCTAGGTAGCCGATAAAGTTTACTTGAATTCTGTATCTCTCAATTTCTTAAAGATTTCTAGGCCTTTACAGATAAAATTAGTAAGCAAATTTTGAAATGAAAAGTTGATTTACAAAGTATGTATCTGATGATCATGTACATGATGTACATATAAGTATATAGATTATGCTACAATATGGAACTATGTCTCATATTTGGAAAACTTACCGACACAGTATGTACGCCATGTTACCATGGGAGCAGAGAATGCAGCAAAGACATCGTCAGTACAGGTGAACTTAGTGGAAACTGGTGCAGTAAGTGATTGACCCCTACACTGACCCCACATGTACACTTTTCCGGTCTCTGTCATGGCTGCCGAAATGTGGGCATAGTGACTGGCAGCGACTTCCACTAACCTTGAAAACATGAATCAGACTCAAGTGACAAAGTTAGCCTAAATGTTAAACTAAGAAAATTTCAGGAAACATTGGTCTATGTGCACTCGTCAACCCCAGAAAAACAATAGACACTTCTGTAAATCAATGACTTAGACCGGTCCAATATGTCTTATGGGGCAAATTGGTTAAACAATTATCATATTTAAAATCCAACATTGTCATTTTATCCAAAAGTGCAATTATTTTGTGTCAAGACATTATTACTTGGACATCTTGTAACAAGACAACTTCTAATCAAAAAGGACAAAATTAATGTCCTGTTGGTCAACATCTGTTGTTCAGCAATAAAAAATATGTACACATAAAAATATAAGCCAGATCACTGATTTATAAAAATAAAGTTGTAAATAGCCATTTTTAATACCTTTCTCCATTAATGGCGACTTTTGATGGTGCTACTTGATTAGCCTTGTTCCCTGTACCAAGTTGTCCATATGAGTTGGCTCCCCATGTGTACAGAACTCCTTCATCAGACAAGGCTAATGTATGGGCATAACCACACACCAACTGAATCAGATGAAAGCATTTATAACAAGACTTTTAAAACCACAGACTTAAATATTAACATGCATTTACCCAACCAGGAAATTAATTTGCATAAACAAAACAATCAATTTCTGGAATTTCCCCACTCTTCTGGGAATGGGGCATAGGATTTTTGAATTGGGAAATTCAGCAACATTTGATCGAAATTGGGAAATCTAAGAATACATAAAATGTTTGAACATACAAGAATATTTTCAAATTCATTGTATTTTGATTTCAACTGAGAAATTTCCATTGAAAATTGGGGAAAAAATGCATTTTTTTTACATTTGGAATGGGGCCTAATTTTGGCCTGCTATAATAGGGTGGAAAATCCATGAATTTGCACTGAAATTTATCAAATTCCATGAAGTATGAGTAATTGTTATAAAACACTGAAATAAACATTAATCTGACGTCCATTATCATCTGCTTTACATAACTTTGTGGGGTCATTGATTATCATATGGTAGATTCTACTCTCATTTTTCAGTTATGACAGGCTTCAGGGAAAGTTTTGTCATTTTCAACTGGATACCCATCCAGTTGATGACAAGAAGGAAAGATAACTCTTGTGGGTGTAATTTTCACATATTATCTCAAATTTAAACTCATCTAGGTTAAGGAAGTGTTTATGAGACTCCAACCATGCCATGTTATATGGATTTTAAAATAAGTGCCAACAATATTTAAATTTTTAAACCATCAAGAACTGTAAATATGATGTCTACAATTAAAAGTAAATGCATCATCTTCATTAGACAAAATTGGAAATAGATGAACAGCATTATCTGTGTGAGTTCACATAAACACATGTTAATATATATTGGCTGACTTCAGTTTTTCTTACAACCTAATACTGTATGTACACACCTGACTAATGATTACTCCCTGAAGATGTTGAACACGACATGGGTTGGGCTGGTTTACATTGTTTCCAAGTCCCAGTTGTCCATTTCCATTGTATCCCCAACCATACACCTAAGAAATTAAAGAATCACAAATACACTACATCAAGTTCAGATAGGTCACAGAGATAACACAAATCAGAGTATACTTTAAAACCATCGCATAATTTACAAGGCTCCAAGTCACCTAATTTACTCAGTGCTGAACTCAACTAACTTTTCATGTATATACAGTAAAAACCCACAAAATTTATTTTGTAACTGGATATGTTTGTACATGTATATTGATGGAATACAATTGTAAATAATGATGAAAATTATTGGTCATTTTAGGAAACTTCAAAACTATTTAAAATTGCAAAACAAATTTTCTGCCCTTTGGCCTTTATCAAGTGAAAGACGATAAACATCGATAAACATTTGCAATGAAGCTGTTTATTATGCAGACTTGATATTATGTAACTAATATAGATATTGTCGTCTTTAACTTGATAATGCCAAGGGGCTGAAAATTTGTGAATATTGAGTGTTTATTGTTTTTTTAGCATAACGATACTTCCCTTTGGAGGATACTGAATTTGATCTAAAAATTGTTTGAGTATATACTCAAATTTTGAGTACCATATGCAAAATATTTATTCATCTTTACAAAAAATATGTGTGACCCAAATCTTTTGTTTGAATGATGGAAAATAATAATAACATGCTACTTATGCACTGAAACCAGAAGCTTTACAAACAACTTAGTCAAAATAATGAGTAATAAGTTGAGCTTGAGTACTGACTAAATCTGGTGACTTCGGGCTCAGATATTATTGTTATTTTGACGTTGAATTTTGATCTTCTAAATCAAAAGATATCTTCCATATTAAAAAAAGACCTTTAACCTTTGACAATGAAAATAAACAAAGTCAACTTTTTCAGTTGCAGAGAAATACAATTCAATTATAACCTGTATAAGGTATCTATAAAACCAAAAAATGACTTACTTCTCCATTTTCCATCAAGCACATGGATGATGTTTGGCCACAAGCTATAGACACCGCTATCTTTGAACCTGTGTTCAGATAAATGTTTGTTGGATCATGTGTATGTGTATAATAAGTTTAGAACAACAAAATGGTTTCTCTTATAAGTGTCTACACCACTCCATGCTATACATGTATGATAAATCCTGATTTTTGATATATTTATTTTTTAATTTTTAACATAAAATTTGCATGAGTATTTAAACTTATTCTTTTTATCACACTTCAAACATTTTTGTTTAAAAAACAATTCTACATGTTGTGAGGTTTGGTACATAAAATACCGTATTTTACGGCCTATAGGTCGATATTTTTTTCTCTCCAAAGTTGTGACCTCAACCTATTCACCGCATCAACTTATCTTAAAAATAAATAGTGAAATATTTAACTGTATTTGCAATTCCTCATTTAAACATTGTAAGCAACATTTTCCACGGGATATCTAGGGGTTTACTCCAAACATCCATTTGTATTTACACTTATAGGACTATTAAATGGGACCTTGTGTGTGCGTAATGCACTGTGTTCATAATCAAGTGACAAAATAATGATCTTTCAAGTTACAATATCATTGGGATTCAAGACTGTGTCAGAAACTGCGTAATAAAAATATATCGTTTACAATATATTTATACTGGACAGTTTATGCTTTTGAATGATTCCCTTATCTCGGCACCCCACTGTGAAGTTGAAGTCTTCATTCAGACTTTCAGGACACTACAAGCTGTGTTCACTGAACGTGACCTTCAACTGATAAGGATCGCGCGGCAGTCTTTGAAGTTGGGAAATGTTTTGAAAAAGTGTACATAAATTAATTGACACTGATTTTGTGTGTAACAGCATAAAGAATTTAATGATGATTTTACAGGTTTTAACATAAAATTTGCTTGTATACATAATCAGTACACACGAGTAATATAAGTGATGTTAAATATGATAAAATGCAACTTCTATGCTTTTTAATCAATCCTATTTAATAATGTACCGTAAAATAGGCCGATCACTGTGATTATTTTAGTAGGCTACCATCATGTTAGCACCAGTTATTAAACATAAATGATGCATTTTTGTGTTCTCCCATTCATGTTTGCCGACATCGACCTGTCCTCCACTTCGACCTATCTAATACTTAAACCTGGATTTTTGCCAAAAATCTGCCATTCGACCTATCCCCCACATCGACCTATAGGCCATAAAATAAGGTACATGTACCTGGTATTTTCAAGTTGCAATGTATACTTTGAAGTGAGAAACAATTACTTACCTATGACAGCCATGACTTTACGTGGTGTTGGTTGATTTGTTGTTGTACCAGATCCAACCTGCCCACAATTATTTTGTCCCCAAGCATAAATCTGAAAGAGTAAGATGAAAGAAACGACAACAAGAGGCCAAGTACAACTCTTATTTTGTTTTATAATGACAAAATGATTTTAAATGGGATGAACAGACAAACTTACAGACATGGTAAAACATATTTACTTTCACTAGCAGGGAAACACATGATACTTTAATACCTGATACAGTGGAACATATCTATAAAGACCACCCTATCTGCCACTGAAATGTTTTTTCTCAAGACAGGTGGACTCTTAAAAAAGCTTCTATTAACAGCTAATTCAACAGTGGTTTTCAAAATGTGGTCATAATAGACAGGTGACCTTTCATGACAGGTTCCACCGTATTTATTTAAAAAGATCTTAAATCATACATATATGAGTGTTTTTAATTTTAAAACATGTTAGTTATACTAACCTCTCCTTCATGTGAAACAGCCAGGGAATGATGGCTGCCACAAGCCACTTTGGTGACCTTTTTGCCCTGAAGGTTGATGAGGACAGGTGACAAACCTTGACCGGACCCACCATTACCTAACTGACAGTAACCATTGTGTCCCCAACTGTACATCTCACCAGCTACAAAATGAAACAAACTAATTTTAATGGTGTTTTATGCCACACTTGACAATTTTTCAGTTAAATGGTTGCAGCCTTCCACCCCTGTAGCCACATTTGGACTCAGCCATTTCAACGAATAGTAAAATCAATTTCCAGAATGCAGGAGAGTATGAATGGTATAAAACTTTAACAATAATTTTGTGTTAAAGAGGGCATTATCTGAAATTATTAAGTCAATATTTTCTACTTTTACTACATATACATGATGTACAATAACAAATAATAGTTATACGCTGACCTAAAAAAAATTATATTACTATATACATGTATTATGTAAAAATAAAGTCAGGTCCAGTTTGGCATTTATATACAAATAGTAAGCTTGAGTTAATCAGTTGCAATTGAAAAAGCACCAAACTGGGTATCTCAAGCAATTTTCACAAAATATATAGTAGTTTAAGAATTGATGAGGACAGGTGACAAACCTTGAGTGTATATCTCTTTTTAATTATAGTATATCAATCTAAGTAGTGAAAAAGGAAAACAAAAATTTGGAAAAAATACAACTACGGTAATGCTCCTTTAACTTGTTCATTCCCGAATTACGACAGTAGACTATACTATTTATTGATCTGGACAAGTGTAATTATGACCACAGCAGTTGATGAGTTAATGCTGAGGGTGTTAAGCCACCAGTACACTGGCAAACTTACTAACACAATCACCTTATGTGTAAATTTAAGTTGGACTCAATCAAAGAGGTAAGAAATGTTGAAAAGTTTAAAAGTGTGATACAATATACTCTAACAACTAAGTGTGATACAATATACTCTAACAACTAAGTGTGATACTATATACTCTAACAACTAAGTGTGATACAATATACTCTAACAACTAAGTGTGATACAATATACTCTAACAACTAAGTGTGATACTCTAACAACTAAGTGTGATACTATATACTCTAACAACTAAGTGTGATACAATATACTCTAACAACTAAGTGTGATACAATATACTCTAACAACTAAGTGTGATACTATATACTCTAACAACTAAGTGTGATACTATATACTCTAACAACTAAGTGTGATACTATATACTCTACTAAGTGTGTGATACTATATACTCTAACAACTAAGTGTGATACTATATACTCTAACAACTAAGTGTGATACAATATACTCTAACAACTAAGTGTGATACTATATACTAAGTGTGATACTATATACTCTAACAACTAAGTGTGATACTATATACTCTAACAACTAAGTGTGATACAATATACTCTAACAACTAAGTGTGATACTATATACTCTAACAACTAAGTGTGATACTATATACTCTAACAACTAAGTGTGATACTATATACTCTAACAACTAAGTGTGATACTATATACTCTAACAACTAAGTGTGATACTATATACTCTAACAACTAAGTGTGATACTATATACTCTAACAACTAAGTGTGATACAATATACTCTAACAACTAAGTGTGATACTATATACTCAACTAAGTGTGACACTATATACTATAACAACTAAGTGTGATACTATATACTCTAACAACTAAGTGTGATACTATATACTCTAACAACTAAGTGTGATATACTCTAACAACTAAGTGTGATACAATATACTCTAACAACTAAGTGTGATACTATATACTCTAACAACTAAGTGTGATACTATATACTCTAACAACTAAGTGTGATACTATATACTCTAACAACTAAGTGTGATACTATATACTCTAACAACTAAGTGTGATACTATATACTCTAACAACTAAGTGTGATACTATATACTCTACTACTATATACTCTAACAACTAATATACTCTAACAACTAAGTGTGATGTATATAACTAACAACTAAGTGTGATACTACTCTAACAACTAAGTGTGATACTATATACTCTAACAACTAAGTGTGATACTATATACTCTAACAACTAAGTGTGATACTATACTCTAACAACTAAGTGTGATACTATATACTCTAACAACTAAGTGTGATACTATATACTCTAACAACTAAGTGTGATACTATATACTCTAACAACTAAGTGTGATACTATATACTCTAACAACTAAGTGTGATACTATATACTCTAACAACTAAGTGTGATACTAATGATACAATATACTCTAACAACTAAGTGTGATACTATATGACAACTAAGTGTGATACTATATACTCTAACTAAGTGTGATACTATATACTCTAACAACTAAGTGTGATACAATATACTCTAACAACTAAGTGTAACTATATACTCTAACTGTGTGATACTATATACTCTAACAACTAAGTGTGATACTATATACTCTAACAACTAAAGTGTGATACAATATACTCTAACAACTAAGTGTGATACTATATACTCTAACAACTAAGTGTGATACTATATACTCTAACAACTAAGTGATACTATATACTCTAACAACTAAGTGTGATACTATATACTCTAACAACTAAGTGTGATACTATATACTCTAACTCTAACAACTAAGTGTGATACTATATACTCTAACAACTAAGTGTGATACTATATACTCTAACAACTAAGTGTGATACAATATACTCTAACAACTAAGTGTGATACTATATACTCTAACAACTAAGTGTGATACTATATACTCTAACAACTAAGTGTGATACTATATACTCTAACAACTAAGTGTGATACTATATACTCTAACAACTAAGTGTGATACAATATACTCTAACAACTAAGTGTGATACTATATACTCTAACAACTAAGTGTGATACTATATACTCTAACAACTAAGTGTGATACTATATACTCTAACAACTAAGCATGGATAGTGCCCTAACCTTGATGTTAAAATCATGTACCACAGTGTTTTTAGAGCAATGGACTTAAACTTGAAAATATTTCAAAATTTGAAATTTGTTTTGAGTGTACACAACAATATCAGTACTATTGTTGAGACTCTACTAGTTAATGCAAAGTGAATTACTGGGCTTTTTCATTAATTTTATGCAAACAGTAAATCTATATATAGTACACTGTATGCAATGAAGAAAGCCCACACTGTTCTACTTCATGGCGAAAACAGGGAGTAATAAAAAATGACAAAGCTCACCTCACACTCCCCCAGCATTGAAAATAATCTAAATCCAAAACAGGGCATTTTTTGCAAAAAGTATTGGGACAAATCTAGCATCTGAAGTATAGCATGTGCTTATGGGATTTTTTTCATCAAATTGGGAAAACATGCAATTTACATAGGGTATGGGGCAGAATATCTGCCGCCTGGAAACTACAGAAAAAGGCATGAGATTTGACAATCATTTAGTACATTGTATCTGATATATAATGAGGAAAATTCTAGTAAAATCCTGCGACATCTTTAATTTCAAATTTATGCATTTTAAATATACATTTTACACAATACAAAGTAATTAATAACATGAAAGATAAGCTTACATTTGGACACTGCCAAAACATGTGGACCACTTCCAAATGCTATGTCAACTACCTTCTTTTTACAAAGTGCATCAACTTTCCTTGGTTCAAAACTACTGTGTGTGTCACCTGTGACAAAAAGTGAATCATACATGTAAGTAAGTCAAACAAGTGTTACATAATAACTGTCCATTAACTATATTGTCATATTAAACAAACTTGGTCCCATTAAGCACCCACCCCTTTTTCCTGATTTTTGTAGCACCCTGGGTGCTTTATGGGTCGAATACGGTACATGCATTTAGTATATGCTGCAAAGATATACATTTTAATTTGTGGGGGGGTGTAGTTACAATATATAACTCCCTGAAGATACCTGGAATGGCCAAACTGGCATGTCCTGATAGTGGGCTGCATTACAAGAACTGGGTGCAATGTTAATAATGATACAGTTATCCTGGAGATTGTATATCAGTAGTAGTGTACTACAGTGTGACCTGTCTTGACAGACCACACAATTTGCCACTGAAATGTGGTCTCTCAAGACAAATGGTCCCTCAAAAGAGTTTTTATTTACAGAGATATTTAACTGTATGTATGTGTGGTTTTAAACATGTGGTCTCAAAGGACAGGTGGTATTTCATGACAACGGTCTTATACCTCAGGAACAGTATTTCTTATACATGTAGTACAAATTACATGCACCTTTGTATGTGCCACCTCTGTCAGTGATAATAAGAATACATTTTCAAAAGGTTTTGAATATCTGCTAAAATTTCATGTCTCGGGGAGGAATAAACTTACCAAGCCCTAAACAACTGCTACAGTTTGATCCAATTGCAAAAACATTATCATCATCTGTGATATATAATGCTTCATTTCCTGAACTTCCAAAAACACAAATTTTCTTGACTTTGGCCAGTTCCTCTTGATCAAGAATACTGAAAATCGGCCATTTACTTCCATCCAACATTTTGACTATATCTTCTCAGTTCATCAAGCCATAACCTAAACCATGTAAACAGAAACATTTAATTATCAATTTTTCTTACATAATTATATTATCATACCAGGCCATTTTCTGTCAGTTTTGGGGAAATGCCATTGGTGACACTTCATGGGAAAAATAGTTTGTACATATGTTTTGTTATGTTTGAATGGTGTTTTTATGCCACATTAAACAATTTTTCAGTTATATGGTGGCATCGATTTCATTTATGGTGGATTAGAGAACTTGGCTTCAATGTACCCAGAAGAGACCACAGGCCTTCCACTGGTAAACTGGCAAACTTTCTCACAATATCAGCCTAGGACTCGAACCTGCTCCAACAAGAGGCGAGAGATTTCAATGATTAAATCATGATGCTCTAACCACTAGGGCCTAGGCTGAGGAGGTCCCATTTCATACCCATGGTATTTTATATTAGGGCCATTACAGGTATTGATTCATTGACTAACATTTCCTAATGTAACGTTTGGAAGCTCAAAATTGCCTTTAAGGACTTGAAAAACCAAAAGATTATCTGGGAGCATACCCTGCCCTAGCATTTAATTTGTTTCTTGTAAAATTCCCAAAATTCTGGACAAGACACCTAGAATTTGACTCATGTCAGCTGAATTTCCAACTGATTTTGGGTGTTTATCAATCTATCAATTTGACACTTTTTAAAGATCAACAGGTAATACATGTAATTTAGTGTCTGGGAGCCAAGAAGGGTTTTTACAAATAAAGAAAGATTCAGAGGAGCATATCCCTGTTTGCTGTGGAAACAGCCCTTTAATTTGAGCCAGATGACAAATATGACATCTGGGCCCAAAGTGACAAGTCGTCAAATTTTCTCAATACTAATGCTCAACTTTTATTTCATTATTTTGGCTATATATAATTGTTTGTGAAACTTTTGGATTACAGTGATTCAGAAAAATATGAATTTTAATCATTCACATATAAATTTCTGCATCACACTTATGATTTTTCTGTAAAAAATGAATAAATATGTTGAGTACAGTACTCAAAATTTGAGTGCATACTCAAGCAATTTTTTTAATATTTCTGAAGTTTTCTTCAAATGAGCAACAATTTTATCACTATTTAAAATTGTATGCCAATGCCATCAATATACAAACATGTCCATTTACAAAGTAAAGTTTGCATGTTTTCACCTTAAAACCATGAAAAGTTAGTTGAGCTTGAATACTGAGTAAATTCGGTGACTTCGAGCCCTGAGCATTAAACTTGTGCTTGTATCATGTCTGGAAGCTGGCTTCAATATTTCAGATTTTTTTTTATAAAAAGGCATGTGTCCCAACAGATTCTTACTGAACTCAAATTCAATTCATCCAACAATGTAAAAAATAAGTTCAGTGAGGCATGTACTTGTATTGTTACAACTGTATAACAATTTTGAAGACAATAATTATGTCCCCCTTTAATCTCCAATTGAAAAAAACTATACAATACCTCCACCTCCTAGGGTCAAAAGCCTCCGAGGGTCAAAAGCATGACCTCTGCCTCCTGGGGTCAAAAGCATGACCTCTTTAATCCAAGACTGTAGTCGGTGGTGTCAAGACAAAAAGCGGGTACAATTCATATGGGTGACTAGCACATCTGATTTACTCCTGTCTCATGATGCACTTGCAGTCCCCTCATGACAGTTATCAACCTCTACAGTTAACCACGGCAAGCATAATTTGAAAATTACTTAATATCCCTAAAGAAACATGACCACTTATGACCAAGAGCAGAGGTTATTTGTTTCTCCGATTTGAGTTCTTCAGTATGTAGTCTGTAGCAGAGAGGAGTGCAAGAAGAAACAAAAGGAGTTTGGTGGACAAGCTTGCTGAAGCAGTAGCGAGCAAGAATGACATGAGGACACTGTACAACATCACCTGACAGCTGTCAGAAAGGAAAACCAACACCAACCGACCAGTATAGGGGAAGAACAGAGAGATCCTCAGCAAGCTGTCAGATCAGTTAGACAATTGGAATGAACACTTTAACGGCCTACTCAGTGGCACACCAGTAGCAAACCCACCCAACATTGAAGAAGGAGAAGATCTGAATGTTAACCTGGGCCACATCAGCAAAGAGGAAGTGGTAGCTGCTATCAAGAAGATAAGGAGTGTGAAAACCCGAGGACCAGACAGCATACCACCAGAAACATTGAAGGCAGACCTAAGTACCACAGCTGACATCTTATTCAGTGCCCTACAGGAAACATGGGAGAAGGAAGACATACCAAAGGAGTGGAGGACTGGCTACATTGTGAAGCTCCCAAAGAAAGGAGACCTCAATGACTGCCATAACTGAAGGGAGATACAGCTTCTGTCCCTACAAACCATTTTCAAGTTGTCTTATATCTCATGTAGTTTATTCATATTTTGTTGCCAAAACCATTTATTGTTAATGTGTTAGTGATAATAAAGTTATCTTATCTTTGAAAATTAGATTACAGTCAAGTGATAACACTTCCCATATTTACAAGAGAGATAAGTTAACTAAAATTAATTCCTAGCAGATGAAGTGAAATAAGATATCACCGAATATCATCAATGAAAATATTACATACATGTAACCTGAATCGACCTTGCCCAACTTTCAAATGCTGTCATAATTATAGTCTAATTACAAATTATTGTGAGGAAACTGAATGGAATCAGACAACTAGAAAATGGTCTACTGAAAATACTAGGCAAATAATTATGATTAAATAAAATAAGATTTACAAAGTTTACACAGATTATTTTTTCATTTTCTCCCTATGTTTGGGAGGGGAATGGTAATGTCACTTGATTTCCGTCTGACTACCAGTTCCCTAGACTTTTTGACATTCAGAATGCCAAGATTCCCCTGATCATTGACTATAACTAATAAACAAAGTGTTCTTCGTTTGCAGTGTTTCAAAAGAATACCTCCAGTTCTAGCTCCAACGAAGGGAAAGGCTTCCTTTTGTACCCCCATACTCAAATATTAATTTACCCCAAACATTGTAAAATGTAGGACATTAAAGAGTATAAATTGTTTAAAAAATATCTTGAATGAAATATTTCCAGAAATTAAATATTGGATGTTTAAGCATTTATTTTATGTTTTTGGAAATATTTGAATGGAGGGTTCAAAAGGAAGTCTTACCCTACGAATAAGGTATTTTACTGTTTGGATTTTTCTGTCCCCTTCTTCAGGAGCACAGAAATTACTTCAAAGGCAAAAAAAAAAAAAAAAAAAAAAAAAAAAAAAAAAAAAAGAGGACAGTAAAATCAAAATACCTCCTTTGTTGCAACTGTAACTATTCTACTTCCAGATGTTGTTATGATCATATGAACGTATCGTCTATTTTATTTACGATGCAATAACACTAAATGTACTTGTAGACTAGCCAAGTTTTCCTTTTACTAGAAATCTGGCGCCAAATATCCTGTTTGTCTGGCTACTGTTCATGTACCGGTGGACATGTTTACCACCAATCGCCCGCTTTCTCTGTTAAAGATAAATTCCAGACAGGATAAATGAAAATTTTCTTACTTCCGGTTAAAAAAAAAACCATAACAAATGTTTCGGAATTCATCGGGTAGGTAGGTACACTAGCCTTGGATCCTGGCTCGCTAACGCTGTCAGTATCGACGAAATAAGACTGAGCCAGGAACCCAGGCGATGATTCTTGATTTTACATTATAGATCTAGTTGTCATACTTATATATAAAAAAAAGGATAGTGTACCCCCTCCCCCCAAAAGAAACCACCCACAATACTATAAACACACGTAATGACCTATTATAATATAACTATATGTAGGCACTGTTTTATTTAATTATTATCAACAAAGTGAATGTAGACAGCTAAAATAGTACCTTGTCATATGCCAGTAGGCCTAAACCTATGGTAACAACAGGACAAAACATTTAATTTCACTTTTTATATATTTATTCGTAAAAAGAAACAGGTAAACAAAATGTTTAAGCATAAAAATTGAAATAGTCTTGAAATGATAATTAATTAGATCTAACATGAATAATAATAATAAAAATTTTAAACCCTACTATGCAAAGTAGGTCTACCAGTGTGATGAACCTGGCAGTCAGGACCCTCATAGCAACTCCCCCACCCCATTCATCAGCATAAATACCTGTTTTCTAAAATTTAATTACAATTTATTTGTATAGGCATGTGGCTGCCATATGTAGAATCTAGACCTAGGCCTACACTAATACCATGCATCACTAAACAAATTACAGTTGAGTGGAAAATTGATTGTAAACATGTAACCTACATATAAATCTATTATAAGTAAATATATGAGAAAACAGCCTTCCCAATATTTAAAGAATATATTCTGAGTGACCTTGACCTTTCAAACATGACCTTGAGTTACTTAAATATCTGAAGGAACATTTGTGTCAGGTATGATAAAATTCTGATAAACCATTTAATATATAAAAAATCCCAAACCAAAGTATAAATCTTTAGGATGTTCAATATATTGATACAAATCTGGTTAACATGGACCACTGGAAACCAAGAGGTGGGATCAGGGTCATGGAGGAGTAAGCATCCCCTGTCGAATGGTCATACTCACCATGTGTCCACAGGCAAATCCAAATGAAATATGTGAGGAACAACTCCTTGTCACGATCGATGTCTCAACAACCGCCAACAAATAGGCAACTCAACATTTTACTTAGTGAAACAGAGTAATCCCAAACAAGACTATTATACCAACCGTAAAATTTGTGGAACGTTGACATCAAACGCAGATTTCAATATCCCTGTGTCAATAAATTCTCAGTGAGCAGTTTACATCAATATGTATATGAAATGTTCATATGTTGTACACACCCTGGCATATCAAATCATTTGTGAAATACATGTATAAACTCTATATGCAAGTGACTGTGGGATATTACTATTTAAATATGGAATATTTAGGATGGGAAAGCCGAAATTGTCGCTTTTTGTTGTATAGCTCATTGGTTAATTTCCCGTCTGTGTCTATAGTAAGTAAGATGTCTAAGTACGAAGTGTGTGCTTGATTCTGTTGTACAGATATGAGGCCTTTCCAAATATTTTAGGGAAATGTGCTGACTGACCTTGACCTTTCATAAATGACCTTGAGTGACCTTTGTCTGAAAGTCTTTGTCCCAAGGAACATTTGTGTGCAATGATAAAATTCTAATAAATGGTTTAATAGATACAAGATCAGACGCATGGACAGACATAATGGTGAAATATATGCTCCCCTGAAATTTTTTGGGGAGCATAAAAATTGAAACATCACAAATATGAGTGTAAAACAGACATATGTCTTGTGTCTATAGTGAAGTAAACTGCCATGAACTCCTTTTGTACTCTCTTCAGGGATCATATTAGAAATTGTCTCCATCTTCCGTTACTTTGTTCTTCTTCTTTCATTCAATCTGGCTGTACACAGAAGAGTGTACCGTTAATTAATAATAAATTTTCTTCAGAGATAGGGCCTACACATATTAAGACCTATAATACAATTCTGATTCGTTTCATGTTTGTTTTTCCACCCACATGAAGATGTCTTAAGCTGTAAAACATCTGGACCTATGCAATAGATTTATACCAATGCAGTGAAGGTCATGTTCTTGTTTTAAAATGTCTCAGTTATAAACTGGTGATTAGCAATACATGTAGGTACTGTGATAAAAGGTCTCAATTATAACATGGTGAGTAGCAACAGGTACCTGTTTTAAAGTCTCACTGATAAACTGGTGAGTGAGTAAAAGATCTGGGTTATAAACTGTGCTTTTACTTTGTTTTAAAAGACCTAGAGTTATAAACTGATGCTTGGTCCAAAAGATCTGGGTTATAAACTGGTGAGTAGCAATATTTACTTGTTTTTAAAAGACCTAGAGTTATAAACTGGTGAGAAGCAACAGGTGCTTGTTTTAAAAGATCTTAGTTATAAACTGTTGAGTAGCAATATTTACTTGTTTTTCAAAGATCTAGAGTTATAAAATTGTGAGTAGAAACAGGTGCTTGTTTTAAAAGATCTTGGTTAAATACTGGTGAGTAGAAACAGGTACTTGTTTTCACTTAAAGATCTAGAGTTATAAAATAAACTGTGAGTAGAAACAGGTGCTTGTTTTAAAAGATCTTGGTTATAAACTGGTGAGTAGAAACAGGTACTTGTTTTAAAAAGATCTCACTTATAAACTGGTGAGTAGCAGCAGATACTTGTTTTAAAAGATCTTGGTTATAAACTGGTGAGTAGAAACAGGTACTTGTTTTAAAAAGATCTCACTTATAAACTGGCGAGTAGCAGCAGATACTTGTTTTAAAGTCTCACATATAAACTGGTGAGTAGCAACAGGTACTTGTTTTAAAGTTTGACTTATAAACTGGTGAGTAGCAAAAGGTACTTGTTTTTAAGTTTGACTTATAAACTGGTGAGTAGCAACAGGTACTTGTTTTAAAGTTTGACTTATAAACTGGTGAGTAGCAACAGGTACTTGTTTTAAAGTTTGACTTATAAACTGGTGAGTAGCAAAAGGTACTTGTTTTTAAACTTATAAAACTGAGTAGCTTGTTTTTAAGTTTGACTAACTGGTGAGTAGCAAAAGGACCTTAGACAAAAGGTACTTGTTTTTAAGTTTGACTTATAAACTGGTGAGTAGCAAAAGGTACTTGTTTTTAAGTTTGACTTATAAACTGGTGAGTAGCAAAAGGTACTTGTTTTTAAGTTTGACTTATAAACTGGCGAGTAGCAACAGGTACTTGTTTTTAAGTTTGACTTATAAACTGTGAGTAAACAGGTACTTGTTTTAAAGTTTGATGGTGAGTAGCAACAGGTATGTTTTAGTTTGACATTGGTTAAACAGGTAAACTTATAAACAAAACAGGTACTTGTTTTAAAGTTTGACATAAACTGGTGAGTAGCAACAGGTACTTGTTTTAAAGTTTGACTTATAAACTGGTGAGTAGTAGCAACAGGTACTTGTTTTTAAAAGATCTCAATTATAACCAGGACCTAGACTCAACTCTAAGAACCCAGACCATTAGTATTTCCTGCATGCCGATATAAACAGATGCAAAATATGTAGCATTTTAAAAGAAACAACAAAATATCTTTTACATTTTAACAATTTAATATATCTAATATTTGATAGTGGATAAAAAAACTGCATAGCATTCATAAATATATCTATTTGCATTGCTAAATATCCGAATATATTTTTTGTATCACAAACATTGCAGTTTATTTCCATAATACAATACTGAAATAAGAAAAAAAATATTCTTGCTATGTGAGAAAATAAGACACAGACACATACTTTGCAAACTTTGAACAATTTGAATGTACAATTATTGTAAATACATATGTATATTGTCAAAGTATTTCTATGTTGGGTAAATCTTGGCACAGTTTAAAAAATCTTAATATTAAAATAACTTCATCTTGACCAGCAAGAAAAAATAAACAACAAGAAATGAAAACTTTGAAATCAGTCATGTGAATGTAAACAACACAAAAATGTCTGACAATGACAAGAAACACAATTTATTTAAAAAATGCCATGCCACCAGATTTTTGCTTTGTTTGAACTACCGGTATGTTTTATGCCACACTCAACAATTTTTCAGTTATATGGAAGTGACCAATTTTTAATGGTGTAGGAGGGATCTCAGTTACAATGTACCCAGGAAGAGACCGCCAGCTTTCCGCAAATAAAACCATGTCCCAGATTTAAGTCATTCATGATGGTTTTAGTTTTTTTGTATGTTTAAATGGTGTTTTACACCACATTTAACATTTTTTATTCCTATGGTGGCAGTCAATTTTTATTGGATGAGGAGAGAACCTGGTTTCAATGTATCCAAGAAGAGACCACTGGCCTTCCACAAGTAAACTGGCAAACATTCTCACAAAATCAGTTTCTAGGTTTCAGCGGGGTTCGAACCTGTGCTGATCAGAGGTGAGAGACTTTACGGTTTAACACACATTGCTCTAAACATTTGGCCATGGAGGCCCCTGATGGTTTCAAAGTCCCATAACTCTGGCAAATATTGGCCATAATCAAAGTCAAGATAGATCTTACTAGTATAAAGCAACATACTAAAGTTGATAAAGATTTAAAGAAAGAAACCAAAATGTTGAAAAATATTCAAACAGACTAAAAACAATGGGATCCTGATTTTCTATCTTCAATTTAGTGAGCAGTGATGATACAAGTCTCACAAACACATGTGAGAAGTATGTATAATGTGGAAATAACTGAAGTGAAACTATCACAATATCTTGTACATTTTAAAGGATTCATTAGCTGGGTTTCTCATGCAATTTTCACAAAATATATAGGAAATTAAGAATTTTTATGCCTGTGTATACATGCATATCCTTTTGTTATTGTATATCAATCTACAAAGTATTTAAGGGGACAAAATTGAAAAAACACAACTAATGCCCCTTTAAAAAACATAAATCTAAAACATGAAGTACTTAAGAAACACTAAGCTACATAGAACTAAGTCATTTGTGAATATTTTAACGTCCCATAACTCCGAAAACTATTGCTGAATGTTTAACATGATCAAACTAATCTAAAATCGCTTGGATTTACAGCACCATAACACATTTGGTTAAAATTTGAGGAAAGACAATTCGATTTTTGTTTATTTGAAGGAAATGTTGAAAACAGACAAATAAGTAAACATAGACTAAAATAATTAAGGATTGTTTTTCATTTAAAAAAAAAAAACATGGAATATGCATGCAATGGCTCATGGTAAAAAATTCTGTGCAATACAAAGCATTTTTTTTTCTTCTCATAAGCTATTGCATGTGTATTTCGTGTTTTTAAAAAATGAAAAACAATGCTTATAACTATGTATACAGTAAAACCTGTCATAATGGACACCTAGAATCAGTAGACACCTTGCGATAATGGACAATTTGTCTCAGTCCCAATTTACATGTTGTACAAATGGACACCTCCCTTACTTGGACAACAGGCAAAGTTGTAAGCCAAAATATGCATAATTTCCCTATTTTTAACCTTGAATTAGCAGACAGTCTTCCTATGATCAACTTCTTTAGGCGCAGGTGATTTCTCATTAAGCTGTAAAAGTTCGACTTCTATCCCTAAAAACACTCTTACAATCTTTGTTTTGTGTTTTTGCTTGATATTTTTCCCTTGCATTGCATCGTAACAGTTGATTACAAGAACATTTGTGTTGGTTTTACGTATTGATATTTTAGAGTGAATGGTCATCCTTCATTCAGTCGACACCTCTCTATAACGGACAGTTTGACAAGTCCAGCAACTGTCTGCAAAACACAGGTTTTACTGTATTACCATTTTATGAGAATCTGTAGTCAGCTGGATACAAAATTCATTCTAAATAATTGACTTCACAGGGGGAGGGGTGGTTTTCATATGACAAAACAGCTGTGTGTCAAGCATTGAATATACAATGCAACTGGTCTGTATACTTGCAGTGAAGGAAATGACATTAGATATGCAAATATTCTCCCTTACAAAAGGTAAATCAAAGTCAATCACAGTTCCATTGACCATAGTCACACTTCAAAAGTTCGATTACAGCTGACTCAAGCCATCACATGAACACTACATGTAATTGTTATTTATTATACATATCTCTATTTATTATGCTCTTGTTCAGAATTTTAGGTCCATTAAATGTTTTCAATAATAAACTGGTCCAGAATGGAATGTATTTCAGTGAACACATGTCAAAAGCATATGCAATGTTAATACTAAGATGCATTTAAATGGTGCTGGCAGTAAAATCGCTGGCCCTGTTCCAAACATTTCATGGAAAAATGTCTTTGCAATCAGAATTTCTTTGAACCGAGTAATACAAGATATCCCAAGGCTGTCTGCATGGAGGTTAAACAGTATCCTTCCTCTCCCATGATATACCTGTAAGTAGATCAGATATATATATGATATATCAGTAAGTAAATCGGACTCATACATGATACACCTGTAAGTAGATCAGACTCATACATGATGTAACTGAGTAGATCAGACTTACACATGATATACCTGTAAATAAATCAGACCCATATATGATATAACTATAAGTAGATTAGACTCATATATGACACACCTGTAAGTAGATCAGACTCATACATGATATAACTGTAAAAAGATCACTCATATATGATACACCTGTAAGTAGATCAGACTCATACATGATATAACTGTGAGTAGATCAGGCTTATACATGATTTTCCTGTAAATAGATCACTCATATATGATATACCTGTAAATAGATCAGACTCATACATGATATACCTGTAAGTAGATCAGACTCATACATGGTATAACTGTAAATAGATCACTCATATATGATATACCTGTAAGTAGATCAGACTCATACATGATATAACTGTGAGTAGATCAGGCTTATACATGATATACCTGTAAATAGATCACTCATATATGATATACCTGTAAGTAGATCAGACTCATACATGATACACCTGTAAGTAGATCAGACTCATACATGTTATAACTATGAGTAGATCAGGCTTATACATGATGCACCTGTAAATAGATTACTCATATATGATATACCTGTAAATAGATCGTACTCATATATGATATACTTGTAAATAGATCAGACTCATACATGGTATACCTGTAAATAGATCAGACTCATACATGATTTACCTGTAAAAGATCACTCATATATGATATACCTGTAAGTAGATCAGACTCATATATGGTATACCTGTAAACGGATCAGATTTATACATGATATACCTGTAAGTAGATCAGGCTCTTGCATGATAAATGTATATAGCTACTGTGTGACTCACTTCAGAAATATTAAAATCATCCACAGTTCTTTTATTATTTCCTCTATGACATAAGTGTCCATCCCTCCTAGTTAATAAAGTTGATCAATAATTAAATACAGCTCTCAATCCTCGATTTTTAAAAGCAGGCCTCTGATATATCCAGACATAATTTTGGTAGGCAGTTTCCCCATGCTAAATCAATAGCCCAGTGTTGGTGCCATATTTAGATCAGTGTATTCAACAATGTAGATGGAGTTGATGACAATTCTTTTATGATAATTTAGTTATCACTCCCACTTGTTTAAAACAAGTCGTCAATCATTGTAAACACAATTTATATATAATTTAACTTATTTCATTATTTTCACTGTTTTCATTCAAGTGACCTGCTGAGACTGCTTTTATAATAGATAGTATATTGCATAACTCTTGAAAATTGGAACCGTCCACAACAGACATCACTTTGATATATTTGTAATACCGGTTTTTATTATCAACGCTACTTACCCTTCATGTATAAATTCCTCCATGATGTGGCACTCTGATACAATCTGTGGTAATCCGGTCTTAACAATGACATAACTCAAAATCGGAAGTAAGTCATCCGCTCCACTGCAGAATAGAAAAATCTTGCCATGTTTTGATATTGATTTTTCATATGCCATAAATCAGATCTTACGTCATTTTTTTATTTGTTAGTTTAGTTATTGCCTCTTTACCTCTAACTGGTGACATCTTTGTTTAGGTGAAAGATACTGAACCGCCAATATAAACAAAAACATGTCAAAAGACAACACAACTCACTGATAACTGTGTTGTCTCTCAGACAAACTTTGAATAAGAAGTAGGTCAGATGGCATTATTTAGGTCATGAGGTCATAGTAACATCTGAAAGGGTTTATCATAAGGATTGCATATGTTAAATATTTAAAAAGCTCTAGCCCTAGTATTTCAAGATACAGCTCAGGTAAAAGTTATTGTCCATGGATGATTTTGGACAACGGGAGCAGTGAATAAAGGAATTTCACTGGTCAAAGAAATTTTTTTACTGGTCTGTATATATACACAGTTGAAATGAAATGGAAAATTACTGGTCATTCGGATCATTTTTCACCAGACTTTTGTAAAATTTACCAGTTTTTCTGGTAAGACCATCTAATTAAAAAACTCTGGGTATGATATTAGCTTTCAAGATATTTTGTCCTGGCAAATTTATTGTCCATGAACAATTTGGATGCTGGGGGTATGATATTAGCTTTCAAGACATTTTGTCCTGGTAAACTAAAAGAAATAATGATAAACATTTCTCTTCATTTTTATTTTTACTTAAAGCAGGGAAGGGGAAAATTAAGTGAACAAAAAAGAAATAAACTGGTACACTGGGAAATATGCATAAAATATCCTGTAGAATAAAAAATTTTGTGAGGTTAAAATTTTGTTGAAATAAAAAAAAAACCTGTTTGTAGGAACCTATTTATTTATTTAAGTAAGTGTAATTCTTGTAAAATTTGGTTTAAATTTAATTGATGATGAAACAATGAAATAAAATAAAAAACACAACAAAAGTTTCTAATTCTACAGTAATTTTGAAATGTTTTAGATTCAAATTAGGATCCTGAATGTAACTCAATCGGGAAATAACTTCGAAAGTGGAACCAGTATAATTTTATGGTGAAAAACTAAAGGGAGCCTTTTTAATATGATGAAAATATGAAATGTAATTCACACATTACTAAGTACAAATTTAATGAAAATAAGTTTCAAATTTATGAAAGACACAAAATATGTTTAAACAGATAACTAGCACCAAGTGGGTTGAAATGTGGGACTAAAAATATACAAATTACAAATATTAAAATAAGTCCCTTGTTATTAGACACCAAATGCAAAATGTATGTGTAAAAATTACAAATAAACAGTACTAACATGCTTGGAGTTTTTCTTTTCTGACCATCCACTGGGTTTCTGTAATAATCTTCTATACACTGGCAGATCAATCGAGAAGACTTAACTGAAATGAAAACATCTTATATTTTGAAAAGTGTTTTCATTATGCCACACTCAACAATTTTTCAGTTATATGGTGTGGCCAGGTTTTTTGTGGTGGAGGAGAGAACCCGTTTACCCATGCTGCCATCTTGTTATCTTAAAAATTCAAGAACATGAATGAAATTTCAATAAAGTATCTGAAATTATCAAGTTAAAATTATTTAAAAGACATTATATAATATTTTCAAGTGGTTATCTTGAAAGTTCAAGATAATTTTTTAGAATTTCAACTTTTCAAAAAATTTTGAAAATTCTATTGAAACGCATTAAGAAATGGCTTCACAAATTTTTTTGAAAATTATGGGTTTATATAAATATTACACATTAAAAAATGGAAATGTCTATAAACATTTGGCAAGTGGCTGTAGACAACTAAAAGTTTGTGTAAACAGGCGAGACCAAGTCCCATGGATTTTGTATCTCTTATAGTTCGAATGTTATGGCAACAAATAAGGGTAGCTATTTTAGTGCTAAAATCACAGTCAACATAATGCAGAATCTTGACTACTGTTTGAGTAAACATTTGGTAACATATTACATAATCATAGCTAGAGCTTGTTTTGCATAGCATGGTAAATATCCTGTTTGAGCAAACTTGCAGAAGATGGAGGCTGTGGCATGCACATACAGAAAGATACAGCATCAACATTTGTACAGAATGTTGTAGATTGAACCTAAATTTTTACTAGGGTATCTCTAATGGCATCATAACTAATGTATTTTTTATAACTGTTCTGGGGGCCGCTGGAACCAAAGCTGATTTTGCAAGAAAGTTTGCCAGTTTACTTCATGGGAGGCTGCTGGTATCTTTCCGGGTACATTGTAGGGATTATCTCCCCCATATGTATTCTGAACTTGCATCATATGGAGTTAAAATATGAGATGTTATCAACTGCTAATACTATGAATAATTGTGTTCAATCTCTATATACGATCATTTTTACCCTTTCCACCAATCAGATTCAAATTTCACATACAGGTGATTAGCCTACTTTTGAAGCACTCATATGAACATGACATATTACTAACCTATACACTCCAGCTTGCCCAGTAGAGTGCTATGATGAATCAGTGATTGCAGTTCATGTACGACAGGTTTATATGGAAAATCACATCCATCTTGATCATCTAACTGTAGCTTCTTTATGACACCAAAATCACCTGGGGAACTGCACTGTTTTCTGGTCATGACATAAGCAATTGATATTTCCTTTGGCCGATTTGCAAGTCTGCACAAGAAAAATAAATAGCATATTAATGAGGATACAAAAATTAAGTTGTTAATACAACAATATGGAATTTCTCCCATGACATCACAAACTCATTTGCATAGAGTATTTCAAAGTTTGCCAGCTGGGCTTCATAAAATATTTCTTTTCAGGGTGGGGGTAGGGGTGGGTGGGATAACCATTTCTTTGTTATTGAACCCCTCCCTTCAAGAAAAACTACATGGAGGTAACAAAGTGCCTAACAAACCCCTACAAAATCAAAATGTTGGGATAAAATAAGACTAAGTCTGAGGTAATGAGAACAAAAATTACTACCTTTGAATAAATACTATGCAATATACATTGTAGGTACCGTTTATCTGGTTTGCAGACATCACAAAATAAATTGACAACCAAACCTATAGTCATAAAATTCTGTTTCAAAGGCTCTCGAGGCCTCTGTGGCTGAGTGGTTAGAGCATCACGTCTTGAACTATGAACTATGAACTCTTTCACTTCTAGTCAGTGCAGGTTCGAGCCTCACTGGAACCTAAGCTGATTTTTGTGACAAAGTTTGTCAGTTTACTTGTGGAAGGTCGGTGGTCTCTACCAGGGTACATTATAACCAGGTTCTCTCCTCCACTATTAAAAACTTGCTGCAAACATATAACTTAAAAATTGTTGAGTGTGGCATAAAAAATTATTTAAAAAAAAAAATTCTGAAGCTCTATTACCTTGTAGTCCTTTAGAGACCAAAATCTTTATTTTTTTAACAGGATTTGTGATTTTAACATTTTATGAACATTATTTTTACAAATAAGGTATCAAGCATGAATGTATGGGAATACAATAGACCCTTTCACGAGAACTGCATTCCTACTAATCTCACCTGCTCACTTAACACCTCTGAGTGGTAACAAGAAGTTTCGTACCCAACACAAATCATACCCAAGGAACAATTAGTCTTTAATTGGATACTATTTGTTTTGGGCATGAAATGTTTTGAGCACAAAACTTCTTGATACCACTTGGAAGTGTTTGTGCGCAGGTGATATTAGTAGGAACAGTTATAAAGAAAGGGTCTGTTGTGTCTAAAAATATTCATGCAATAAAGCTTACCTAAAAAGGCTTAAAAGACACTCCCATAAAGGTCTGAAGAATGGTTCCTCCAACAACGAATAACAATTATCCCTCCCTTCGGGAGTGTCCAGTTGTTCATATGCTCCAATAAACAAAGTCATAAGTTTGTCGAGATAATTCAAAACATCTTCTGATATTCCTTTCGAGTGTCGAAGGTATGCCTCATTTTTCATTACACTGATTTTATCAAAATCACTGGGAGAACCTTTGTTAGTAGAGTCACTTGATGGAACTTCTTTCTTTGTAGGTGAAGCCAAATTCAATGAATTTTCATTAGAATTCATATTTGAATCTAAATAACTTGAATCAGTGTTGCTTAAATTTGATTCACTATTTATAGATTTGCTAGAAGTTGACCTTTCAACTATGCCCTTTACTCTTGAATCCTGCACCTGTTGTGAAATAGCTTGACCTTCATCTCCACTGTCATTATCAAACAGGTCATCCATATTCTCTAAAGTGTAGTTTTCATAATCTTCAGAAATTTTGTAACAGAGTTTTTCTGTTTGATTGTTTTCTATGGTTAACTTGGTTTGAAGTTTTTGGCCTTTTTCTATTGCTTCTTTCAGATTATCTTTTGTATCTTGAGATATTGTTTCCATATTTTTTTCACTGATTTCTTCCTCGGTATTGTCAAGACTTTCTACAACCTCTTTGATCACATTATCACTTTCTGATTCTGACACATCTGCAAGCAAACCACGCTTTTCATCTCTGAGTGTTTGGTCTTGACTTCTCCAGTCATGGAATCTGTCTTCACATCCATGCCCTGCCTCATCTTCAATATCACTGATGGAGGGATATCTCTCTTCTGTCTCTATATCTTTTACTTCATCAATGACATCACTGCATTCTGGTTTTGATAAACCTTCTGTAGAATGGGTTCTCTGTTCTTGTATACTTTCACCTCCCTTTTCTTTCACACCAATTGTTTTAAAGTCTTCATTTTCACAATTCTCTGATGGATTTGACTCTGATTCATTGATCGGGCTGTCACATGTCGGCCATAATTCTTGGTCAAGTGGTACTTTGACCTGATTTACAGTTTTTGATTTACTAGCAACAAGTGGATACAACCTTGTATAAACTCTATACTGATACGACTTCAGCTTTTCTGTTAAGGGGTGATCCACACACCTGAAATACACATAAAGTGGTTTACACAGACAACATACTATAATAATATATAGTATGAATTTATTATATTTATCTAATCAAAGTTTTGTAAATGCTCACCATTCATCCCTCAGGACACATTTGGACTGGTCTAAATCACTGATTTACAGAAGAGTCCATTGTTTTTCAGGGGTTGATGAGTTCATTAAGGTTTTACAGTGTGTTGATTCATCAATAATCTTGAGAGTGCTTGTTTTTATACATATCTCTTTTTAAAAAAAAATACATCTATTATTCAATAATTTGCATACTTCTTTATCCTTTTGGGAAGATTGCTCATGGCAATGTTAGTGGTGAATTTTATAGACATCTCCTGAAAAATTTGCAATTTCCAACTGTAAAAATTAAAATATATGACAACATTTGAACAATACAGCAGTGTAACTACATTATCACATTGTTATTTTACATTGAATCTCAAAAATAACAATTATCAGTTACAAGAAACTTTTATTTCCTGTTAGTTCAAATAAATATTGACAAAACCCTAAACCTTTGAACATAGCAAACTGACTTATTTTTACCTTAGAACTGCTTGAATGACTTTTTCTATAACTGCTGAATCTGTTGGGTTCTCTTCTAACTCTTTTCGCAATCCAATAAACCATTCCTAGATAAATGAAAGTACATAAATCAAAGCAAGTGATAAGCTGCTAAAGCTGGCTCATAAAAGTTACTGGTAGACTATAGAAATAGATTTTGCCTGGAACCATCATATACATCAAATATCTAAGCTAGACCAAACTTTTATAATTCTAAGATACGTACATGTAAAAACACGCCCGCTATGGCACTATAAATATTTATCTGTGAACCAAATGGCATCCATATTGACCAAAAATATGGATACATCCTGACAAGTGTTCAATTTCCTTGATTTTAGTGCATGAAAATAGTTCTTAATCTCATGCTTTTTTAAAACAGTAATTAAATAATAGCAACTCTTTATAATATAGTACATACAGAATCTTGCTCGTACTCCATGACTCTTTTGTACATATCTTTATGCTCTTTGTCTGCTGAACCAAACTTCCTGTATACAAAAACAACAAATTTAAAAAATGCGAATATGCTGATGTTAATTTTGTTTAAATGTTGTTTTACGCCTAACTCAGTAATATGGTGCTGGCCATTTTAAACAGTGGAGGAGAGAGCATGGGTTACAATATACCACAAAAGAGTTCACCAATTTTTGCAAGTAAGCTACCAAACTTTCTAACAAAATCAGCTGATGTTCCTGGGGGACTAGAACCCACATTGATTGAACATATTATGATCTACAATAATTTGATGAAACTGAGCCAAACCAGTTTTGAAGTTTTACCAGTTGAAAATGAGAGGAAAATTAACAAGCAAATTTTGTTCTATAGTTTAAACATATTTTATTTCATCTTTATGAAATGGGATTGGGCACAAGCTACATGAACATTATAAAAGCCCCAGCTTTCCCTTTCCAAATTTTGTGAGAGACATTAAAGGTTCAGTTTCACTGAAGTTCATAAAATGAGAAAAACTAGGGTTTAACTCATTAATGTGGTTTTGGCATAATATAGGAAGAGACAAGAATATTTAAAGTGAATTTTGTCAGACAGCTGTCATTTGAATAAATTTCAAACTTAATCTCTAAACCAGTTTCCAGAATCTTATAATGTTTAATTCAACTTACTTAATGTAATCAGTTTCCAGAATCTTACAATGTTTAATTCAACTTACTTAATGTAATCAGTTTCTATAATCTTACAAGGTTTAATTCAACTTACTTAATGGCTTGCTCTTCAAGTCTTTGCTGCCTTTCTAACATCTTCTTGGCAAGCTTTAAGTCATTAAAGAAAACAATCATTTCCATAATACATACATTTTTAGAAAGCAACTTTCCTGCATATCTTTTTAATACTCATCCCACCGTAGGGACTGGTATATATTAGAGAATGTTTTTAACATTAACTCAGTAACCCCTGATCTCAATGTTAGACTCATCCAAATCAATAGATAGCATGATCTACTGTCATAATTTAGGAGTGAGCAAGTAAATATTGCATGTGAAATTATTGCAGTACAATGTATTTAGATTCAAAATCATACACTCCCAAATTCTGAGAGTGGACTCTACCATTCTTTGAAACGGGTAAGTTCAAATGTGACTACAGGGGTCAATGAGTAAAGTAAGTCCATAGCAAAAGTCTAAATTTGTTAACTTTCATTTTACTCTAAAGAATAATGTGAGCATAACTAGAGTAAGAAAATAACAATGGCTGATTTGGACAACATTCTGTGATCTGTTGTGCTATGTCTGATGTCACATAAAAGGATACAGCATCTTCCTGTGCCTTTGCTATAGCTAAATTCTCCGCAATCTTCCGCTGTATGGTCAGACTCTGAAATACACAGTAAAAGTCTGGATACAAAATAAACTCTAAACCAGATGTGTTTGTGAAACACATATGCCCCCAGTTCCAACTAATTTCAATGCCAGCAAATAAATATTGCAATGTCCTACATTTTGACCCCACCCCACCCCCAGGGGCATGTGATGTCAGTGAAGTGTAAGCAACCTTTAGATGAACTTACAGTCTATGTTTGGTTTCTGTATCACAATCCAAACTTAAAAAATTGCACTTTATATGTTAGCGGGACGGAATTACAAGCAGGGCGGAATTAGGAACAGACAGACAGACAAATGGACGATCCAAACACTAGATACCCTGACAGACCTTTCAGGCTGGGGGCACAAAAAAGGAGGTATAGGATAATTCTAACATTGTTTGTGTGTTCATTATTTTGTCCAGCTGCTTTTAAAATCTAATGTTAATATTTTAGTTGATAACAAAGTTTGATGTACGGAAATTGTTGTTTTTTTGTTACATAAAATTCCAAAGGTTGTGATTTCACAGTAGAGGTACTGCCAGATTTTCTGATCATTGATCAGTAGTTGTGATTTGTCTGTGACATTCATATATGCACAAACTTATCTTCCCTTACACCTGGAGCATTCAACTGTCTGGATTCCAAAAATGGCTTCAGTGAAACCTGTATATAAAGACCCTTTAGAAACATAACAAAACCAGTCTTTATATAGAAGTTGATTTGTACAGAAATGGTACTTTTGGATATAGCAAAAAAAGAAAAACCATCTTTATGACCATGTGGTCTCCATACACAGGTGGTCACTAAAGCAGATTTTACTGTAGTTACAGTCAAAAGACTACTTATACTTGTCTCATTATAATCATAATTATTTGATGAAAAAAGTGTAAAAACAAAATGTTAATTTTTACTGCATCTTTCCTTGTCAAAGGTTAGATATCTACATAATTCTTCTCATCACACACTCTCTTTTAAATGTTATACTCTGTCAGAATTTGAAATTTACTGACAAAACATAGAAAGTATTAACAAGTTTTTAACAAATTACCCTGCCTTTGTTAGCATTAGTGGTCCAGAGAGTGCAATAATTCTGGACTCTACTTAAGAGAGGTAAACAAAACACTGTAAACAGTGTTATTTGACAGAATTTTACTAAATGGTTTAAAGACTGTAGGTCATGCTGTTTCTGAGTTTTTGGACACCTGCTTAAAAAGACTTTTGAGCATTTATTTAAGAATTACCATATTCAATGACTCAAATGGGTAGCTAGGAAGTCTTCTTAAAAGAAACAATGTGTTTGGAACACATGTAATCATTTTTATCTTTAATACAAATATGTACCAAATATGTCAGTGCTATTCTTTTTCTTTCATCACCTGTGTTATAGGTCACCCTGTCCATTAAGAGGCATTCAGATCTGTCCATCTATGTGGAGCATTAGACAGATTTGACATCATCGTATAAGTGACCCTTAATATCATTACCAGTTTGTCTAGAAAGTTAGTTTTTTTTACACCAGAATATCCAGTAAATATATTTTACAGCTGATAAATTGTGTAGCATACCAGATTTGTGGCATATTTGGCATTTAATTTGGCAATCCTTGCTCTGTATGCTGTCATCAACATTTGGTTTTGTTTATAAGCAACTTCCATAGGTGTAAGATGCTTCTGTCTGTAAAAAAAGAAAATATATTTTAAAGAAAATATCACATTTATGGTTAGCTTCTGCAGTTTTGACTTTTCTAGTGATATGTTTACTAAGTACGTGCAAACTTTCTTACCTTTGGGTGACCATTCATCATGATTAAAACACATTTGAGTTTGAGAAACTGTATCTCCCCAGAGTTAAGCAATTCATAAATATTTCAAAGTCCCAAGTCTATCATTAGATATATATATATATGCATGCCAGCTATAAACTAGCAAGCCCCTAGAGTTCAAATGTTATCTCTAATCTAAATTTTCTAGATAGATAGACAGACAAATAGGTAGAGGAAAACAGACAAAAAGCAATATATTCAAAACAATATTGAGGTACATTAAATTCTTTACATACTTTTTGTAGGTGACTGTGGTAGGATTATCTGGTAGAGGTGGTACAGGATCCGAGAATACCCTTGGTCTGGAATCAAAAGTGTAAGAATCTGAAGGTTTGAAGGAACTGGCATTTCCTGTTGGAGATATGATTTGATTACCATCTGGTGGCTTAAAAGGCAAATCCTCAGCTCCTTTTGGATATGTTGATTTCCCTGAAAAATATGACAATGAAATTCACAATAGGTATTTAAACAATTCTTATAAAAAATTTGTCATTTCAAGAGTAAAATGAATTCTTTTGTATTATTAGATAATTACAGTGCCTCCAGGACCAAATGGCACACTTGTCTGTCAAAGGCAAAAATAAATGCAGCAGAACCTCTCCTAAAGACCACCTCACTCAGAAGAACACCTCACATTTAGGGCTAAAGATATTTAGTCTCTTGAAGATTTACTTGTATGTACATATATGTATCAAATAAGTCCAGATCCTCACTTAAGCGACCACCTCATTAATCAGATCACTTAAGAGACCACCTCATTAATCAGATCATTTAAAGAGACCACCTCATTAATCAGATCACTTAAAAGAGACCACCTCATTAATCAGATCACTTAAGAGACCACCTCAATAATCAGATCACTTTAGAGACCACCTCATTAATCAGATCACTTCAAGAGACCACCTCATTAATCAGATCACTTCAAGAGACCACCTCAATAATCAGATCACTTAAGAGACCACCTCATTAATCAGATCACTTAAGAGACCACTTCATTAATCAGATCACTTCAAGAGACCACCTCAATAATCAGATCACTTAAGAAACCATCTCATTAATCAGATCACTTAAGAGACCACCTCATTAATCAGATCACTCTGAGTCGTTCTTGTAAGTGGTCTTAACTGCAAAGTTTCACTGTATAACATAATATAAAAAATAGGGATAAACAAGTGTTTAAAAATTGATGTCAGACATGAATTCACAATGTTTTTAGTTATGATATATGGTGGCATCCAGTTTTTAATGGTGGAGGAGAGAACATGGTGACAATGTACATGTACCAGGGAAGATCCCACTAGCCTTTGGCAAGTAATCTGGCAAACTTTATCACAAAAATCAGCTTTGGTTCCAGTGTAGCTGACCAGAAATGAAAGATTTCATGTTTCAAAAAGCGATGCACTAAACCATTGGCCATGGAGGCCCCTCTAAAGTGATATGAATCAACAATTTACAATTTAGGAAAAGAAATACAAGTTATATGAGAAAAACTAAAATGTTGCAACTAAAATGGAGACAAACAGTCAGACAGGAAACAATATACCCCCTTTTTATCTCCAGGGCATAGTAAACACAATGATTAGCAGAATAAACAATTATAACTTACCAAGTTGACTAATTAAAACAGAGATTCGGTCCATACACTGCTGACCAAGTTGAACAAATTTGATCACCTCTTTATTTATGGTCACATGTCTTCCTGCTTAAAATAAAACAAGACCCAAAGACTTTGACAGAGGTTGATTTAGATCATTTTCTTATCATGATTAAATAAATAAAGATATATATGTAGTCTGTGCAAAATCTAAATTTATAAAATCAAAATTAAAACCTTTGACCCAGTGAGCCTAAATAGATAAGGCTGGTATCAGGTAGTTGTATTTTTGGGGGGAGGGAGTAACATAAAAATCAGTCCAGTGTTCAGAATTTCAAAGGATTCACATTCAAAATTTATTTTGTAAAGTTTGAAAAATATATTTGGAAAATCCAGACTTTGTTCACAAGATTCATATAAGGATGTGATCAATTTCAAGAGATCAGTTTTCAGAAGTTGCACTCTTAACAGGGGTTGCTCTGGCGAAAAAAATCTTGTTGTCAGAACAATCGCCAGCTGTCATTTTCTGTCGCCAGTTGTGGTTTTTCATTGCCAGTTTAAAAATTTTGGAGCCAGCCCATGTGTACAGAAAATACAATTTCTAACCCTGTAAAATGTGGAGAAGTTCAATTGTGAATTGTCTAATTTTTCCTACAGGGAATTTTTGTGGCTGAAAAACAAAATCACCAGTTATCAAAATCTGTTGCCAGTTTCCAATTTTTGGAGCCAGATTCAAAGTCCAAAAAAAAAATTATTGAGGTTATATAACTGTGTTAACTGCCATTACTCTCAATTTATTTAATTCAATTCAATGAATTACATTAAGACATTATTGTCTGTGCTTAAAATATTATGTAATTGAAATAAAACATCGTTTATGTATTGAAATCATCACAGTTTTAAAAGATGCATTCATTCCATTACACTGTATAGTTTATGGTATGGAGTGTGGATGTCATAGAAGACACCATCATGACCATGATCTCTCTTTGATATTTCTTATTTAAATATGTTAAGTAAAATAATTGAGGATTGATATACAAGCTGCATTGATTTAATATAGCATTAATGATGTTGATATTTTAAGTCTACATATAGGACAGAACATATAGTGATTATAGGTGTGGAGGTTTAAATATACAGGTAATCACTTTATCTGTACAATCATGTACCTGACCACTACAGGTCGATGTGTATGTGATCACCCCCAGCACTCATTTGATAATTACACCTCAGTATAGTCTAATGACTTTAAATAATAAACAGGGATATTAGTCCCTGCTCCCGATTACCATTTGTCTTAATACTTGGAGGCGCCAGAAATATTGTCAGAAGCAATTTTTTGTCACCAGTTGAAATAAAAAAATCGCCATTTGCAACATTGGCGAAGCCCAACGCAACCCCCGCTGTATCAATAAGCAACTCTTAATATTTATTAATTCATCAGACACAAATATTGCCTCATATATATCACTATTGATGTACTCAATCTCTTATAACTATTCATTGTCCTGGCATTTTCAATTATTTGCAATTCTATTTGGCTTATTTATTTAATCACCTTTCTACATTTATATTGTATGAATGTATATCGATGTAGATTGATTATGACTCAATGTTAAATGTACTTTGACAAGTATTTCATTTATATACCAACCACTTGCTCTGACATCTTGCAGCAATTTTGTTGTAATTCTCAACACACATTCTATGTACGTTGTATACGCCTCCTGTTGAGGAGATAAATCAGAAAGATAGATTTGAGAAATATTATAAACCTGAAAGCTAAGTCATAGGAATAATATACATTATAAACCTGAAAGCTAAGTCATAGGAATAGTAAACATTATAAACCTAAAATCTAAGTCATAGGAATAATATACATTATAAACCTGAAAGCTAAGTCATAGGAATAATATAAATTATAAACCTGAAAGCTAAGTCATAAGAATGATAATAAATAACTAAATTTCTACTAAATTAAATATCACTTTATCTCACAAGGTAAATCAGATTGTACACCTAAGTTGATTGAACTGCCAAATTAGGCAGATACAGTGGAGAATGTTTTGATATATCAGTTATAAAAGACCAACTGTCTTGTTAAAGAATTCTTTGAATAAAAACTCTTTTGAGAGACCACTTGTTTTGAGAGACCACATTTCAGTGGCAACTGTCTTTTAAGGCAGTTCCACTGTAATGAATTTATAACTCTAGATTATGACAGTGGGCTGGTCATTTTCCATACTAATTCTGTGACATTAAAATAAACTTTAGAGAAATTTGATATCTAAATGAATAATTCCAATAAATACATTGTATAGTGATAAATTAGCAATATGCACATTTGTTACATTAGTAGTCTGGCACTCCAAACCCTTATTCAATGATGGACATCTACATGTACATTCATGCTCACTAGATAATTATAAAAAGAGGCATAATGTCAGTCTGTGTGTACTGACTAGTCTGGGATCCTGGCTCACTGATGCTAATGTTGTCAGTATAGCCAGGTGGTATACAATCACTTTGATTATCTGATTGGACAAGATTACCTTTTCTTCCACACTGAATTGCGGGATATCATCATATCATAACAAACATGATGTCCCTATACTCAATCGATGTGAAACTAGAATTTACAGCTTATTATAAGCATGATGTATGAACTATTTGTACTCAATCATTGTAGAAATACACAATAAAGATCCCACAGACATAAGCAAGTAGATTGTTTAATACATTTGCAAGAATCTGACGTGATTGCCTGTTTGAATACCAAGATAGTTTTTTCTGTTCCTGATTTTCTCTGTTAACTAATATGGGCATGCACATTTCTATATCCTATATTGGTTGAGTGATGATTTTCAGTCCTGTTTTGTGCTGATAATTTGGTCACATGGATTGTATTACGCCTGGCCCTATCGACGAAGTAAGATTGGTCCAGGAACCCAGGCTATGTACTGACTCACTTCAGAAATGAAAAAAAGAAACTTTTGACCTTTTTTAATACAATGAAATTATAGTGAATATGATGAAGGTTTCTTTATGTCAATTATGGGATGTAAAAACTCTCCATATTGAAGCTATAATTATACTCTGATGACTACCGTAAGTGATGTACATACATATACATAATGTATATTTTTACAAAATTGATGATCAAGTGATAAATACATAATGTATTTACAAAATTTAGGTAATTTTGGGCCCTTTTTTTAGCCCCAATGGATTTTAGCACCCTATCAATATCATTCACAAACATTAGGCATATTCACATTCATGTAGGGATACATGCAAGGCTCTGATGTAACCAAAAATATATAACACTTTTTACATAATATACTCCAAATTGAACATAAAAAACTTAGAATCGGTATTTAGACCCTCCAATTCTGAATTAATTCTGCAGACTGTCAGTTTCTTTATTTTGAAATAAATTACAGGGCTCTACAACACTAAAAAAATTCATTCTTCATTTGGCCAGTGAACCAGAAATTTTACTAGCCAGCCAGGAACTTTTATTCATATTTGTTGCTCTAATATTGAGGCAACCTTAAGCTTTGTTTTTAATTTTTTTTTAATGTCGGTTTCTTTTTGGCAGAATTTACAAAACAGAGTCTGCCCACAAGAATTGTAAATTTTGTCTGTAAGTTAAAATCTAGAGTCAAACACCTGTGACCTGTTCATCAGACAAACACCTATAATGTTCTTTCGTTTATGTGTTTGTCCGACAATCGGGAGTTTGACTCTCGATTTTAATTTACAGATAAAATTTCCAATTCCGACAGTGGTTAATTCCTTTGGGGATTCTGTCGTGGCTGTTTTATTGTGTTGCCCCACGATAAAATGGCCATGACAGAATCCCCAAAGGGATTAGGCTGTGGTCTGTCTGCCCTCTTCGTTGAACACTAGGTCGAACTTTCTGCCCTGATTTTACCACTTAAAAAACGCTTAAATTAAAATTGAAATCGGGGCAGAAAGTTCGACCTAGTCGAACACTAGTCATAACTGGGTTCCAGTATTCCTTTAACCAAGATCGTTTAAACTTAGTAGTGTCTAATGATGCTTCTGTTGAAATCAACCGAGAAAATAAAATGTCATCATGTGCTGTTAGGAAAATTTTAAGTCGAAAACATGAGAGCATACAATGTGTTTTTATACAGTTATCCACATGAGTTAGATGCTCTAGTTTATGGAAAATGAATAACCAAATTGGTTGTTGTAAAGCGCATAACAGACCACAATTTCGATAATGTAATTTCACAGTGAAAACGGACGAACTTTTGATTTCCGGCTCAGGAAAAAAACTAGTCATATCCACTACATGTACATGATATACCGATTTAGAAAATGGGATCGGTGATGTTGGTTATCACATGGATTGGAACATCGAAAATTTTGCTTGAATAAACAAGGCAAGTCTGGCAAATCATTTGCATGCAATTTGCTATATACTTTTATCTAAAATATTTACTAATTCTGCTTTTCGCTCTTAATACCTGTATCATGAAAACTGAAAATGCCACTTTATTAATTTGAATTTATACTTAAATTGAAATGGTGTCACCATTTAAGTTGTTGATATTTTCCTCAAATTAAAATACTTTAGTATATTTGTGTGTTCTGATCAAAACAATACAGGAACTTAATATTTTGATCCGATTTTGGCCTGCTGTTTTGTGTTGAATGACAAAGACACCCTTCCCTTTCCTGGTTTCCTACATTCACAACAATCAACACTGGTTACAGCTGAGATTTATCATCTATGCTTTGGCTATTCAACTTGAACGACTTGACACTTGTTACTTTCCTATTTTAAGCATATGTCAATCGCGTATCTTGTTATAAATTTATTTACTTCTAGTTTGTTATCTCCGTCCATACGAAGAGCTTCTGCTACGCCTTTCATCACAGCTGTCATAGACAAATCCATTCTCAGGGCAGTCTTTCAACCCTGTCACAAATCAAATCATAAGTTTGGTGTTGACTTCTGCAACTTCCGTTTCGTCACTTTTCCGTCTTCCGGTTTACTTGTACGATTTAAGATTTTTAAAGTAGATCTGATTTGGAGAAAAATATGTGTAGCATCAATTGTGATAACAACATAACCATTTTGGTGGCGTTTATAAAAGCAAATGTCGGGAAATTTATTAACAGTTTACAAAAATTATCCAACATGGGGAGCTCGTCTCAAACCAATTATGACTGAATTAACTCTAAGAAAAGTGTATTTATCCACCCTAGTCTGTTACCCGAGGCCTTCCGATGTGTAGGGCCTCGGGTACCAGGCTATTATCCATCCCAATGAATTACGTGATGCTACTCTTTGTCTCTGGTTCACGTATCTCTAGCTTGGGTCCCTGGCCCAATCGTACTTTGTCGATAGGGTTAGCATCAGTGAGCAAGGATACCAGGCTAACGAATATGTTACACAGGGTTGTCGGTCCTTGCACTCCTCAACAGTGTCTAACAATGTTTAAAAAGAAGTCACAAAACATATGGTGATGTAACCCACAGAATGTATGTATATAAAAACCAAATAACACAGAGTAAGGGAACTTTTTGCAAAAATATAGTCCCTATATTTATATCCATTAAAAAGTATTTTTCCCTCAAATAGTGTTTTTTTTTCTATGTCAGCACTAAATATATATATGCAGAAAAGACTGATACCTTATAAAGAACAAAGTCTATTAATAGTATATTTATATATTATATATTGCCAGAAACTGACAAAAGTCTAGAGGGGGACAGAGATTGTGGAGTAGTGCAAGGACCGACAACTCTTTGTAAGAGAAAACACAATTACAAGATAAAAAGCCGTTATTACTAGAAAAGTAGTAATTATGAGATAAAAAGTTGTTATTATGAGATAAAATGTCCGGTAATTATGAGATAAAAAGTAGTAATTAAGAGATAATATGTCATAATTAGGACCTACTAGATTTTAAAAAATCGTACTTCCGAGATTAAAAATGGGAATTATCATCGGATAAAGTCATGATTTCGAGTTTTGGAAAAGTATTAATGACAAGATAAAAAGGCGTTACTATGAGGTAGAAAGTTCTTTTTACGACATATAAGTCTTAATTTCGAAATAAAAACTAGAAAGTCGTAATTATGAGATAAAGCACCGGTGTCAGGAGATAAAAAGTCGTAATTATGAGATTTCAAAAAGTTGTTACTACGAAAAAAGAAAAAAATTATTAGTCAAAAGCATGGCATTAACCTTTCTTTCGGACAATCACATGACCCTTGAGAACTTTAAAATATGTCACAATCTTTAAAAAAAATACTGAATAAATCAATATCATTATCAATAGATTCGCGTATAATCTGCTAAGAGTTGCTCGGTGTTTCAATGATCAGTGGTACGAGCCTACCCTTCATCTTGAAAACAACATGGCGGACGATGAAGATGTCCTCGTCGGTGGAAAACATTTACATGAACTTAGAGTCGTTGATCTGAAAAAAGAGTGTGATAAATACAAATTACCTAAAAACGGTAGCAAGAAAGATTTGATCGAAAGAATAAGAGCGGTATGCCTATGCAGATTAATTCTGTATTACAACACACTGGCGTCGTTGCCGGTTTACTTTAGAAATGCTATACTGTAACAGAAATTTTCAAGACATTTTACACTGATCTACAGAGAAACAGTTCATTTGAGGATGTTATGTATGTTTCAACGTATGATTATGAATAAATCGTACTGGCATTGTATATAGTTTAACTGGCATACATTTAGTACATACATCTCAATAAACTCGGCATGGCCAACGTTTATAGACGTTTTTGTTTACAAACACCAATAATATGATATGTATCATGTGTAACGTTTCACCCTAGCGTGAACTACACACGCACACACGGGTGAGTCACAAATATAAACAAACACGGGTTCGACTGCCCCTTTCGGTTGCAGATTCCTATAACCGCCGACCGGCTAACTCCTTCAGAAAATAAAACGACAATTAAATTGACTTTAGACACTAGAACATTTATTACAAAATAATTAAGAACCAAAATACGAAGACAACACAAAATCGAAGTGGTGACAAAAATAACAGGTCTAAAATTACCTGTCCGAAGGTCTAAGCCTAGGGTTTGTAAGTTTGTGATATGCAATTTTAACGAGATATCGGTGATAGCTGATTAAAATGGCATTTCTGATGAGATTTGACACTTTCTGAAACATTTTAGGTTACCTATTTACGATGTATTCAAATGTTGAAGACATACGAGCAATGGCAGATAGATGAAATAAAAATTAATTAAAGTAGTCAAAATTACCACCATTTTCTTAGTACCAAAGATTTAGAGACACTAACAATCAAATTTTGACATAATGGGTAAATAAACTTTTCAACTCAAAATTGTATCATCTGCTTCAAGTAACTTTGGCCTATATTAAAAACATTTGTGAAAAGAGCTTGGGCAGGACCCACAAACTTACAACACTTTGACAAAATGAACAACGTCGGTGAACACGAATGACAGATAAAATTTAAGTAAGATAATTTGAAAAGGGTAAGCATTTAGTTTTCAGCAATAATAACGTTAGATTGGTTAACCCCACAAACTTATGATCCACAAGGATATGTCACTGGCTCATAAGTAATTTTTATACGCCTGTCAATTTTGACAGGATGTATTTTGTCCGTCCGTACATCTTCCACACTTCGCACGATAACTAAAAAACGCCTAAACAGATTTCAATGAATTTTTGTTAGTTTGTTTCTTACAATAAATTCAAGCTCTGTTTCGATTTTGATTAAATTCTGGTTTTCCGTTGCTGAGTTGGAAATACGTAAACATTTGAAAAATAACAGTTTTCACAGTTTTTCTTTGTAATGCTTCAACTTAGTGAGTTTATATTTGATATTTGGTTGTATCAAGATTATTTACAGATCAAGTTCAAATTGGGTTCCGGACGGATGATTTTGTGCAGAGTTATGGCCCTTTGACTTAGTAAATTTTAAAAAAATATCCTTTTCTGCACCTTTTCTTTGCAATACCTCTACATATTGATTTGATATTTGTGTGGAATGTAGCACTAATGAAGTCTTTTTCTCTGATCACAAGTTAATATGGATATCATTGTTGTAAGAATAAAGGTTTGTGACATAAAATTTATACCTCAGTATATTTATATCTCTAGTATGCCATATGAATAAATTTCCCCCCAAAATTGAAGTTTGATAATTAAAAAAAGTGAAGGTCACCAAAGTTTAATTCAAAGATTCTTCCTTGTGCTTTGTATAAATAAACCAAATAGATTTATAATTTTCTATTAATTAAACTTTTGAAAAAAAATTTATGATGTAGATTGGAGATGCTGACTGATTTTATATTGAAAACTGATCATGTAACATGGTATTAAAAGTTTCATATTTCATTTCAAATGTATATATTTACATACCGACTGCAATTCCCTTCATTGCAAGCACTTTGTGCTGCACATTGAATTTTTTTCCATAACCCATTGCCTTTATACTCGATGAAGTAAAAAATATGAAAAACAATCCTTAATTGAAAAGACCTCAAGGTAGACAGGCATATCATGCACTCTGAAAGTGCAGCTCTTTAATAGGTTTTGAAATAAAAACACATTTGATAAATTTTTTCCTTTTTGTTTATTATGTACCGATAATGCCTACTGGCAAGATATGCAAAAGGTATTTTTTGCTTAGTTTCACTTTGTCATATTTCATATTCTTTCTTGAGACAGAATCACATATGATGACTTACTATCATTTTATTGATGTCTCCTGTACAACAAGACTTGAATCCCTCGATGTTTCAAAAAAATCAATTTGCCCATGTCTTTGCGACTGCCACAAACACTTTGATAACCTTTCAGTCTCTTCTATGGGGTACTTCAAATTACCAAAAATACAGTACAAATAATTGAAAACATGCTTTTGTCAACAGAAAATATGCATCTAAGTGTACCAGAAAGAACATTAACTTTCAAGGCAAAGTTGAAGATACATGTATTTACTTATCCCTATAGCTATATACATGTACATGTATAAGATAATTTTTAGGTAAAGAATTGGGGTTTTTTGTCATCGCTATATTGGTGGCATGTGTTGGATTGGTATTCTGTGTTTGTTAAGATGTATGTGTTATAAGGTATGGTCCTCAATGCACACAAATCATAGTGATACTGATAGTATATTATGACAATCAAGAAGAATAATTGTTAGTTTCAGAAGTTATTAATTTTGATATTTTAAATTGCAGCATATCCAGTTTGAAAAAATACAGAATCAAGAAACTACAGGTATTTTATACACATAATAACATATTTATTGTTCATTTGATCCTTGTTCATAAATTCTTATATACTTATGTTAAGGCCAACTAAATATACACCTACCAGCTATAAAAGATATAAGCACAATTAACATTGAGATTCAAACAATGCTCCAGATAAGCTGCATATTTGGGTATTTTATGCATAAAAATCAAATGGATACGCAAGCAAATCAAAATCCATGCATAAGATACCCCACGTAAATAAAAACTGAAGCGTAAAATTAAACACTGGGTCTGCAACTTACTTAGAGATAGATTATTATGTTCACTTGTTCTGAATGGATCTTGGAAATAAGGTGTACATATGTGTTAGTGATAATGCATTTTTGCTGACCAACACCCAGATGTTTAAAGTGTGGACTTACATTGTATAGACAGTTAACTACATATTAATTAATGGTCATTTATTTAGCAACCAAGCCTTTATAGTAAAATCAATTGCAATTGTAATTTGACAACAGAATTGGAAAATATCCACTTGACAAAAATTTTGTTGGTATAAATACCCACTGGATTTAGAAATGATTGGTATTGTACCCAATTGCTCAGAAAGTTATCTGGAGCATTGCTCAAAGGTCACATGTGTACATTGTAAATGTAATAAATGAGGTTAAAACAGTTTTCTATTGCAACTATCATCACTTTCATAGAGTCCCCCCAAAAAAAACAAAATTCAGAAAAAAAAACCCAAAAAAAACCCCAAACAAACAAAAATAAGCAAAACAACAAAACTGATATGAATGAAAGTTGAAAAAACTAGTTCTCAACCTCAAATGAATGATCTTAAATAAATTTAAAGGGGCATTAGCTATGTTTACCAATATTTTGATATTTTCTACTTAAACTACATGTACTTGCATTTGATGTATAATAAAGAACAATACAGAGACATGAAAATCTTATGTTCTATATACATACTTTGTGAGAATAAGGTCAGGTCCACTGTGCTATTCATATTAATGGCAAGGTTGAGTTAATCAGTTGCAATTGAAAAAGTGCCAAATCTGTGTTTCTCAAGCAATTTTCACAAAATATATAGGAATTTATGAATTATTATGCCTGTGTATATCTCACTTTTGTTATTGTATATAAGTGTAAAAAAGTAAAAAAGGGATGACAAATTTTGAAGAAAAAAACCACAGCTAATGTGACTGTCCCATTAAAAAAAACCAGTGGCCAAAGTTTATGTTTTGAAATACTAACAAGAAGTGTAATGCAATTGAATTGTTGTGTACTGCATAGTGTAATTTTATGTTGTTGATTTCCACATGTTAACTTGAATTTCCTAGATTAATTCTGATTGAAAAAGTCACAATTTAAATTTTTTTATGCACATTTTTTATATCGCTCTTTAATGATTTTATTATTTCTTCACAGATGATGTTCCAAATTCGAAGGTAAAACATCTTTTTTTTTTTTTCTTACTGTTGATATTTTAAATGATGTAAAGGATATTGTATGCTGTTTATCCTTCTATCAGATATTTTTAGCAGTATTTTATTGAAATTATTTTGGTAATGATGTTCGTGATTTTTACTTGCAGTCACATTTATCCTTCAATTACATTTAAAGTGAGAATCATCTAAAATTGTTCTGCACTTATGTATGTATAATCTGAAGATAAGTGAGAAATTCAAGCTTCACTTTTAAATAAGACATACACTTTAATCTATTTAAGGGTTAAAATAACAGTTTATAGATATTTCTGATGAATATAATTTGTCCATTCAGATAAGGCTTTGGAGCATGCACCTGTCCAATTTGATTCCATCTAGATATGTAATTCAGCATTTGCAGAAAATTATTGACTTTATTATTACATTGACTTTATTATTACATTATGTATATTACACAAGTTAGTGTGTCCGGTATTCTTAAAAGAAAATCATTGGCCCTGTTATTATATATCTTACAACTAATTATTTCTGATGTTATTATAAAAATATATGTATTATGGTTTTTTGTTTTATTACCAGCTTCAAGATGAAGGAGTCACAGGGAAGAGTGATTTTATTCGACAGTATTTACAGAAACAGAAAGAGCTGATGGTTGAACAAAAGAAAAGATTCTCTGGTAATTAGGCCTGGTTTATACTTGTCCTATACTTAATTTTAGGGCACTTGTGTTGTTTATAATAAACTTGTGATCATTTCAACTTTTTCTCAGTAACTGTAGTTCCAATCCAGATCATAGTTAGTATGAAGCATTTCTATGGTAAAGGTCAAACAAAAATTGTGAATTTCAGGATTTCTTACATGGAGCATAAATAGATCCAAAATGTAGAATACAAAGATGCATTCTCTGAAAGTACTTGGCATTGGCAAATAAACTGGAAACAGGATTATAATGAACAAGTAACCCTTTACAAAATTTGTGAAATTTTGTGACCTTTGGATCAGGGGGTTTGTTAACAGGATAGAGGTTCAGGTGAATTGTAGGGTGTCTTTGCTTTTTATTGTTTAATTAGATCACATTTATGTTATTACAAATGAAAATGTTTCCAGCAGAGTGTTTTGATATTGTTTGTGCCAGTAGCTGATGAAAGTGTCCGTATGACAAATTTTTGTGAACTTGTGTTTTTTATATTTTCAAAAACGTGAACATAATTAGTTAAAAAATATTTGAGAATCAGTGCAGGCAAGAATCAAATCTTTTTCGCAGTGTGAAAAACCTACAAAATTAGAAATATTATGTTTGACAGAATTCCTTATTTTCTCACATTTCAGTGTTATGGTTTAAGGACCCTTTTCGGGCTCATTTATTGTACATTTTGTTATGTAATTTTTTTTTACATCAGAGGAAGAAAGTCAGGAGTCTGGGAATTCTCAAGATGAATCTGAGAGTAGTCCAAGAAAGAAAAGTCCCAATAAAAGTAGTGGAGATTTTGCACATCCAGATACCCCATCTCAAAAGAGTTCTTCAAAAACTGAAGTAGAAACACATGTGGAAGAGGAGAAAGCACCTCAAGTAGAGGAAGAGGTAAAGAGGACATGTCATCAAGTACTCAGTAGAAAATCTTCTAGTGTGGGATTATAGGCCTAGAGTATAAAACTGGTACAGAGATTAAAAATAACTTGATATATGATAAGGATATCATGTCACAAAGTCTATGTAAGATATGTGTAGCTGTATCTATATGTATCATCAGGCATGAAAAATTAGATCATTTGCTGTACCACTATGTCCTTTTGCAAGACCATTTCAGCTTAGTCAAATGTGGATTTCATGTATTATTTGAGAGTGGAAGGCCCGAGTTTGATATATGATACCAAAGACTTGACAAAATGGTGGTGACTGTTCCTTCACCAAGTGCTTGACATACAAAGTGAAAGTCACAAGTCTTTTGGATGTTATCAGAGATGTGGCACATAAAAGAAACCTCACTGCATTGATGTCAGTGCATAGCACAGTCTAAAGTTTGTAGCACTTCTCTTAAAGCTGATGACATCTTCATATAACTAGTGAAAAATTCTTGGTCTGATATAAAACAATCCAACAAACAAAATTCAAATTCATATTATTTTGCTTTCAGCAAAGGTCGACAAGACATTCAAGAAAGTCCAGAACTAGTAGCTCAGAGTCATCAGAGGAACCAGTAGTTACCCGAAAGAGCAGAAGATGGAGAAAGGAATCAGCACCGGAACCAGAAAAGATAGAAAAAATTGATGAGATACCTGTTGACTTGTCTAAAACACAGGAAGTTGTGCATCCTGTTACAGAGCAGGTGCTTGTTGTTACTCTTCTATTTGGTTTAATGTTTGCTTAAGTTTGACAACAGAATTGATTGTGTTGCATTTATAAGCAAATATTGCTTTACAAATTGACTATGCGTGTAGGTCATTTTGTCTTTCTGCATTGACAATTTGGTTTAGCTGTTACATTTAGCTCTGTTTTTGAGAAAATTATTTAATTTATCACATTGTGACTTCAAATGATGATAGGAAATTCAAATTCCAGATGCATTGCTTTGCAATTAGGCCATAAAACTTTTAGCGGTTTCTTTTTACTTTGATGATATTGCTTATCAAAATGACATTAGGAATGAAATTAAAGTGGCTACATCATTTTAGCAATCATTGACATTAAGATGCCAAATTTATAAACTCCCCAAAACAGCTATTTTTTATCTCATTTTTACCTTTAATGAATTGGAACTGACTTTGATGTATAAAGACGATATTGTATGTTTAAAACTTTTTACTTTGTACCCTGTATGCTTGAAAAGCCTGAAAAGAAAGAGCAAATTATGAAAGAGCCTGAAAAACAGGAGGAGAGCAAGTCATCAAAGGTTGAATCAGATGAAAGCACTGTAGCAAAAAACAAAGAAAACGGAGAGAGTGGTGAAGTAAAACAGGCAGAAAAAGATGAAGGTGAGAAAGAAACAGAAAATGTAGAAAACAAAGCTGACAAAGAACCTCAGGAAGTTGCCATGGAAACTGATGACAAGAAAGGTAAGTAAAAAAATATACTTTGCCTAGTAAATAGTGCAAAATATTTCAGTTATATTGTAAAGCTGTTGAGATGTGAAGCATATTTGTTTCAACTTTTAGTGACTGTAGTGTAGTTTTAGAAAGATTTACATGTCCCTTGTGCTAAAAAACTTTTGTGCCAGTAAACAAACATGCACACATACTAGTAAAAATGATAATGAAATAGAAAACATTCATTCATCCTAGAAGTAGAGGCATATTTAATGATTATACTTTCCTTTGATTAGATTCTGAAGAACCAGATTTGGAATCTCCAGAGAAAATTTCATCTAGATCAACTAGAAAGTCTGAGTCCGAGTCATCAGCATCCAGTAACAGAGATAAGTCAAAAGTTGAAACTGAAAAGCCAGAGACAGAATCCCCAGGGAAAATATCATCTACAGGTCGATCAACTAAAAAGTCTGAGTCATCTAGTAGCAGAGATAAGTCACCCTCAGAGACAAAGGATACAAAAGAAAAGTTGGATCCACCATCAGAGGAACAAATAAATTCTGGTTCAGAATCGGCACAAGATAAAGATACAGCTAACAAACCAGAGGAAGAAACAGATAAAAAGTTATCAGACACAGAGGAAATTAGTGCTAAGTCCCCACCCAGAGTCTCAAGGTCAAGGTCATCTAGCAGGTCTAGGTCAAGGTCACAGGAAAGGGAAAAGAAAACAAGGCGAAGAAGAAGTGCAAGGTACAAAGTATTCAAATAATAAGAAAAAAATCGCTCTTAATTATTATTAAAATGTAGATTGATTTACCTTTCATCTTCTAGTAATTTTTCTATTTAATATTACAGTCCATCTCTCTTTGAAATAGTTACTGTGAGATTTTTTTTCAATCAATAAAATTAATTTTTGTATTTCTTTTCACTAAAACATAAACGGAAAATAGTATACATATGTTCGTAATTGTATTCACATATTTCAGTTCATCCTCAAGTTCCAGTTCAAGTTCTGAGTCAAGTTCATCAAGGTCAAGGTCAAAGAGTTCCAGTAGTTCCAGCTCTCGTTCAAGATCAAGGTCAAAATCACCAAAAAAGTTCAAGAGTCGTTCACGATCTACATCTCCAGTAAAACGAGGAAGCTGTGTATCAGTTGTAAATGTATGTTTATCACTTGTAAATGTATGTTTATCACTTGTATATGTATGTGTATCACTTGTAAATGTATGTTTATCACTTGTAAATGTATGTTTATCACTTGTAAATGTAGGTTTATCACTTGTAAATGTAGGTTTATCACTTGTAAATGTAGGTTTATCACTTGTAATATCTATGTGTATTTGTTTTAAATGTTTGTGTAAATATCTATGTGTATTTGTTTTAAATGTTTGTGTATATTGTTAAAATTTGTTTTTGTGTCAATCATAGATGAATCAAACCAGTTTCAGGGGTGTAAAAAAATGTCAAAATCAGCATCTCCTGTTTCATTCTTAAGCGCAGAATGCCACCGCTCCGTTAAGTGGAGGAGAAAACATCTAAATGTTGTCTGTAAATTATGATACATTCTTAACTATAATAGGCCTAGGTCTACGAGCTATTTTTTGGCACTTGTTTCAGGTTTTGGTATTAATTTGAGCTTAAAATTTGATCATTATATTTCATATTTTAGTACTATTTTCAGAATTTTCAGTTGCTTTGTCAGACTAGCTTCTTATGAAATAAATGTGCCTGGCAAAATTTTCATTCACAATTGCAAGTGGGTGAAAGTGAGTGGAATTTTACTCCCCTGCAGTTTGTTTGTATGGCAACTAAAAAAAAACAAAAAATTGATTTATTCTTTTATTTTTTATATTGTTTTTCTATTATTCTCAAATGTAGTCTGACCTACAATTTGTCTCTGTATGAGTCAGTCTGTGATGTTTTTTTTTCTGGGAGCCAAAAAACTTGCTAATAAACTACTCACTAAGGGATAAGTCATTGAACGCTTGAAATCATCACTTTGGAAGTTTTATGATTGATCTGGTGGGGATCTTGTTAAACAATATGAAGTCCCCCCTCTCCAGAATATTAGATAGTATTCTGTAGCACAACATATAAGTAACTCCCTTTCACCAATCAGATTGAAAACTAAATGGTGACCTTTTCACCAAACTTCAGTGGGTTCCATGGAACATTTTTGTCAGATGTGGCATGCTGACAGGGGATGCTGACTCTTTTTGGACCCCTGGTCCCATCCAGTTGACCCCTGGTCCCATCCAGTTTTGGATTTGCAAATGTTCTTCATGCTGAGACAGTTATTATATCCAACTTGGCGTATTTTAATGGACTTGAAGTTTCGAATATCCAGTGGTACTTCTTTTTTAATTTATACACATGGCATCGTGATCTATTTATAGTGAAAAATCAAGTTTTAATTTTGCCATCATTCTATGACTACAGGTACAGCAAGTGGAGAAATCAAATTTTAATTTTGCCATCATTCTATTACTACAGGTACAGAAAGTGGAGAAATCAGATGTAGATGAGAAAATGACAACATCAGATGATCAGAACGACACAGATGCAGGGTATGTATTTCCGTTTTGTGAAAATCTGGAAAAGGATTACTTATTGTTTTATTTTTTCATCTTCATGTAACTTAAGTTTGTTTGTCATTTTATGTCCAACTAAGAGTTGTTCATTCATGCACAAACTTAGATTTTGACCTGTGCTATGACCTCTAACAGTGCAGTGAGGATGCTTCAACAGTTCTTTGTCTACATTGACATAAAACCTCAGTTCTAAGTCTTATCCAAATTACTTATAACTTTGATTTACATTGCTGAGTACTTGGCGAAACCGAACTTCTGTATAGTTGCTGTTATTGGCTGGGGATTTATTTTCGCTATATTCGCGATTTAAGAAAACACAGCAAAATTAAATACCCGTGATTATAATACTTTATACTTAAATGTAAGAAAGATAATATGTTACCGATAAAAATTATAAAAGTTTTTACCGATCAAAATTCATTCATGTATATCCGGACATCGTATACACGAATCACAAAATTTTATCAGCTTTACTTTCAACTCCTATCACACTTCAGTATTGGAAGCAGTCTTGTGTGAAATTTAAAACCTGTAACAAAGTTGCTTTCAGAAAAATTGCGAAATTTTCTCCCTATGAAATTAAACAGCTATACAGTATTCTCTTATTTGACCCAAATTACAAATTAAATGGTCAACGACTAGACCATTACATGTGGTTTTTGCTTCTCCATACATGTATGTAGGAGACATATGAACAAAAGTACACATATGTTTCTATCTGTATCAGAAGAACGAACTTGATCATTGCAGCCAAAGGATTTAACAAGAACTATGATCTCGTTTAAACCTTCCACTACACTGATCTCATGCAGTATACTGATATGGATAGAAACATTTGTGTGGTTTTGTATTCATTACATGTCCCTTTATTTGAATTCACATTTGAAACTAATTTCTCTTTTAGCGATGTCATCAAGTATTTTGGATGACAGGAATTCCATTTAGAGAACTAGGTCTGGTGGAATCTCTGTATCCTGCTACTGAGCTATACAGTGTTGTGTATTGCTTCGACATATTAAACTCTATTATAACTGTACGATAACACATGTATGTAATAAAGCAGCAATATCATAACTATGATTACACATGTATGTAATAAAGCAGCAATATTATAACTATGATTACACATGTATGTAATAAAGCACATATATTTCTAACTGTATGATTACGAACATGATCATTGCAGCCAAAGCATTTATATTAGAACTATGATTACACATGTATGTAATAAAGCAGCAACTATAACTATGATTCACATGTATACTGATAATGCAGCAGAAATCATAACTGTGTGGTTTACACATTGATGTAATAATGTCCCTTTATTTGAATTCACTGTTTGAAACACATGCATGTAATTTAGCAGCGATATCATCACATTTTGGATGTGGAATTCCATTTAGAGAACTTGGTCTGAGAAAGCCTGTCATCTACTTTGAACAGGTGCTCTCTTCATAGAAGTCATGACATTATTATTTATCTAATGATTAAGTTTTCCACTACTGTATAATACCATATAAGTGGAAATTTGAGTGAGATGCAAATTTAGCATTTTGTCCCAAAAATATGATATATAATTTTAGTGAGAAGTAATTTTAGTAATTTCATGATTAAAAAAGATAACTCTTAATGAGGATGAGGAATGAATTGTTTGCAATATTAAATTTTAGCGATCGCAACAACCTCACTAATAATGCCAGAATTGAATCCTTATTAAAATTTTGGCTTATACAGTAATATTACTTATCAAATTTCATTGTGATTTTTTATCTATACAGAGCACCTGTAGAAGCGACTAATATTCCAGATAAACAAGAAAATACTGAGGAAAAGGTAAGAGTATTGTGTACGGGTCATATGTTAGTCTTTATACAGAGAAGGAGCATTCATTGTTCAATATATATTCTACTCAAATTAGCAACTTCAGTTTAATTTTCCATACTTCTGTGGTAACATTAATGTATTTGATGAAATGGCTTGTTATGAATATATTGTCCAAAGTTAACATGTATATACTATACATATGGTTAATAGTATTCATACTATCTCTATTTATTGAAGTACAAAGTTTATACTTATTAAATCATTGCTGCATAATATTGTAGTTTTATATGTGTGATATATCCTGTATGCATTTGTTTATTTTTTCATTTCACAAAGAGTCATATGATTTATTGCCATCACTTTTCATCAGTCGTTTTTAATTCAACTTTAATTCAAATTTTCTGTGCCTGTTTTAATTGAATCAAAATTTTGTATTAAACTTGCTCTCAGCCAGGATTGCATGTCATCAAATTTGAAAAAACTAGCCACTATAAATTTCTCATAAATTAATGACTTTTAAGGACCAACTGACTTCATGGTCTGAAATTAAACTGTAGAAAATCATCTTCTTTACAACTATGACTTGTAAATGAAGAAAAACTGAAAACAATTCTAGAAAGAGAACAAGCTTAGAAAATATTCTCCGTATCAATGCATATCTCAGGTGACCGTCAAGACCCTTTTGACCTCATTATAGGATTATTGTCCTGAATAAAAAGCTCACCTGATATGTTGACATAATAATAATATTTGTAAGTTGACTTTAATTTGAAATTTTATAGTTTGCAATTTTAATCTGTGCTATCAAGTTTTTCTTTGGAAAATGATGTAAAATCTATTGAATAGATCAACATGTCAGGTGAGAATTTCAAGTTGTTGTAGCCTCTGTTTGTATCTTACAAACTTCTGTGAGTTCATGTCAGTGTGCACTTCTTTTGCTTCCTATTCAAATGCTGTTTGAATTTGATAATGAGAGTTTAAAAGTTTATTACCTCTCTCTTCTAAATTTTCTTGCTAATTTTATTTTTTAGGTTCCAGAATAGTTTTTGACATTTCAAGTGTGTTTGATAATTGATAGAATATTTGTCATCAATCTTGCTTTTATTTTAACCCACTCACCCCTTATTTAAAATTTAGGCTGGTCTTTGTCCTTGCATTGTGGAGTTCATTCTTTATTTGCAGGGGTGAGTGAGTTAAAAAGCCATTTCATTGGATATGTAAATGATCTGTTTGTTTAGTTTATATGTTAAAATTATAAATCATTGTAATGCTCCTCCTCTGATATAGAAAGGTTTTATACTGAATAGTACAATGAAAGAAGAATGGCTTGTGGCTGACTCATCAAGCACGAGGTGAAACCCAATCAAGCGTGAACTTCATTAGGGGTAGATTAAACGACTGATACTCCCACCTCCCTGATCCGTTGCCATGCCAGAAAGCGGTAGTTTATCAACTGAAAACCTGTTCCATATTGCTGTAAACAGTATATCATAAGAGTTCATAATTACTGTTCAATTACTCTTGACCGAAAGCGAAAAACAACTTATGATACTTGTGAACGTTATGTGAATCATACAGCATTGTGCAGTAACAATATGTACCATTTGTTAGCTCTACAGAAACAGCCAGCCAGAGCTAGCAATCATTTGAAAAACTCTGGAGAACTGTCAATGATAAACAATGTGAGAGAAGCTAATATTCACATAAAATTATATAAAGCGCAGGTCAAAGTTACTATTGTGTTTCTTTAAAATGCCTGGGCAAGAAAACAGACAAGTGTGAATTAGCGTGTCATGCACATAGCAAAACATGTGCCTAGATTTGGATCTTGCTAAAAACATTACAAATGGAGTCAGCAGTAACCGAGATGAAAATGGGAGAGATTTCAAAAAAAAATTATGAAGCGGACAATGTCAGTGTACAAAACAAACTAAAAACAATAACTCGATTATTTGTTGACATGAGCTTGAAACTGTGAAATATCCAGAAGACATGAAAAGGAAAATATAAAAGAATATTACGTTCGTGCATAATAAAATGCCTGAAAATGAAATTAAATGCTGTGAAAGATTTTAAACACATAGATGACTGAATGTTATTTCTGTCATCACGTTCGGACTGCAATAAAAGCAAATATTAGAAATGTACTCGTCATTATCAAATTTGTGCAGAATTGATTTGAGATTTGTTCTTCAATAACACTTGATTTTATACAGAGCGAATCCTGACTTGTTGATCAGAGTTCATG